>PYHX02000413.1:45734842-45755396 GCA_004302925.2 Cochliomyia hominivorax | reverse complement strand
TTCTGGTTCAGTTCTAGTTCAGTTCTAGTTCAGTTCTAGTTCAGTTTTAGTTCAGATTTAGTTCAATTCTAGTACATTTCTATTTCAGTTCTTGTTCATTTTTGGTTCAGTTTAGTTCAGCACTTGTTCAGTTCTACTTCAGTATTAGTTCAGTTGCATTCTAGTTCAGTTCTATTTCAGTCAATTCTAGTTCAGTTCTATTTCAATCTTAGTTCAGTTCTGGTTCAGTTCTAGTTCAGTTTTAGTTCAATTCAGTTTTTGCTCAGTTCTAATTCAATTCTAGTTCAGTTCTATTTCAATTTTAGTTCATTTTAGTTCAGTTTTACTTCAGTCTTAGTTCAGTTTTTGCTCAGTTCTAGTTCAGATCAGTTCTATTACATTTCCATGAGACAGACTTCCTAATTCTTACCAACAATTTGTCATCTTCCTCTTCTATTAAATCTCAGGCATTCAAATCTTTCCTTACAACTTAAGAAAAGAAGGAGTTGCCAAAAAATAATACTAATAAATATATTTGTTGCCATTTTACATAATTTAAATAAATGTGAATATTCCAGCTCCTTTGGGTTTTTTGCCTAAAATTTTTTTTATTTAAATATAAATAACCTAAACTAAGTTCTGGTTTTCAACACATAAAAATGTACATATTTATTTCATTTTGTTACATTATAAATCACTTGTAAAAAAAGTTGATTATTCCCTCATGAAATATAACCAAAAACCTAAAAAGATTATTTTCCTAACATGCCACATTAAATCTTATTTTAATTTTCTTAACAAATTTTATTTTATTAAAAAGCACTTTCCTCATATCTCCCCATAAATACACACAATAATACAAACTTAGGCAGACCTGAATTTTTATTAAAACGATTTATGAATGAGACATTAGTTTTGCTTAAATCAACAGAGCGGAAGAAGTTATTGTGGCGTCTAGGAAGAGACCCCCTTAATGTGGCAACTAATAGATGTAAAACGTTTGTTCGTAATGTAATAAAAAAGTAAATTATTTATTATATATTAAATGTTTTACATAGTTCAACTGTCAAAAACAATTTTTTAAATTAAGCAGAACAGTTTCAGTAAAATAATAAAATTAAAAAAATCATTTGTTCGCACAGTATTGTACCCAATAGATTTCATATTTCATTGCTTGGACAAAGAAACTTTTAATGAAGTTAATATTGCACAAGGTAAGTTTGCCCTTTACGAACATTGTTATATCAATTGGGTATATCTCCTAAGAAGGGGCAGACTTTAAATTCGTATTAAGGATTTGATCATTTAAAAATAAAGGAAGACGTCCAAATTTTATATAAAAATACGAACTTTGTTCTATAAGATATTGGATCAAGCATTGTTAATTATCCGTATAATTACAATGCATGATTAGCCATCACTGCGCGTGAAGTTAATGCATTATATTTCGTATATATACAACTACAGACGTACAAAAAATTTTAAATTTTTACGCGAAACACTTTATAAGTAATTTTTTTATTTAGTTATATTTTTGGATATAACATTTTTCTACAGAACGGATTTTGAAAATTTTTGGAGCGGGTAACGAAGTACATATGAGCTTCATATAATAACAAACGTTTATTCAAATTTGTCGACTTTTAATTGAAATATTACGAAAGTTTGATACTTGAACTTAAAGGTTGCCTTATATATCGGTCTACATCTTTTAATAACCTGAACCGATTATGCTTGTTTTAAATAGGAAACTTCTTAGGACTATAGCAATACAGATGGACATAACTAAATCGACTTAGACTTTGATTTGGAGAAATAATATTTATAATCAATATGGGGTCTTGGGTTATTCCTTCTTAGCGTTATACATGACATGGCAAAGTAAATATACCCTCTTAACCACTTGTGGTGATGTTGGATAAAAACAGAACGTATTCAACATACATTATTTCTGTTATTGAATACTACTTAATATGACGAATGGGGGTCTTATTATAAGTACATTTAATAAAATTCAACTCTCTACATCTATTAAAATATTGGTAATAGTAATACTTTAGTTAAAAAAAAAACGTTTTATTAATGTATTTTATAAGCGATTTTCGTAATCTGAAATTCAAATTTAACTTATATTTTTTTCATAATTTTCAATCATTCAATAAGGTAATCTAAGAACCCATACTACGATTTAGACAGGTCTTTTGATTTGTACATCTTACGATCACAAAAATAAAAATCCAAATTCAAAATACTGTTTTTAATTGTCTTACACTGAAACAAATGACGAAGGTAATATAAACCAAAGAACTTTAACGAAAAAAAAAAAAGATTTTTGTTCTAATTAATATAATTTTTCTTCAAATTGAAGAAAGTTTTTTAAATATACTAAAGAATTGAACAAAATTTCGTTAGCAAATTAACGAACCATTTTTTTATTTCAACAGATATTTAGTAAAAGCGGCAGTAATTAAGATTTCTTCAATTTTCGTACTAAAGTTAATTTGAATAAAATTTTCGTTTATTTAACTATATTTTTTCAAATAATTTTTAATATTTTCTTTGTTTTAAATGAAAAGAAAATTTAAGCTGAATAAAGATAAACGTGCAGGAGGAAAAAATCTTATATAAAAATTCTAATCGATACTAGCGATACTTCTACGAAATTATAATGGAAGTCAAATCAATTAAAACTATAATTCAAAAAAGCCTTATTATTGGATAATATTCAAGGTTATTTCAACGTTAAACGGAGTAAAAAGTAAAAAGTACAAATTCAAAATTTAAAACTATTAAAATAAGTTAATTTTTGGCGAATTAAATCTATTGCAACTTTTGTTGAAATTAACGAAATATTTTGCATAAATTCATGAAAATGCAAATGAAGGATTCGCTGATCAACAAACATGTAAGTCATTTTTCACCAGAAATACAAGCTGGTCAGCTCACTACCATTCTACTGACATTGCATTATTCCATTTTCTATTACGTTTTCTAGACTGTTTAGTTATCTAAAACTCAGTCTTAGTTCTCAAAAGAAATTTAAAAAATCACGTGTATAAAAAGTAATATTTGCTTTATATGGAGGTTACTTCTCTCCGTGATCCTATCCGGCTTACATTTTATCCTGTAAAACAGAAAAGTCATTTGGACCAAATTGGAAAATTCTCGCTATTACAGTTCTTCAGATATTCTATAATCTATATTAGTTTAGTACGGGTAATACTTATTCACTTGGTCCTATCGGAATTTTCCATGATATGTTTTATAATTAAAATTTTATGTATTTATATATTACAACGTAATTCTTTCACTAATTTAACTAAAATTTTGTAAATTTAACTTAATTATGGTATTCTATTGAATAATATTCATATATATAAATAATTTATGAATAATATTAAAAAAAAATATTTATTTAAATTAACCATATTTTTATTTACGTATTCAAGTAGTCATATTGACAATTTTCGTCAATTTGAAGAATTTACAAAAAATTAACAATATTTTTCTTTATGATGAATAAAAGTTTCGTTGGCTAACCCGTAACCTAATTTTGTTCAATTCAACACCCTTTTCATAGTATTTACTACTTTTTTTGGTTCAGTGAAAGCAGATTTCTACTTCAAACTTGCAGAATCCAATAATAAATAAGTTATATTCAAAAAAGTTTGCTTTTAAAAACCACTTATTAACTACAAATAAAATTTCGATAATTTAAAGAAAGTTATGGTCAGTATATAATCGCTTTAATTTTTTTAAGAATGCTGAAAAT
The DNA here is from genome assembly GCA_004302925.2 of Cochliomyia hominivorax. Lineage (NCBI taxonomy): Eukaryota > Metazoa > Arthropoda > Insecta > Diptera > Calliphoridae > Cochliomyia > Cochliomyia hominivorax. Next base: position 45,751,645 of record PYHX02000413.1, on the reverse strand, counting down.
GTAGCCCCTTTTATACATATAAGTACTTTTAAACATAATGCACAAATAGAATTTTAGGACCACCTTAAAATTATTATATAAAAAATATATTAATATTATTTTTATAAAATATTTTATATTAAAAATATTTTTGAATAAAATACAAACAATAATCTGTAGCTACTTTTCGGTATAAATTGTTTTTCTATTTAAATCGAGGATATATCTTACTGTAATGCAAAAAATTTTGGCAGTCGTAGAAAAATAGTTGTAGCAAATTTCGATATATTATATCATTAAAGCCTGCACCACCATAAGCGGTTGTGTGTAACATATAGCCAACTTAAGTATATTGTTCGACTCAAAATCACTTTCGGAAGACAACCAAATGAGCGTCTGTTCGTCAGTTTTAAAGATAAGTTTATTACATTTTACTATTTTGCCTCAAATATGTAGTTTGTTGAACTTGATCATATTCGGTCCAATATTTCAAGTAGCTCCTAGACAAATATTCCCTCTGCATAGAGTTTAAAGCATGCGCAGTTCAGTTATATGAATATATTTCAATAAAATTTGGCACAAATACATTTTGTATCAGTCTTTATTCATATACCCTATTTCAAGCTCCTATACAGACCCACGTCCGTACATCACTTTGAAGAGAATAAGTCTTAAAAAACAATGCACAAATGTTGTGATGATGTGTAAGATTTATTAAACCAAAAAACATAAACTAAATTTTGCGAAGATCGGTTCATTATTTCTTATAGCCCTCATATAACTCTCATATCCAAAAAAGCATGATGTTCATGATAATTTTTGAAAAAAGAATATTTTATCATGAAATGTATTTCTACGAGGTTTTTATCACGGTAACAGGATACTCGACATCTATAACACCATTTCTTCCTTTTTAATGCATATCTGATTTTTTATACTTATGCTAGAGGAAATTATGAACCAATTCTTATAAAATTTCACATATCGATTTTTGCTTAGGTTTATGATAATTCGCAATTCTTATTGCAATACGTATATGCGGGAATGAAGCTTGAAGGTGATTCTTGGAAAAGGGTTATATGAGAATGGTGATAAATAATGGACTAATTCTCGTATAATTTCGTGTATTATTTAAGAATGTCAAATTTTGTTTAAAGTGGCTTATTTTTAGGCTATTTATGAAATTAAAACCCGATTCCGGAAAGATTGTTGATTGCATGGGGGCTCGGTGAACTAATGGATATATCAGCTGTAATTTCAATAGGTATTGTCCCTGTGTAGAAAATATTGACATATGTCAAGATATCTTGATGATATCTAAGAAATTGCCACCACCAGCCTGGTGATCGGATATAAATAAATCGAATCAGATGGCGATTCTAATTCGAACAGCTTACATAAATGTGGTGGTAGTAATATTTTGTCAGTCATTTACAGACTTCTGCACAAAATCCCAACAACATGTGATGATGTAGGGTATACAAATATTAAAATTTTTGTAATCCGAATAAGCACAAATCGATATGCAAAATTATTCGAGGGTCGGTTAATAATTTCTTGTAAACCCATTTAACCTCCCAGCAAAAATTCATTTGAAAGCGAACAAATGTAACATAAATCTTAGTGTCACAATAACGTACTACGCACTTAAGAATAAATCAGAAAAGTCGTTCCTTAATTTTTCGTAATTCCCAATTTTAACCGACGATGTGGTGTAGGGCATTAAATAGTCTGGATTGACCCACTGTACATTCTTACTAGTTTTTATCTCCAGTTGCTACCAATTAAAAGGTTTGAAAAAAACACTAAGTTTTTATAACTTTGAACATAATTTTTCATACCTTGATGAGTTAATTTAATTTTGAGTTAATTTAATTTTGAGTTAACTTAATTAAGTCAACTGAAAATATGTGCAATGAAATAGTTAATATTTTACAGCTCATTGAAAGTATTCTAGTGCTAATTAAACTATTTATCATTTGAAGATGATTAGATACTGGAATTTAAAATTTTGTGAAGAATCACTAGCAAGAATAAACTGCAATGTTCTATAAAGTGCTTTAGTTAGATTTTGTAGTAAATTTTTTCACTATTAATATTTAAGTATGTAATTCATTTAAGATAATGTAATTTTTAATTTTGATGCTGATGGGAGGTTGATTTACAAAAATAGACATGTTCTTGGTTATTTAATACCTTCTCACTTATAAATAAATTAAAAAATAAATCGGTTAAGCTATGTCCTTCTGTTCATCAGTATGTTGGAAACACTATCTCTCTTTTAGAATATTGGTTCGAATGCAATAAAAGTGGGCCACATTATTTGGTGTTTTCCAGTTCAATTTTGTATGTAAAACCAGCTTTATCGGTGTATAAAAACAAAGCTATAGACCGATAACTAAGATATCCTAAAAATTCCGAAGTGAACCTTTTCAAAATTGCCATTAAAAATGTAACTGGATTAGTATGTTCGGATCAATAGAAAAAGGTTATAGGCTAATATATTCGAAATTTTGATACACCCTGTTATATAGGTCGCAATTTCAAAGATAATTTTCTGAAATTTTCCACATATATTCATTTAATTGCATAATAAAGCTAAAGGGAGAAGATTGTTCTGGGATCATTGTTTGTTCTAGCTCCCATTTAAAAATCTTCCCGGAATATATAAAACTTTTAGATATATAACAATTCTATTGAGATTCGGCTATATAATGTTTGAAATCGCCCTAAATATATCTAATTAATTAGTTCCCCATATAATCACTCTTCTCGGAAAAAGCTATTATGCTTTTAAAAGTTCAAGACCAAAAACTTGTTGAAACTTGCCACAATTACTTTTCTAACACTGTTTCATATACTAAGCGGATTTGGAATATATCGATCTATTTTTTATATAATTCCAATATAAGGCCCCATCCAAGATTGAATGTTTTAAGCTATTCTATTGTCATTCGACAAAATTATGACTATATGTTTTTAATATAAGCAATATCGGACCATATAAGATCCCTTCCAAAGAAACGCTTTTTGTTTTATTTTTACTATTCTTCTACAGTATTAAATGATTTTAAAAATCGGCCTATATTTTGATATAGCTTCAATACAAGGACCTACTTGGTCCTTGGAATATGGTTATATAAGAACCAATTTTATTGGAAAACCAATTTTATTGGAAATTTCTAATTGTATATATTGTTTATTCATGACTCTAATGAATAGCGTCCATGTTTTGCTGTAACTTACCTTAAGGCCCCGGGAAAGAGTTTTTAAGCGTATAACAATTTAACGTTTGAATAAAATTTATTGAAATTAATATATGTATCTAACATTAAAATTGTTGTGTCTTATTTGATTATAAATCGTCTGAAATAGGATTTAAGGATTTGAGGGTTCTTAAATGTGGACGGATTTCATTGAAAATATGGATCAATACCATATTTCACTTTAGTTTTTATACTAAACATTAACATATTAATATAATGTAAGTGTTGGAGGGTATTTAAAATTCGGTACAGTCGAATATAGCATTCTTATTTTTTTAACCCAATAAATTCCGTTAGACTCAGGATCACTTTCTGAGTCGATTAAACGAATTAAAATTCCTTAAGAATTTAGTTTGTCTTCTGAACGGTTCTTCAATGAACCTTTTCAAAGAATTGTGTGTTCAGATTGGTATGAGCAATATAAAAATATGTAATATTAATCATACGCCATAAGTGAAAACGAAAGGTCAGAGAAGATGTGAAAAGAAAGCAACATTTAAACATTAAGATTTATTTACAAACAAATTCATTAAATTTAATATTTTCCAATATAAATTTAACTTTTTTTGTATCGAACACAAAAATCATTGAAAAAATTATCGATTCGATTTTTAACAGAAAGGAAAACTTCACAAAAAACGCTATTTGCATTTAACAAAAATCCTGCGTAAATACCAGTAGTTTTGTGTCTGTTTAAATGTAAAATTTTTATTCAGTCTTGTTGACATTTACCATTTAGGTCAATTGGCAACGACAACAATATTCACCAAAAATAATAGAAAAAAAGTGAAATAAAGTGAAAAGTTTATTTTATAACACAATGCACTCTGTCATACAATGGAATGTTTTGATTTCTTTGCCAAAAATCATAATGGTTGAGACTATTGTTGAATATTTATAGAAAGAGAGAAGCTTTATTTATCTGAATGTATACAAACTCATTCATATTTTCATTTCCACATAACAAACATTTGTACATACACACAAACACATGACAAAATATTTAAATTGGTTTTTGCAAAACAAACATAAATATGGCAGAAAAATAATAGTAAATAGTAAAACGAACGAAGAAATGGGTCTATGGTGAAATACAATAGGAAATAAAAGCGATAAAGTTTTAGATTTTTTTTATTATAAAATTTTCGATAAATTTTTGTTCAAAAAGATATTTGCGATAACTTCGTTAAGTGAAAAATTTTAAATACATTTTGTCTCGTAAGAAATTTTTGTTAAATTCTCATATAATCCATATTTTTTGATAATTTTTCTTAAATGAGGAACTCTATACGTATATATTTTTTACTCTATAAAGCGATTTCGACAAAAAAAAAACAAGTAAGAATTTAAAGTCGGTCAAGCCCAACTATTTTATACCCTACACAAATTATATGATACCAAAAAAATCAATGAACGATCCTTGTATAAAGGCATTTCTTAATTTATGCTTAAAAGTGTAATGAGGGTATATAATAATAAGGGTATAGTGCATCCTAAAAAGATTTCTTCTAGGGCATTTTATGAAAGTTAGAAGAAATTATATATCGATCCTAGTAAAATTTCGCACACCAATTGTTGCTTATATATAAATTAATTTTCTTAATTCTTATTACAATTTCAGCGTAAAAATTTAGGCTCCTTAAAGTGTTATTTGAAAGAGGGTTGTGTGGGACTTATGATAAATAATGAAACGATCCTTCATTAGCAGATCGTTTCAGAATATTAAAAGAATGTTTAAAGACAAATTTCATTAAAATCACTTTATTTTCGGGACTTCAAAATCCTAATCCCGGAAGAAGCATTTGTATGAGGGCTAAGTGAAATAATGAGCCCGGCGTCGCTAATTTCAACAAACATCGTCCTTGCAACAAAATATTAACATGCTAAATATCATTAAAACATCGTTAAAACTGTGGTCTGTATTTTATTTGCGAGATTTACATAGACAGCCAGCTGGCCATTAAATCGACTCAGAAAGCTATTCTGAGTCAACTGATATACCTAAAAGTGGTGGAAGCACAATTTTTTACCCGTTACAATTTTTGCACACACGCGAAATATCCCATATTTAGTGGTTGGGGTTACGGAATTTAAATCGGTACTACTTGTTGGATTCAGGTGAAAGTTTATCCATAGCATATCAAGTCGAATCACGAATTCCTCGTGCTATTCCTGGAATATTATTTTTGATATTTCTAAGTAATTTGTACAGTTAAGAGCGAATGTCTTATGTCGCATGTGCCAATGTAAGCATAGGCAGTCAGTTCGATAGTACTTGTCAGTTCGTATAGTATAATTTTATGTTTCATACTTAGTCATAATGAGTATAATTAGTCCTACCATTTGTTGTAAGAAATTAACAAAATCTCAGGAGACTTGAAGAAATCTATAACACGAAGTTTACGATAGTATTGTTCAATTCTTGAGCGAATTCAGCGTTATTGGAGTTGAGAAAGTTACTATCACCCGTGAAGGAGAAGATACTTCTTACCGACAAACAAACGTAAGTGGAAACCAAAATCAAACTGTAATTACTTTCTCGTACCAAGAAAAACAAACTCGCAGCATTTCATTTCACTTTGCGCACCTGTGACTTCCGAATTTATAATGCTTCACACCTCTGTTATCACTATGTTGAATTTGATGAAAGGCTTTTTTTTTAAATATCGATATATTGCATATGTTTCGGAAGTGATGCTACTTTCATTCAAAACAATTACTTATTTTTGAATAAGTATGGTATTATTGTGGAAAAAGTCATAATATTTAATCACAATTATTTTCCTACAAAACTAATTTACTTGTTAAAACCGAGAGAGAATCTGGAACACAATTAATGAAGAAATTAAAACTTTCACACTTTCCTTTTCATTTCGCATTATTTCAAATGATTCCACATTAAAATTTCCACAGTTTTAATGCTTCTTATTTATTTCCAATAAATGTTCATCTATTGTATCCAGAAATTGTATATGTATATTTTTGCATATTCCATTTTAATAACACAAAATATTTTTAAATTATTTGCATTATTTTCTCTTTTCTTATTTCGGCTTTATTTTACTGATGTTTTTGTTGATTTCACTTTTTATAGAACACACAAAGGCGCATGGAAACAAACTTTATATTGAAATAAAACTTTGTCCTTGTTTGGTAATTAAAAGTGATTTTATTTTAGTTTGGATTTTATTTACTTCTCTTCAAAGTTTGCCAGAAATGTGACCAGAATTTTTACGATATAAATTTTAAAAATGAAACTAAAATGAAATTTTAGGAAATCTATATTTGGTTGCTTTATAGTTAAATTTAAATTTACTATAGATTTATACTTTCCACCTGAATTAATAGTGTCTGGCTAAATATTTAATCCAAACATTTGTATTTTAACATTTCATCAGGTAATTTATCCTAACAGGTGGTTTGGTTGGTAAAAAAATAAAACTCATTTGTGAATAATTAAAAAAAATATTTTGTTATGGAATGAGAGCAAATTCTTAACAAACATATATGTTAATAAAAATGAAAGCAATGAACTTAAAGTTTTATTCTTTTTATTGAGATTTAACTTATTTTTAGAATTAACAAAAAAAACACATTTTTATTGTTTTAATTACTTCTGATAAAATATTGAACCTTTTTCGGAAACTTTCCAATAATATTTCTTTAGTGTTTTCCGTAACTTTGTTAAAATAGGTATTTTACCTACTTTTAAAATCCACCAACATTTTAAAACATATTTTTACTCTCTTCAATTCTTTCTTCAGATACTTTGGATGATTTGCCTTTTTTGGTACAAATACTTCATTATTGTTATTAAACCGCTCAAGGAATTGTTTACTGGAGTGGCAGCCTTCCAAGTCAGGCCGAAAATAAGTGAAAATCTTATGAATGGGAGCACCCATTTTTGTAAACATTCATTCATGTAAATTTCGTTATTTAAAAAGTCCATATTAAAAACTGATTGGCATCTTTTGCAGCAACTGGATAATACTTGCCATACCAAGAAATTTTTAGAATATTTTGACAGCTTTAGGGACTTAAACTTTTCTACAATATTCCTTCGAGCATCATAATAAAATTTCCGAAAAAAAATGCCAAAATATACGTTTCCTCATCCATTATTGAAACTATTTTATAGAAAATTACCGTGTTCTGTTTTTGGCTTTTAAGCCTTATTAGCTTTGAATTTTCGTACCAAATATTCTGAACAATGAGCTAACCAGCTGTGTAGGAAGCACTTTTACAAATGCTTTCTTTTGTGGTTTTTTAAATATAATTTGGACTATTCTTTCTACCTCAACCAGGTTTTCAATTAAGGGAAAGTTTCTCCTGGTGCTGCCAACTTTTTATATGACCAAGTTGAGGTTTTGCTTAAAATATTTTAAAATTTTAGTACGGACTTCTTTCTAGTCATTCATTTTAATCAGATTAACATTATTATATTAAATTGAATAACTAACGTGTTTTATAAAAATAATTTCATAAAATATTGTAAATGTGTTAAGGATTTTTCGATCTCCTTTATCTCCTTTCGCCCTTTATTTGAATCAATAATATTGTTTTAGTTACTTTTTGCTAAATCAGAAGTCATTTGTTAAAATTAAACCAAGTGAAGATAACATTTCTATAAAAGGAAGTTTTTTATTTTAAAAATCATATAAAAATATCTTGGCTGTTAAGCCAAACCGTCAATTTAAAGTTAAGACATTTTTCTTACATTTGGACTTTTAGAAAAAAATAATAATAAAGAAGAGGAAATAAATTGTTACCTAAATATTTAAAGATAAATGTGAGACCTTTGGTATAAATATTTTTGTAAAAATAAAATGCTGGTATTTTATGAAGACAAAAGTTGTAAAAAATGAAATTGCGATAGTTGAAGAAATGACATTTTGATTTGTTTTTATACAAAAAGAAGAAATTTTAGATTTAATACATCAATTATTACTTCAAATTCAAAACAAGTAAAAATACTATATCTGACTGAACGAATCTTCCATGCCACTATAGCATTTAAATTTTTTTTCTTAGTAGCAGTGCACAATATTTACTTTGCAGTATATAGATAAGGAATGAGATCGAAAAATTTTTAACACACGATTTTCATTGTATTATTTTTTATCAAGTAAAATTTGTAAACCATGTCAGTTATTATGTTTAAAAAATGATTACATTATTTCCTGACAGTAACGCTGTAACAGAGCATGAAAATTTAAGTCAGTTTTCCTAAAAAAATATTATTGATGAAACGTATATTCTGACACATTTTACGCAACTTCCTGATCAAAAATTTTATGTTGCTGAAGTTAGAAGAAGTGTTGATGAGCAGTTAAAAGAAGGCAATCATTTCTTTCAGCGGGTTCTATAAATATCGAATGTTTACAAAAAAGGGTGCTTCCATTCATAAAACTCCTATTATGTCCACTTATTGCAGACTTCGTATTCTGATATTTTTGTAGAAAATCCCTTGAGCGTTACAAGAATAATAATGTGGTTTTTGTACCGAGAGAGACAAATCCTAAAACTGCCCCGAGCTAAGACAACTTGTAAAAAGAGAATTAAATATCACCGATTTTAAACGGAGTTGAACGATATGTGGTATTTGTACCAAGAGAGACAAATCCTACAACTGCTCGGAGCTAAAGCCACTGAAAAGATATTGGACTCTTGTTAATTAGAAATGAATACCACAAAATAGCTGGAGCGGAAGGCTTTCCGGAAAAATCTCTTAACAAGAAAACTATGAATATATATATATATATATATATATATATATATATATATATATATATATATATATATATATATATATATATATATATATATATATATATATATATATATATATATATATATATATATATATATATATATATATATATATATATATATATATATATATATATATATATATATATATATATATATATATATATATATATATATATATATATATTTCATTTCTTTCGCTTAAAATCTCTAAAATTTCAGCTAGTGTCCTCTGAATAATATCATTGTATTTAAAACGATTTAAGACTGCCTTTATTATCAGGGCTTAATTTCGATTTCTAACTTTAAATGGAAATTCTATAGGGCCATATTTGTAGCCTATGTAAATCAATTTCAAGTTAAGGAACAAAATCACTCTGAAGGATATTAACGTTATTAAGACAAGTTGATTTACTGGTCTTCTGAGTGAGAAGGATCCTTGTGTGAAATAAGGTTTGCAGTATTATCAATTAATGTGGAAATTGCCAACCTACCGCTTAGAGTAAGGCACGTATGAGTCCTATATCACTTCCCTGACATAAGCTCCATATATTTATTTAATAGTGTTGAAATGATTCCATTCCATTTCTGATATTTAAATAAATTCAAATATTCTCATTTTTATATAAACACTTGTCTGTTTAAAGCTTTTTCTGTTTTATTTTCCAAACGTCCATGACAGTGAAAAAGATACATAATTGGTTTTCGAAACTGAGAAACCTTGAAAAAATATTTCTACAAGTCAAGTCAACTACAATGATAAATTTCAATGTATATAAATGCAATAAATATTTGTGATGACATAACACTGAACATAAAGGAAATACGTTTATGTTGAATTTCAGAATTTTAAATTTCTTATAAGAAACTGTTCAACGACCAAAAATGGTATGAAAAAATGTTTACATGGAAAAATTATGAACAAAATAAAGTTTTAAAGATAATTTGACGAAATTGTGATACAGACATATAAAATATATATAACTTTTTTCTAAAATATAACATTGAAAACTTAGTGATTCACAAAATTAGTTAATTTTTTGGCTTTAAATTTTTTTTCTAATGAAATGCGAGTTTTTTGCTTAAACTTAGAGGTTGCCTCAGATATCGGTCTATATCTTTAAATATACTGAACCGATTATGCTGGTTTAAAACTGGAAATTTGTAAGGATTATAGCAAATATTAAGGCCAAATTTCATACAGCTATGGCAACTATTATGGATGTGATTGTGCCAACAACAGACAGACAAATGGTCATAGCTTAATAGACTCAGTTTTGATTTGATGCAGGAATACATGTATATTATGAGGTCTGATATGATTCCTTGTCAGCGTTACATATGCAAGGACAATTTTTGGAATAGTAATGAGGTACATATAACTTTATATTATTGAAATTTGTCGATTTTAATTGACAATTTTACGAAAATTCATTTAAACTTAGAAGTTGCCTCAGATATCGGTCTACTTCTTTTAGAATACTTAATCGATATTACTGATTTGAAACAAGAAACTTTTCAGAACAATAATTTCAGTAAGTTCTGTCGATTAGTGAGGATGTGAGCGTGCCAACAACAAAAAGACATACAGATAGACAAACGTAAAGGCGTACAAACGAATATAGCTCAATCTACTCAGATTTTTATTATACGCAAGAATATATTATGGGGTTGATTCCTTCTTAGCGTTAGACAAGGAATACCAAAGTAAATATACCTTTTTCGTCATTTGTGTTGTTGGAGAGTATAAAAAACAGCTAACTGTTATTTTGAATATCGACAATAGATGGGACATAAGATACGGAATCATATCTCATATAGCAACTGCACAAAGCTTAACAAAGTGTGTTATTCGGAGAAAATCATTGGCATTCTAAATTTAAATTATTCTAGGGAATCATTACATAAAAATAGGCCAAATATATGGTTTGCTGGAGAAGCTAAGAAAATTACTTTTGAAATCTGTTTTATTCTCAAATCACTCCTATTTTTCTTGAAAGTCCATTTTATACATTTGTTTCACGACCTACATTCTTGATAGTAATTTAAGCTTGAAAAACTATAAAATATTTATATATTCTACTTAAATTTGAAACTAATGTTTTGAAATTGCCAATAATAAATGACTTCACCGGTCTAAGAGCTCAAAATATCTTCATAAATTTTGTACTATTAAAATTGGCTTCGTATCAATGTACTAAATTTCGGGAATCGTAACATAAGGCATTAATTCCTTTTCGCAGAATCTTAGCTGATAAAACGTGAAATTAATTTTCTTATTCAAATTCTTCTAAAACTAAAGTGGTGCAGTTTGTTTGAGAATAAAGATTTCTTCTTTGATTTAATCCTTTTTTATATATATTAAATATTTCTAGATATAATTTCTATAATCCTTAATCCATCTAATGTGGGCGTAGTGATCCTTTTTATAATCTTCAAATATTTTTTTGAGTTCTTGTGGTCTTATAAAATCGAAAATATTCTCTACCATCAAATAAATGTGGATGTTTGTAAAACATTTATGTTTTACAACCAAAATTTTTTATTTACCAAAAAATAATATATTTTCTTAGTTCTAAATTTGATTGTTGATTTTACAGTTTTCTTTCCATTTTGTATTTTATAATGTTAACACAGTTTTGTGTTTTTGTCTTCTGTTGTTTGTTGAGGGCTAAAAGCATTTAGACAAATGTGTTAAATTTTAAGACGGCATAATAAATGAACCTTTAAAAGCCAAATAAATTGTCTTTCATTTACACAGAATACAATCTCAAGTACTTCATCTATGAGAGATGAAATAAACGGAATGTGTTGTCACAAAATATACAGTTTATATTTATATATACACTGAATTACGTAAGTGTGAAAATGTGAATCACAACGGTATGAATCCGGCAGTTTTAGCAGATTATCTCTGATAAAGAAGTAATATTGGAAATTTCTTAACATACATATAAATTTTAATTAAAACAACACCAGTTTCAGTTTCTTACAAAAAAATATATTTTTAAAGTTCTTGTCACTGGCGATAATATTTTTAATCCTCTGATTTCATTAACCTTTTTATAGTACTCTCTGTCACTTTGCTCGAACAAGTACTCCATCTTTGTTTAAAATCAACCACACCTTTGGACTTTTTTGTGCTCTTCAATTCATATTCAATGCAATATCTCTTCACTAGCCTTAAGTCTGGGCACTTTTGAGGATTTGCTTCTCTTGGTACAAATACCACATTATTGATTTTGTACCACTAAAGGGTTTCTTTACCATAGTAACAGCATGCCAAGTAAGTCCAAAAATAAGTGGGCACATTATAAAGTCTCATAAATTGAAGCAGCCGTTTTTGTAAAAATTCCTTGATGTAAATTTTGGTATTTATAGAACCAGTTGAAACAAATGATTGGCATCTTCTACCACAATTGCATATTGCTTATCAAATCAAGTACTTTGCGAAATATATTTTCTAAACATTTTTCAACATTCCCTCGAGCTTCAGCAACATAAAATATTTTACCAGAAGTTTGTGAAAAATCTGTCAAAACATACGTTTGTCTTTCAATATGGAGCAAACTTAGAAAACCTGACTTAAATTTCCATGCTGTATTCTTGCCCTCAAAATTTTCAGCAATTTTTTTAAACTTGTATAGTTGTAGACCTGCATTAGCTCTAACTTTTCATACCAAATAGTCCGAGCATTGAACTAACCGGGATGCTTTTCTACCGGATGTGTTGTGAGCCCTTTCGAAATGCCTTCTATTTTTTGGGTCTAGAAACATCATGAGAACCATACATTCTACTTTAACCAGGTTTTCTATCAGTTGAAAAATTTTCCCAGAATTTTTAATAACATGGGAAACAATCTGAAGGCAGACCTTTGAATGCTTAACCAACTTTTTGTAGGACCAATTGGATTTTTGTTGAAAATATATTATAACTCTAGTACGCAATTTTTTTCTGGTCACTCAGTTTAATCATATTAAAAAAATATCCTGTCATGTTTTACAAAAGAAACGTGTTATTCCCCTTTTATCTATTCCGACCCATTGTGCTTCATACATAAGAAATTTGCGACCATAAGGGTTTTAAATTTATACTCAACTATCAAATTTTTCTCTTTCTCTTTCCCAATGCAACTTCAATATATGACGTCATTCTTATTCTGATAAATCTGTGTGCTCGTGTTGTATTGGTGATTATTTACAATAATGTCCTTGTTACTGACTCTGCCACTTGTACAACAACATAAACATATATACTTTTTTTTGCTGCCACTGATGGCATTACTTTTGTCACTTTTATAACCGATATTGTTGTCTTCGTTTCTCGCTGCTCTTGTTGTTTATGTTACATTTACCACTACAACAAACAAGAATCATGAATTTGTTCATTTTACCATGGAATATTTGTTTGACATGAAGAAATACAAGTGTAAAAAAATATCTACAATTCAAGAATAAATTTAAAAGAGTAAAGTAAATTTAACAACAATAACAACTATCAAACAAATGTATACAATATTTTCCTATAACAACAACAGTAGAAGCAACATTAACACAACCACAAATGCCAACACCAGCAAAAACTAACACACACATACATAAAATGAAATCGAACACTTAAGATCGAAAGAAATATTAGAAAGACGGATATTTGTTTTATAAGAAGAGAAAGAAGAAGAAAATACATTAAAGACAAGTGTTAAATGTTATGTTGGTTTAAAGAAAATCACAAGATAACGTTTAATAATTTGCAATAAACATTGTTAATGGACCGAAGACAAAGAGAAATGCAGGCAATTCTTTTGGAAAATCAAGTGAAAATCAATGAAAAATAATTCCAGTCATCTTATTGAATAATGAAAATCTGAGTTTAGTGAAGTTAATAATGTAAACTGTATGAACTTTTATGTATAATAAACCAAATGTATCATTTATACATTATGATTTAAAAGAACAAACTTTATTTTCGCCCTCTCGGTCTCTATTACCACCTGTGCTACTTTAGTCTCAATTTTTCGATTTTTTCAAGTGTTTGAAACTTTGTATTTTTCAAATTTTAAATTTTACATAAATACGGGTTGAAAATTTAGAGCGATAGTGTAAAAAAAATTCATAGTCATCAAATTAGTTATATTTTTGGCAATTACTTTTTTTCTAATGTACCGATTTTGATAATTTTTTGGACGGGATTCTAATTTTATAATTGAAAATTTTCAAAGATATTTTGCAATAGACCCATACTGGTTATAATGCTAATATTTTTTGAGATTTTTGTATTTTAATGTGAATTTGTGAAGTGGGTCTGTATGGATGCAACATTAATTGAGGACCTTCATATTAGTAAATGTTATGAGCTTAAAATCTCATTCTAGAAAGCCATTTGAATGGGAGCTAACCATATTTGACTAAATATGGCCAATTTCAATAGGCTTCTTAATCCAAAATAATAATAATAATAGTATGTACAAAATTTTATCAAAACCGGTAGTACAACTATAATTGTAGTATGTACTGTACCTTATGTATGTAAGCGTATTAAAAGTTACGATCTGTAGAGTGATCAGAACATTTACATTGACAACCATCAGGACAGACACACAAGAGAAAGAACGGACTAATATCGTTTAATCGACTCAGAAATAAGTCAAACGATTATACTTAAAGTTGGGTGTAACTCATTACGGCACTAGCCAATAAGCATAATACCAAACACCTATGGTGATGTAGGTACAAAAATTCTAAATCAAAAATAAAATTAAAAATGTTTAATTCAAAAATATATTTTAAATTATAAGAGGCAACGATTAGATTTTTGTAGGTTTTCACTAGCAAAACTCAGTCGAATACAATCCTGATTATAGTGTTTTAAATTAAAAATAAAATGACTTATAGTCATTTTATTTTTAATTTAAAACACTGTCCGTTACCAATAATGCTTCGATACAACTAAACTTGGCCCAAATTTTATCCATAGGCCACCTAAAAATGTTATTTAGAACAAAGACAATATCAGTCAGCAGGAAATTATTTGCAATCGATATTTGATACAAACTCGAATTCAGACAAAAATCTAAAGCCAAAATTTAAAATTAAAATAATCACATTTATAAAGGCTGTTAATGCTTTTTCATTGCAAAAGCCATCAAAATTTACATATTGCACTTATTTTAATTTTAAAAATCCCATTTAATTTTAATTTTGTTGAAGCCATTTCTTGTCCAAGCTCCCATAAAAAGCCTTTTCTCGAAATAAATTGGTCCTTATTTTTATAGTTCCTATATAAGAATGCTTCCCGAAAATAGTTTAAATTTATAACACTATTAAAATATAAATCTATTTTACTGAAATTTGGAATTGATTTTATAAATCAAAAAACCATCGGTTAATATTATGATATAGCACCCATACAATTGCCTTTCCTCGGAAAGGGTTTAAAACTTATAAAATGCTTAAATATTGAACTACTTTATTGAATTTTGGTACAATTATTTTATATTTAATTAATATATGTAAAGTATATGTATATAATATAAAAAAATATTATATAATGTGGCACATATTCAGTTATAATTGAATTTAATGCAAAAAATCTAAGAGTTTTGAATGTACGCAATTAATTTCGTCCATATTTGGTAGCCCCCATATTGCAATTAATTTTCTCCGATGCAAAGACCCTTTTCGACAAAAGGTTTCAGACTGAAAAGTAGACATTCATTTTATTGCCATTAACATATAACTCATTTGCTGCAAGATCGTCATAACTCAAAATTTGCAATTTTCGACTTATTATCTGTAAGTTAAAGTATATAATGAATTAATTATCTGGCACATTTGTATAAACGAGTCATTCATTTATCAGACAGGATTTTAACAAAAATATATTGATTATTGCTAAATATAAAGTATTATTCCGGCTACGCATCGTAGTAGTTTAGTTTACATTACAGATTTTTTGTAAACGTAAAGTTTTTTTCATGAATTCCAAGAAATATGTTTTTGTGAAAATATTAAAAATACGTCTACTGAAAAAGTTGAGTTTTTGAATTATGACTACCTTCCAGTAAATGAGCGATATGTAAATAATTTCTTAAATGTAGACCCTGTTTAGACTAGAACTTTCATATAAAACTTCCCATTCGAAAAATAGTTTTAAGCTGATTTATATTTAAATATTTAAAGAGGAAAATTTTATTTCCCGATTTGGATTTTAAAAAATACAGCTAAATTTTATAGCAACTCGTTGCCAATATATAATTAAAAGTTGGTTCAAATATTGGTTTGTATCCTCTCAATATATTGAACCGAGAAAACAGACAGACAGACGGATATAGCTAAATCGATGCAGATTTTGAATTTATACATGAATATATATCCATTATGGCATCTTCGATTATTCTTTTTTTCACACGGAATGACAAATTTAATGCAACTCTTGTAGTGGTGGAGGGTAAAATAAACATTTGCTTTATGTCATTTACTCATGTATAAAATTAAACTGTCAGAGAGTTTAACGTAGGAAAAAGAAAAACTTAATAAATTTATACTTTAAAACATTTCTCCATAAGCAACTTAAATTCAGTCGACATTAAACTCTATTATAAAGACTAAAATGAAACCTCTTAAAATTTAATCTTCACAACCAGTCACATCGATTTAAATTCATGAAAATATTTTTAATCCCATTTACATATTCATATATAATGTGTTTCTCATTTATTCTTCCAGATTAAAAATCTTAACCTTAACGCCTATTTTTCTAATTTTTCCTCTTTGCCACTTACATATATTTT
>PYHX02000413.1:45699923-45734742 GCA_004302925.2 Cochliomyia hominivorax | reverse complement strand
AATGTAATAAAGTACATTATTATGGACTACTTATGTTACGTCAAAACTTGCGAATTTTGAGTTATGACAATCTTGCAGCAAATAAGCTATATACTATCGGAGGATTACATTCTTATATTTATTTAAGATACACATGCATTCATATATTTTAAATTTTTGAATAAGTGTGTGTTGTACATGTGTAAATAAAGTATCTATGTCGGATTAATGTTGTTCTCAATTCACTTGAATTATTTCATTGGATCATTTAGTTCAATATTCTATTACGTAATATTATGTAATAAAATATTTAAGGTTTTCAGTTTAACATATGAAATAGTATTGGTGGTATTTAGCAAGTGTGCATAAATTGTGATTATATATCAAGTTTGATTTGGGAATTTTTTTGAATTTTTATATTTCTAAAGACAGACATTTTGACAGAATTTTTTATGTTCTATGTGAATATTTGTTTGCTAAAATGACATAAGATTGACATTTTTATTTATGATAGTAAATAATTACACAAACAAAATTTGACAAAAATATCAATATATTTTTTGCAAGTTAAACAAGCATTTGGCAGGTATAAAAATAAAATTATTTTTGATTCATTGAAATTTAGATTCAAATGAATTAACCTTGATTATTTTAAGACCCAAAAACTACTCAAAATTTAAAATTTGAGAGTTTCATGATATTTAACATTTATTGGAACATATTTATTACTAGCATTTACCCGTTGCGCTTTTGCTACACAAACATTCTCCTCAGTCTAAGATATCGAAAGAAATTTCACTAATCAAAACGTGTATTAAAAATAATTATGCAATGGACATTTTTCCAAATGCCTCTGACCCTTCTTAAATTTTATTTAATATTTGCATTGCACTTGGGCTACCCCTTCCCTTAACACTTAACACCGTCCCACATTTTGTCCAATAAAACTGTTTGGAACCTAATATTAGAAGTTTTAATGTTTTTGTGTTAAGGTATTCCATAATCATTATTTATTTTGTATGTGGGATATACCTCCCATTTTCACAGTTTTTAAATATTAGATAATTAATATTTGCATTGTATGGGTGTAATTTTCCCCATGATCCGACCTGTCGTATATTTTGATCAGTAAAACAAATTCTTGAGAAATTTTTGGTGTCGAATTTGAGAACTTTTGAAGATTGCTGAGCCCAGTTCTTTAGGTATTTGATAATTAATATTTACTGTGCGTAGGGGGCCATCTCTCCCCATTATACTATCCACCTTTCATTCTGTCCATTAAAATAATTACTTAAAAATTTTTAGGACCAAAATTGAAAACTCTCGGCGTAGCATTTTACAACAAAATCGGTCCAGTAGTTTAGCTCTCTATAAATCCAAAAAAAAAAAAAAAACAGACAAACACACACAGGCTCATTTTTTATATAAAGATGTATAAAAAATTGTAATTTGGAAAAAGACAAAAGTAAATACTGACAAACAAAAAGTTTATTTAAATGTAAATCAAAAGTTTGATCAAAATATATGATATTTTTTAAAAGTGTGGAACAAGCAAGTTGGACAAAAAATTTAAGAAATAATAGAGCTAAGTAAAGAATATCTTAATCTTTTTTGATAAATTCTATGACTTTATCCATTGTTATAGAAGTCCAATGCCCTAATTTTAAAACAAAATGCGTTTGTGAAAGTCCTAAAGGCTTCTTAGGCACAGATTGTAATCCTATTAAACTCCAAAGATAGGGCGATGTACTGGCAATAATCCCTCACCCGCCTTCAGTTATGTTATTTTTACTCCCCGATGAACTACTTTGAAAATCTTCAACTGTAAGAAATTAAACAAATTCCCTTTTGAAGATTGTCTATGACATGGGTCCTTTAGTGGTAGAGGTCAAAAGAAGACCTTCTTGATTCATTGTCCTGTAATGTCATCAAGTAGACATAACGATTGACTGACAGGAGGAGTGTAAAACACACTAGATTCAACATTTCAGTGCTTGATATGATTAAAAATAATACAGAAAGCCTACAGATTCTAATCAGAAAAAGTCATTAAGGAAGGTCAGTTTTTGGCAGCTAGCTAAAAGACCATGTTATGTGATTGTGAATAATCAGTTCCTAATGACTTGAAAATTACGGTTCCATTAAGTTTATTGTAACAGATAGTCAATAGGTTGATCTTGTACGATCACTTTCTAGCTAATTGGAATGGTTAAAAATTTTCGGTGAAGCTTTTTTTACATATAAACTTATCAGAAGCTTGAACTATAAAATTATTAAGTGTATATATAGTACGGAAATCGAAATATTAGGAAATATTTTTATTTTAATCTGAAACAATGAAATGAAAGAAATTTGCAAAAAATCTTTATTTGTAGTGAATTTAAAAGAAATTCCTTTTCTAAGTTACTTATTTAAAATTTTATATCTACGTACATGTAAGATTTGAGCCCTTCA
This sequence comes from Cochliomyia hominivorax, assembly GCA_004302925.2. NCBI lineage: Eukaryota > Metazoa > Arthropoda > Insecta > Diptera > Calliphoridae > Cochliomyia > Cochliomyia hominivorax. The sequence goes on along the minus strand of PYHX02000413.1, from coordinate 45,732,309 downwards.
AAGTGATCTCTAAAAGGGAAGTTTTATGAGACCTATGAAAAATAATGAACCGATTCTCGTATAATTTGGCATATCATTGAATAATATTATTAGACTTATTTATGCTAAATTTTGTTAAAATCACTTTATATTCAGGACTTTTGAGACCTTAAAGGAACATTGGTATGGGGGTTATGATACGTGTCAAGTTTCATCACGAAATTTTTTAATCTGCGACCTGCAATTTGTTCAGAAAATCTTTATATAGACAGCCAGCCAGACGGACAAACATCGTTAAATCTGCTCAGAAAATGATTCTGAGTCGAACAATATACTTAAAAATGGTGGTATTAATATTTTTCTGTGCGTTACAAACTTAAGCTCAGACACATTATAATCCAACCACCTATGATGGTGTAGGGTATTAGAACTAATTGAACTTATTGAACATCGAGAGAAAGTTGTGTCTAAAGTCACACCAACGGTAACACTGATTTCAAACTCTAATATCTGACATTGATTAAAGTCAAAAAAATCTTATCACAGGCTCCTTAATTTTTTGATCAAGTTACCTTTGTATGTTTGGTGTCAAACTAGTTAATATATTGTTTATATAAAAAAACATATACTCTAGTACATAATTGATAACAAAACGTATATTCTGGTCGAAGAGTTTCCGAAAAAATTTCAAAATTTCAGCACCTGTGATTAAAACTATAAATCTTAATAACAATTCCAGAAAATTAACCATTAGTTTTAGTGGCTTCGTTTTTATTATCATATATCTATTTTTCGATCCTTACTAACACAAAGAAAAGATTATTCGTTTTTCAAGAAATCATATTTCACTTATATCTAAATTTTTGCTGAAATTTCAAAAGTTTTACATTCTTCTTTATTTAAATGTTTATGTATCTTGTTAAATTATAAAAAAAATATAAAATTAGAAAGTTTTAAAATTAATTGTAAATAAAAATTACATAAATTCTTAATTTAAAATTGCTGCAATTTCTTTTTATGTAAAACTTAATTTCCAGTTCGTTGCATCAACTTTTTCCCCAGAACAATTTTCATATGACTTTTATTGCACAAAAGTTTTTTAAAGTTAACAAATGACATTTTATTTACAGTCTTTTAAGTTGGACTTTTTTAAATTTATCTTTCTTACGAAGTACACGTGGAAAAATTAAAATGAATTTAATGAAGACTTTCGATTGCAATTCAGTTGGAAGGGGAACGTAAGAATAAGGTATATATTAAAAGCCTCTCTGGTAACAATGTACTACATTTTCTATATGGAAGAGAGCTAAAGATATTAAGCCATCGGTAGAGGCACAAAGTCCTTTAAAGAAACCTAATGGTATCTGAGAGCGCAGTTCAGAGTAAAAATCTAACTCGTATGTGCACTATTTAAGCAGAATTAGTGAGCCTAATTCTCCTACTAATGACGTATTAATTTAAAATAGGAAATGCCAGAAAATAGTGACACAAATGTTTGGGAATCTTTCCCAAAAGTTGAAATAGATTTGATGATATCATTCTTTAGACTCTTAACTTGTCAAAAGTATTTGAAAAAATATTTCAGAGAAAAATTATACAATATTTAAATCCCAGTTTACCAATTCGTTTTACGAGAAAATCTTTTGAATAAAAAAGGTTTTGTTCAGCAATATTTATGGATGTCGCTCAAATAATGATAAAGTGTGGCATAAGAACCTTATATAAACAATTAAAAACATGTTATCATCATGTACTAAAAAAAACTGTTAGAATCCCATCGATAAAATTTAACGACATTATAACTGAAAAATTCTGTATAAGGACTGATGTTCCTCAGCCAAGTGTTCTAGGGCCCACCCCTTATTTAATATATACATAAGACGTGCCCTTATGTGATCATCTGACAATTTCAAAATTTTCTGATGATAAGTAAACTCTCAGTATACAGTAGGACCCTAACTTAGCTTTTCGTAACCTAAACATTTATTTGAGGCGTTTGACAACATGGTTGCTGAATTGGGGAATAAAAGTAAACGAAATGAAATGAATCCACCTGTATCTCTTAGTGTTAAAATCCCTTAGGATGTTTTCGCTACATATCTCGATATTCATTTGAATACACGCCGTTACATAGAAACCGAGTGTGTTCGTATGAGTTAAAAGCCTATATAACATCATAGTGTATAAAACTATTTTAAAACCAATATGAATAATTGGCATCCAATTATGGGGAACAATCTGCAAAGCGAGGATTCATATTATGCAGAGGGCACAATCTAAAATTTTTGAATTATAACTGAAACTCCATGGTATATAAGAAATGACAACATTCATAAAAATCTGGATTTTCTATTAGCAAAAGAAGAGTTTGGAAAAGTATATGAGAGATAAATAATAAGGCTAAGGATTCGTCCAAACTCATTTGCCAAACTTTTTACGAATATGCAGAGAGGTTCAAGGCTTTGTCGGAATGATTTACCGTCATGATAATAAAAGAGAGATGGACGATGGAAGGGAGGAATTCGTTTTAAAAATTTATATATTTATTGTGAGGTCTCAAAAGAGGGAAAGATTAAATAAATAACATCCATATTATAAAAAAAAAAACAAGTAAAAAGTTGTAACCGGTGAGGTCCGACTTTCTAATACCCTACACCACATTTTTATGTATTAAGCTACCAAATACCAGAGTTGTGGTATTTTTTTTAATTTATAAGTGTGCCGTTTATTAAAATGATACTTATATTCATGTGGAATAAAAGGATTTTAAATAGGAGTTAGAAGATATTATGGACCGAACTGCTAACCTCAATAGGCATCGTCAGCGGACAAAAAAAATAATACGTGTAAAATTTTCTTAAGATATATTTAAAATCATGGCCTGTATTCGTTCACAAGATTTACATGTACAGCCAGCCAGACGGACATCGTTATATCGACTAAGAAAGTGATTGTGAGTCGGACGGTATACTTAAAAGTGATGGTAGCATAATTTTCCGCCCGTTACAATTTTTGCACAAAGAAAAATGAAGTAAAATTTTACAAATACAATTTATGTCTTATGTTACCGCTTGACGAGTATTATTAATATTCAACTAATTCGCTCAGAAGAGAGTCGAAATCCTCTAAGAGTAGAAGTCTTGCAAAGGGGTTTCGATAGTTTCGTAATTTCATGTTGAATTTTTCAAAAAATTTTCGGAACTCTTCTAATAGATTCTCTTAATCTCTGTGTTTTCTTAATTATCTAAACATGAGTTTATTATTACTCAAATATGAATTTTCTTAATTAACCACTTGATTTTTCTTTAAGTGTAAATAAATACTTATAATTTTTTACCACCTTCTTACCAATGTGGTCATATCAACTTTATGCATAAGTTAAAAGAAAAAAGACAATAATACACACATATACACAGGAAGTTTCATAAACACACATATACTTATATAAAAATGTCCTTTTTATATCTCACACATTTCAACAGCCACTTGACAATTTTATGAAATGTTGAAAGTATCTTCACATGAAGACGCTTTGACAGTATTTCATTATACGTAATTTTTGTTTAAGAAAGTAAAGAGTGAGAGAGTGAGAGAATTCGAAAAAAAATTAAAAAAGACAGAGTTGAGTACAACTTTAAATGTTAAATTATAAAAATAAAAGGGAAATATTCGTAAAACTGAAAATGAGGTGCATCAACATTTGAAGTGTTGACAATTGTTTATTTTATAAGTTGGAAGCAAAAAATAAAACAAGGATGTCTTAATGCACTAGACCATATAATAATTTTGAATTGTTTAAGATTTGTGAGCGTTAAAAACTTTCTGGCATTAAATTATTAAGAGGTGAAGGGTTTTTAAGGATCTTTCTTTATCTTTTCTTAGAAACAGACAAAATTTCTTAGTCAATTTTTAATGAATGAAATATTAAGATTCTCCTTAGGTTATAATTAGCTTGTTATGTCTTATTACTGTAAATTTAATTAAGATTACGATAGTAAAGGTAGAGCGCAGATAAAAGGTGAAAAAAGATATATACAAATTAAAATCTTTCATGTAATGGAAAAAGTCAATAAGATTAAAATTCTGAGACATTATGGCTTCATATATTTTTAGGAATGAGACCAAAAAACTCTTAACACAAAAAGCAGAGTTTTACCAAAAGACAAATCCTTCATACTACCCGGATCTAAGGCCGTTAAGGAAAGATATTGGACTCTTGTTAAAAGGGAATTGAAGAGCACTAAAATGTGTCCAAAGCATGGTAGGCTTCCAAAAAAGTTCAGCATTTTATCAGTAATGATTATAATTGTAACACATAAAAATGCTTTATTCGTCTATACTGAATCTTAAATACCCTCTACCACAAGTGCTTGTGAGCAAATATGTTTTGTTTTATACATGCACACTCATACATATTCTAACAGATGTATACTATATATAAAAGTTTTTTTTTTAAGTAACACGGAACACTTAATGAGTCATTAGAAAAGTTATAATTTTGGTTGTAAATTTCTGAAATGTAATTTAGTACATTTAACTTCATATTATGGAAAAATTTTATTCTAAATCGTCGATTTATAATTGACAATTTTATGAAACTTTTTGATTGAACTTAGAGGTTTCCTCAGATATTGATCTAGATTTTGTAATGTATCGATTATGCTGGTTTTAAATAGGAAACTTCTCAGAACCATAGCAAATACTCAGATAAAATTTCATTGAGCTCTGTCAATTGTTATGGATGTGAGCGTGCCAAGACAGACCGATAGACTGGCGGAAATACCTTAATCTACTCAGATTTTGATTTGATGAAGGAAAATGTATACATTATGGGGTATGAGATGATTCGATAATAGCGGTACTCATGTAATCACAAAGTTAGTATAACCTTTTCACCACTTGAGGTGGTGAAGGGTATGAATATATTTATATTTTTTTTATAAACTGTAATAATATAAATTAAATAAAAATATTAAAATAGTAAGTTCACTGGTTTCATTTTAATTAACATATATGTATGTATATATGTTTCTCACTCCTTATGTCAAGATTCTATTCTGTCATTGTATAAAGTACACAACGTACTTTGTCTGACATTTCATCTGTAAACATTTATTTGGTAGCTTCTGGACGTGATTTGAAGGTATATTTCGAATTTACTGCATGCATTTTACTAATTTATAGTCTCCTAATTTAACACCGGGTATGAGTTTACGTTTTTTGTTTGCTCTGGTTTAACAAACGTTTTCAGCAAAATTTTTATCGGCAGTACATTAAAATTTATCGCGTAACAGATATAAAATTTATGAGATATATACTCACACACTCTAGGATCCATGTAAGCTATTACATGTTGCAACTTTATTTCAGCTCGAGTTATTCCAGTAAGAGTAAATACGGACTCAATATGAGCAAATTATAGATGCGGATTTTGAAACAAAAGTGGATGTAGTTTCTGTAGAACTGATTCCTTTATTTCACATGTAAAGTTGGTTATATTGTCTCCAATATATGGTATTCTATGTTAATGGAGTTTATACATATTTTGATGCAACAAGAATGTGTCTTGTCGTGGTGTTAGATATTCTGAAATTATCTACTTGTTGATTGCGATTTGGAATATGAAACATGTAACATTTTTTTCCAAAATAACCAATTTGTAGATAATATCTTAACAAATAGGTATTTTTTGCATATTATAAAAAGTAATAAAGTTTATGTTTTATAATTTTTTGAACTATACTGTAAATAGTTTTAAAGTTAGTTTATAACAAGGCCAAATTTCATTGAGCTCTGTCAATGAAATGCGGATGTGAGCAGACAGACAGATTGACGAAAATTGAAAAATATGCTTGTTATAAGCTCAAAACTGTTCTCCGGTAAGGGGTCTTATATGGGAGCTACAGCAAAATATAGACCAAAATTGTTCATATTTGTAATATACTTTGATTATAGTTATAAAAATCATTGTTCCGGGATGTGGAGTTGGGTCAATAATTATTTAAAAATAATATGACTTGTTTGGATTTGTTATTGTATAAAAATATGTATATGTGACAAATTTCAGAGTTTGAGGTGTATCAAAATTTTGCATATATTTTCTGTAAATCAGATTTTATGGTCTTTTGCACGATGATTGAGCAATTGTATACCAAAATTATTTTTTTGTTTATTTTTCGAAATTTTGAGGTTGTTTCAGATATCGGTCTATAATATTCCTGCTTATAAGCCAATGTAGCTGGTTTTAAATAGTAAACTGCTTAGGACAATAACAAACGATGTGGCCAAATTCAATTGAATTCGAATAATTATTTTAGGCGTGAGAATGTTTCCATTAGACAGACAGATGGACATAGCTAAATTGACTGAGTTTGTAGAGTCTGAGATGATTCCTTCTTGGCGTTACACATGGAATGACAAACTTAATATACCCTCATCACCACTTGTGTGGTATTTAGGAAAAACATGTACATATTTATGTGAGTGTGTATGAATATGTGTGAATTTACTTCACATGCATTTGTGGTGGAGGGCATTAAAGATTCAGCATAACCGAATATACCATTCTTGCTTGTTTTCTGTCAATTATTCATTTAATCACTCTTTAATTAAATCTTGAAAAATAATTTCAAATTATATTTTGAATATATTTACAAAAACAACACATTACTTTATGATAATTTCTTAATAATTAAAATTATATATGATTTACACCTACATAAGTATTTAATATGAATAATCATAATCATAAAATGCATCATCATCATGATGAAATGCAATATGACATAAATACAGTCTTCAATTATCTGCAAATTTCTTTATTAAGCGGAATTAATTAACTTTATTGGAATTTATAAGAACTTTATATATACAAGAGAATTTTAGCTAATTAAGGTTAATTAGCTTAAATAAACGTGTATATTGAAAAGCAATTAATAATTTTCAAATTATGCCAAATGAAAGCAAAGTTAATGAGAATTTTTAAAATTTACCAAAAATACTTAAAAATAACTTTAACAAGAATCCTGACACGGTGCGGTTTTAAAAATTGTCACATTTCTTATAACAGTTTAACGACTGGGAGGGGTTTTAGACGAAAAAAAGCAAAATTTTTCCTACAATCTATCGCATATTGGGGAATTTAAACATTTCCTAATTACAACAAAATTTAATAACAGCATACATTCGCCGATAAAACTGCTACATTCGGATATGCCGAATCTTTAAAAATTGTATAAATAACATACAACATTAATTTTATATGGGCAATATAGATTTTTCTTAAATCTTTCTCAGCAAATCAGTGGTTCTAGATGTTAATAATTTTCTACTACTTATTCAAAATATTGTAGAACTTAAACTTCTTCTTAAATGAGAGCATGACTTTTTTCGAAGAAGTTGCAATGGTATTAAAACTTTCTTTCTACATACAAATTTCATAATATTTTGCAAAAATGCTTCTCGGAAATATATATTTTTAGGGAGATACCCGCTATTAAAAATCTGGTTTGTAGGAAAATACCTCTTCATCATACTATATATCAAAATTATGTTGTCTTTAAGATTTTACTAATCCTAAATCATGTTATATATTTCATTAAATTAGCTATTATGGTCTCAGAGAAATTTATAAGGGTGTTACACTGTTTTATCCGGATATTTGAGAGTTTTGTATGTTTGTAACTCTCAGAAAATTTTCGCAATATTATTTGAAGTCAAAAGAAAAAATGTTTTGTTTTGATTTAATCCTAACTGATCCAATATATGTCCTTTATGTTCACTTATTGAACGTAGAAATTCACCAAAACTTAGTTTCTTTTAAAATTTTTTTTATCTCAATGTCTAATAAATCCCCTAAATTTCACAATTGTTTTCTTATATTATTTGGTTTAAACACTATTTTCCAGAAATCTAATAAAGTTATCTTACTTAAGAATAAAGCTAAAAAAGCAGGTAACAATTAAGAATGCTTTCTTCGGCTGTATCGAAAATTACTACATTTAAAAAAAAGGTGTAGAATTGAAAAAAGTAGATTATATATCAACTAACGAAACCTTTATTTATCATAACGAAAATGTTTGTTAATTTTTCGTGAATTCTTCAAAATGACAAAAAACTGTCAATATGACTATTTGATTTCGTTGCTAAAAATGCAGTCTATTTAAATAATTATTATTCAAAAATAAATTATTGATATTGATAAATATTATTCAAAAAAGTTTAATTTACGAAAATTTAGTAGAATTAAAAAATTAGTGTAATAAATTAATACCTAAAATTTATTGTGTTTGTATTACTGGTGAAAACTTATTTTCATATTCATTGATCCGCTGATCTTCCATTTGCATTTTTATGAATTTATGCAAAATATTCCTTTAGTTTTCATCATATTAATTACAATATTGTAAAAAATATTTTCTTCCTGTTTATATATCAATTTTCAGTTTTCATTTGCTTTATCATATTTCACTTAATATAACCAAGAAAATATATAAAATTATTTGACGAAAAAAAAAAAAAAAAACAGTTAAGTAAACAAATTAACTTCATTTTAGTAGTAAAATTGAATAAATATGTGTGTTATATTACTTTCGAACAGTTACTGCCATTTTTACTAAACATTTGTTGATATAACATATTTTTCGTAAATTTTCTAAGAAAATTTCATTAACATATTTTATTAAAAAAATTTAATTTTTTTTAGTATATTTGAAGAAAATTCATCAATTTGGAAAATTCAAAATTTGTAAATTAGAATAAAAATATATCTATTTAACACATATTTTTTCTTTAAATTTTGCAAAAATTTTGCGTCAATATTATTTGCTTAAAAATTCAGATATCAGCCTATGCGTTAAACAATAATACACCTTTTTGATAAATATTATTGAATTATGACTATAAATAAAAATGTGAGCTTGCCAACAACAGAAAAACAGATAGACGAGTGGACGAATGGCGGACATAAAAAATCAACTCAGACTTTGAAACAAGACATACAATATGTATTTATGGAGTCTTCGATGATGCCTTTGTGGTATTATATATATTTTTGATAATTGATAACTACTTAACATACAATGTTAACAATGTCCGTCCGTCTTTCTATCTGTCTAGCTGGCTTTCATGTAAACATTATAAACAATCTACAAGTCGCAATTTTTAAGATACCTTCAAGGACGAAAACTTTTGGAATGGCCATAGTCGTTCTAATATTTCAGATTCCTGACATTTAATTGTCTTCTCGGAATGTGATTGTAGGCTCAAAAGAGTCCTTAATATAAAGTTATTTTAACGAAATTTGGAAAAAATCAAGTGTTATAAAATTCTAAAATTATATGCCGAATTGAGCGAGCATCAGTCCATTTACTCTCATAGGTCCCATACTCTCTCTTAGACCCCATAAAGTCTATATATTCTTCTATTAAACCAAAATCTGAGTCGGCTGGCTGTTGTTTTCATGCTCACATATATAAAAATTGACAGAGTTCAATGAAATTTCGCCTGAGTATTTATTGTAGTTCTGAGAAGTTTTCTAGTTTATACCAGCAAATATATTCTTAAATATATAGACCGATATTTGTGGCAGTCTTTTAGTTTAAGCAAAAAACTTTCGTAAAAATCTCAATCATAAATCGATATATAAGAAAAACGTTTCGCCAAAATAGTAAGCTATATACCTCATAACTAATTAAAAAATTATCAAAATCGGTTCATGTTAAGAAGTTATAGCAAAAAATATATATAATTTTAATACTTAATAACGGTTCCAGTGTTATGTTTAAGATAAACTCTTTTATACATTATATGATATAAGTCTGTGAGTCTTTGTGTGAGTGTTTATGTACGAAACATAATGTATTTAATTCATATACTTTTGTTGTTGAGGAGTTGAAGATTCGGCATTGCAAAATATAGTGTCCTTTCTTGTTTTGATTAATTCTTATTAAAAATTAAATGTATGTGAAAATTTTCTGTAAATTCAGTTTAAATTTCCACAAATATATATTACCAGTGCTACCGTTGTTTGTTCGACTTTTTCGTTTGTGACTTTTTACATTTACATTCCAAAATTTATAATTTGGATTTTTGGCATAAAGCTTTATGAAATTTCATTATTGAAATTAAACCTATGGCCACTTTTGTTCCGCAAATCACAATTTAGACTTTTCGAAAAATCTCAACGGTAACGCTGTATACCATTCTGATTTTGGAATGTATCATCAATTTACACATTTTAACTAATAATCTGTTTTAAATCAGTTTCTTGAAAAAGTAGAAAATATTTAAGTCGGAATTTTGAGATTGTCTTAAACATCAGTCTATTAGTTTTTGCTATTGGACCAGTAAATCTGGTTAAAAAGAAAAACAGCTTAGAACAGAAATAAATTAAATTTGAATTAAATTGAATTTGAATTATAAGTCTTATAATGTTTCTGACACACATAGCTGTACTTTATAAGATTTTAGTTGATTCCTTTTTGGCGCTACACCCAAAATGATACATTTATGTTATATTAACTATGATGTTTGGTATAAAAAATGTTTAATTGTGGTGAATGAAACTAGTTTTCATTATTTATTCGAAGGTAAAGTACAAGCAAAAGTAATTACTTAACTTTATGAATAATTATTTATTATAAAGTTTCTAACACAATTAAAGAATTTCCTTTAATTTTCTTATAACAATAAATAAATTACATAGAACATGTTGCTCACTTCCAGAAACTTTAAGTTACAAGTTCTTAAAGTGAATTCGTTTTTACTAAAACAAAAAAAAAGAACATTTCCCACACTCACTTTATTAGTAGAATATTAAACTAGCACATCTTCTTTCCCATGTGTTCAGGAATGTTATGATACCGTGTTAATGATTTGACGCATTTTCGTTATGAATAAATATTTGTGTAAAAATACACACAATATTTTCCACATTATCACAGTTGTGGAATATTCAATTTTATATTCATAAAGCGTTTTGGAAAATGTTGGGGTGTTAAAGTTTTCGTACTCACACATACTTTCATACCCTAAATTATATGTCTTCTATTCTTGTTATTCTATTGACATTGGAATTATTATGGAATTTTTACATTGAATGTGGAAAATTGTTTTCATACTTTTGCCACTTTTTTTAGTTTAGTTTTGAAAACTGTCAGTTAACAGTGTACAGGGAGAGATGGAGGGACAAAAATTTTAGGAAAAAGTGGCGTTCATAGAACGAGATATCTTAATTGTTCAATGACTTCTATAGAATATAAAATTCGAAGATTTGTTCGAAAATAAAATCGATAAGTGTTATATAACAAGTGAATATGACGTTTTAAGGGAATTTTATATAAATAAATATAAATATAAAACAATTAAGAACATTATGGTCGGTCAAAGCCGATTTTCTAATACTTTTCATCACAATATATCTTATAAATTATAAAAATGAAAAATTAGTGAATGACCCTCGTTTTTTTTTATTAAGCTTATATGTGCAGTTCAATGTAGTGACACTAACTTTTATATGAAATTTTTACGTTTTAAACAAATTTTTCTCGCGGGTTATAAAGGAGCTAAAAGAAATTAAGTTCTGACCCTCGTATAATTTCGTACATCGATTTTTGCTTATGTTTATCTTAATTTGATAAATTTTGTTGTAATACCAACGCATATATTGGAAGGGGGCTTGTATAGGATCTTTGCGAAGAAATGGACTGACTCTCACATTTTTTGGCACATCGTTTCAGAATATCATAAAATTTGTTTTCCAAAAATCAGACTTTTATGAGCTTAAAACTTCATTCCGGGAGGACATTTTTATAAGGGGTACCTGAAATATTGAACCGAATAGCAAATTTCAATAGGGCTCTTCTTTGGGCCGAAATAATAATACGTACCAAATTTTATCAAATTGACATCCGACGGATGGACGGACAGACGGATGACCAAACTTCGATATATCGACTCATAATGTGAAGGTATATATAGTATATTTATTTATTTATGTTACAAACATCAGCACAAACGTATAATATGGCAATCAACCTTAGATGGTGTAGGGTATAAAAATACCGGCGTGAGAGCTTATTCAGAAATTTACTATAAAAAAATATCATGAAATTTTTTATTAAAAAATTGGTTTTCAAAGTTTATATAAAAGATAATTTATTATGAAAGTTTTAAATAAAAAAAATCGATAATAAAAATTTCTTTAAAGGAAATTAGCGCAAAATTTTAAGAAAATAAAACTGATCACGAAATTTTATGAAAAATTTATCCAATTTGAGGTGAAGGGCATAGGAAATTATGGACAGACATTCGCAAATTATGGTTGGGTATTTTCAGGGTACTTAGATCTAAAACATTCGAAATCTCTTTACAGTTCTAACAATTTTTTACTTTTGCACTTTAAAGTGATTTTTTAAAGCAGGTCTCTGTGGGAGTTACAACCAATTGCAGACCGAACTTCTATAAATTTGGCATGTGGATTTGGACTGACACGAAATCTCTTTGTGTCATTTTAACTAAAATTTCTTGGTATCTTGAGTTTCATGTGGTTAAACCTCCAATCTGGGAAGCTATTTGTATGGAACCAACCTGAACGATTACGACGTCTACATGAACAAGCAGCAGAAAGTAAATTACTCCCATTATGCTGAATAGTGCATAGCTTTCAAAGGACCAAATCCATATTTATGGTTAAATTTCAAAATATGTTACTCATCTTAGGAATCGGTGTTGAAGCAACCTTAATTCTACCATCACTTTTTATTGTTCGGTTTGACTCAGAATTACTTCCTGAGTTGATTTAATGAAGTGCATCCGCCCAGCTTGCTGTTCATGTAAAGTTCGTACTCAAACTACAGATCGCAGTTATGAGGATATCTTTTTGAATTTGGGCATGTAGTCTTATTCTGTTCAAGAGACGATGCCTATTATAATTGGTTAATATTGGTCCATTATTTTATAATGACCCCATACAAATGCCCCCCCCGAAAAGGGGTATTTATATTATTAAAAGTAAAATTATTTTTAAGAAATTTACAAATAAGTTTTGTAACAATCTTAAAAAACGTGTTAAGTATTATGGTGGTCGGTGCATTATTTTCCATAGCTTCCATAAAACCTCCACTTTTAAATGTCACTTTGTCATTTTTGATTAAAATAAGATATATATTATTGGAATTGGTATTCGAAATTTTAGGAGGTTTGGCCTATAGCTCACCTTAAAAGTTTTAAAATACGTAAATGTCACACAAATATTATATTTAAAGTATTAAGCAGTAATGAAAAAAGCAAGAGAAGAGAGGTTCCATAATGTTTGTAGATATTGTAAATAACCAAAAATGTGATATAGGGTATTTCAAATTCGGGCTTGACCGACTATAACACTTATTTGCTTAATTTTTTAATTAATAAACTTTCCAATGAAAGAATTTTTACGCATGCGCGTATGCATATTAAGCAACATTTTATAAAAACCAACATATTTATAGTAAAACATTGAACCCAACTTTAAACATTTTTTTCAACTATATTCATCTTCAAACAAAAATATGCACATAAAACGTGCAAACAAAGGGTATAATATGGATCTATTTGTTTAAAAAAAATTTATTTAATAAATATCGTTTGAATAAATTGTATGACTTCTGTGACAAAACCGGTTATAATCTTAATTTTCATGTTTTTCTAATTTTTGCAACATGTCGTTTTACACAAGTCTTTCGCTTAAGTTGCCAAATAAGTAGTTGAAGGTGTTCAACATGTGTTACAGACATGTTGCAATTTAAAAACCCAGTTGTTAAAGTTGGAACATTAGTAAATACCAACAGTATTGGTCAAAGTGTTCTTAATAACTATCACGCGCTAACCGCTATTTATAGCTTTTGTTTGAACTGCAACTAACGTTGACCTTAGATGATGTTAGAAGAACTGTTTACAAGTTGCGTTCAATGTTTTAGTATAAATACAACTTTATTTTGCATTTTGGGATTAATTGCAATTTATCATTAAAATGTACAAGTTGTTGTAGGTATTAATTTTTGCTTTTATTTAAAAAATATTTTTTTTAAATTAATATCATTTCATTGTTTATAAATTTATAAATAAATTAAATTATTAATTAATTAATTAATTTCAATTTAGAACTTTATAAAAATTGATTTTTTCTAAAGGAATCCATCTTTATTTATTTATAAATTGTTTTCGTTAAAATATAGAATGAGGCCAAAAATAGAGTTCGGATATTAAATTCAATTGTTCTAAAAAAATATTCTTGCTGCATAGTAGATGAAGAAACATATGTTTTGGCAGATTTTTTACATCATCTTAATCATAAGCACTCAAAATTTCTCAAAAATCTTGGTATAGCAAGCGATATGCCGTTGCGGCAAAAGAAGCCGATGATTTGTTATAGCGGACTCTACAGATACCTTAATTTACATGAAAGAATATTTACAACAAATTATTTTTCCATTCAAAAGTCTTCATTATGTGCTCACTTATTTTTGGTCTTAATAAGACTTCTGTCACTATGGAAAACAAGTGCGTGAGTGGTATAAGAACAATAATGTGGTATTTGAACCAAGTAAGGAAAACTCTTCAAACTGCCTGCATATAAGAGCAGCGGTTAGATATTGGGCTCTGGTAAAAGAGAATTGAAGAGCACAAAAGCTGTATTCAAAAGTGCTGTTGCTTTTAAACAGAGATGGACTACATGTACGAGCAAAGTAACAGAAAACAATATAAAACTATTAATGAAAGGGTTTCAGAGAAAGGTTTAAGGTTATAGCGTCGAAATAGAATCATACAAAACTCCATAATGTCGGTTTCATTTCTGTCTGTTGTTGGACGGTTTACAACCACAATAATTGACAGAGCTGAAAGGAATTCTGTTTTAATATTTGTTATAGTCCTGAAGAGTTTTTTGTTCAAAACCAGTACAAATGGTTTGATATATTGAAAGATATAGACAGATATCTGAAGCAGCTTTAAAATTTAAGCGAAGAACTCCCACAAAATTTAAAATTGAAAAATTAGAATGAAATTTTTGCAGTAAAATTTTGCTACATATACCTCCTTTCCAAGATTATCAAAATCGGTTTAGTAGAAAAAAAGATTTCATGACTCATTAAGTGTCCCCGTGTTATAGTTAAGAGAAATTCTAAACAAGTCGATATAGCCGAATGAAGCATTTCTACTTATTTATATTAATTAAGGGAACCATATCATTTTTCACTTAAAATATAATTTTAAAAGAACCCAAATTTCAGACTTGTTTATTATCAAGAATTTAACTTTTTTACAATATATTTTTTTTTGTTTATTAGAGGGCAATATTAAGTAACATTTACCATATAAACATTGTCGTCTCGTTATATAAATTGTATAAAAAATGTTATACAAGACTCAGGTGTCATATTATTTTTCATTTTCACATTAAATTTCCTTTTCTTTACCTCCTCTTGTTCTTAACACATTTTTATTCATTTCATTTGAGTCATAAAAAGAAAAACAATGTTAATTTTTAATATGATACAATGTTAAAAATTACCCAAAAAAAGGAAAAACAAAATGAACAACATTGCAGAACAATTTGGTTTAAAATAATAGCAGAAATTTGTAATCAAAATTTAAAATCTTCTTTAAGAAATTGTGTTTTTATAATCACAATTTCATGGCAAAAACTGAATTTGCGGTATAATTTCTTTGGTCTTAAAAAACTTTATTATTTCATACATTTCTATATATTTCTTCTCAACTGTTAACTTGTTTAAAAGAATAAAGCTAAAACGTTAAAAAACAACATAAACAAATACACCAACAAAAACTCTTAAAATAACAAACACAGAGTCAAAAAGTTAGTATAAAATTTTTGATGAACATTTCCTTTTTTCATCACATTACAGACAAGAAGCCTTCAAATGACGCAAGAGCAATTTTAAAATCCATTCCCTTTGTGCCACCACGAGCAACAATTTAAAGAGGAACAAATAGCAAAAATGGATTTTCACTTTACAAACTGATTTTAAGTCACACCCATATTAATAGTCACCAAATAAAATAAAGGATTTTTTTATTAAAAAAAACTTCGAAAATAAAGTCAGCATTGCCGAATCCAAAATTCACTACACATTTAAAAGATTAAGAAGTAACATTATTGTAGTCGGACAAATCCGACTACATAATGTCCTACACTACAATGTAAATTAGAAATGTTAGTTACAAATAATTAATGACCCTTAAATAATATAATTTCCTGATTTATTCTTAAGTGTGCAGTATATTATTTTGACGTTAACATTTAAGTGAAATTTATGCGTTTTAAACTTTATTTACTGAGGTGTTATATAGGAGCTACAACAAACTATGGACCAGCTCTAATATAACTTTGCTGATCGTTTTTTGATTATATTTATCTTAATTTGACCAAACACCGACGTATATGTGAGATTTATACCCTTGAAAATGTTAGGAGTCTTGTATGGGTCTATAAGAAGCAATGGACCGGCACTCGCATAATTTAGAACGTCAGAAGATTTATTTTTGCAAAATTTTGTTACAATCGCTTTATATTTTGGACTTTAATGAACTTAAGATCTCATGCCGGAAGGGCATTTGTTTGGTAGGTACGAAGCTTATTGAAATATAGGACCGATTTCAATAAGCTTCGTTCTTGGGCCATGATAATAATATGTTCAAAATTTTATTAAGATGTTTCAAAAAATACGACCTGTAGTGTGTTCGCAACGTTTATAAGAAGATCCATCCACACTTACAGACGGATGAACATCGTTAAATTGTTACTTTTCCGTATATTACAGACATCAGCACAAACGTCGAATACTTTAACCACTCCACGTGGTAGGTTATAAAAATACTTCTAACCATCTTTTCTAATGGAAAGTGAATTGATCGTGGAAAATTAATAACGAAATTTTCAGCAGAAGAAAAATCGATCGAGCAATTTTCTATTGAAATAAAATTGCTAAAGAGATTTTCCATAGCAAAAAAAAAAACTGAAAAGTTCTACATAAGAAAATTTATTGAGAAATTATAAGAAGAAAATTGATGAATAAATTTAAAAAATAGAAAATCATATCATAGAAAAAAATTAATAAAACAAAAAAATGTAATTTGAGAAAATGTATTACGAATTTTTTTACTAAAAGAACTAACAATGTGTTTTCTATATAAAAAAATAAATTTATTGAGAAATTTTTTATCAAAAGAAAACTTGTCGGGAATTTTTCTATAGACAGATAATTTATTAAGAAATATAGAAGAAACTGACAGTTGATTCTTATAAAAGAAAATTGGGCGATCAATATTCTGTGGACAGAATATTGATAGAGAATTTTTCTTTAGACTGAAAATTGTCAAAGAAAGAAGAAAGAAAACTGACAGTGGATGGTTTAAGAAAGATAACTGATCTAGAGTTTTTATATAAAAAATTGACAATTTTTATATGGACAGAAAAAATAAAAAAAGTCATCTTCCGATTCTATGAAAATAAACTATATCGAAAATTTTTCTGTAGAAACTAAATTGATCGAGGTACTTTTTCATGTTGATAAAACTGCTCGTGAAATTTTCTAGATGAAAACAGGTCGAGAAATCTTCTGTAGAAAGAAATTTGATAGAGAATTTTTTAATAAAAAAATTGGCAGATTTTTTATAAAACGAAAATTAAAAGAAAAGTTCTTGAAAAAAATAAAATTTAATAAAAATCTTTCTTTAGAAGGAATGGATCTTCTGTAAGAAATTTGAATAATATGAATAAATTCTATAGGAAAAATAATAATTTCTTGATTACTTTTATTTTATTCACTTGAGAAGATGAAATTGATTGATAATTTTTCGATGGAAAACATTTTTCAGTAAGAAAATGATCGAAGAGCTCTTTAAAAAAATCAGTACAAAAAACATCAATTAATTTCATATAGAAAAAAATCTGACGAAAAATGGTAGATAGAAAATTTTTTGTGAAGTCGATTTATCATTTCTAGCTTCTGCAGACCAAATTAATCAAAAATTTTGGAATTTTCTTTTTTAATTCTATTGACACATCAAATTTTATTTAACACAACCGATCAGCACTTCTAGATTCATTTCCAAAAAATGGACTGTGCAATGAATTGCATTAGTCGGACACAGAAAAATTAGCAAAATGGTGTTACATATGGACCGACAAACTAAATTAGCCCTCATTCACCATTTGTGTTGTTGTAGGGTAAAAACAAACATTTGTGTATACGTGTCTGCTACTGACAAACTGTTTTGTCTCCATTTCCTTACAAATTTCTACCCATTTCAATGTGTCATGTGTACAAAATTCGTTTAATTAGTTTTAATTAGCAAATTGAAAAGTTTATTTTTACTTTAATTTCACCGTATGTTTGTTCCTTTTTCTATTTCACTTATCGATTTGTTTGCAATTTGTTCGAGAGAAAGGGAGAATAGCGAACAAATTTGGAATTACTTATGGGAAATGTTAGCAAGTGTGTAGTACATGACCCATTAATTTCTACTTTTTTATACATTTTCAATTTAAATAACCATCTCCTGACTACCTTTTGCGAAGATACAATTTAAAATGTTAAAGTGAAATTACAGAGGTTTTGATAAGAACTAAAAGGGGAATAATGGGAAATTAATGGAGAAATATTCATATTAAAAGTATATTTGAAGTTTTAAGAGTTAAACGAAATCATAATAATACGTGAACATTTATTCCGAAAAAAATATCACAGTTGGTTGAGCCTCCACACTACATTGTTGGCTGTAAATGACAGAACGACCCTCGCATAATTTGCTTTTCTGATTTACGATTAAGTGTAAATATTCAAATTTATGCGTATGAAAAGATTTCTTTTCTGAGAGGTTATATCGGATCTAAAAAAATGATGGACCGAACTTGATATTGAAATACCAACGTATATGTGAGACTTGTGCAATTTAAATTGATATTTAGAATATTGGACCTACTATGAACAATGCCGATAATTTCAATCCTTGCGCCAAAAAAATAACACGTATAAACTTTCATCCAGGTATTTCAAAAATTGCGTCCAGTAAAGTGTTCACACTTAAAAGATGTACGGACGGCATATATCTTAAAAGCGATTTGCAGAAAGTGATTCTAAATCGAACGGTAATTTAAAACACATAATACCCCAAAGACCTAAGGTGGTTAAAATTATAATGAAGTGGAAAGTTCAATTCCAGTTAAATATCTAGTTCGGTTTTATTTCAGTTCTTGTTGAGTTCTAGTTTAATTCTAGTTAAATACTAATTAAGTTCTAGTTCGATTCAAGTTTAGCTCTAGTTCAGCCCTTGTTCAGTTTTAGTTCAATTCTAGTTCAGTTTTTGCTCAGTTCTAGTTCAATTCTTGTTGAGTTCTAGTTTAATTTTAGTTAAATACTAACTTAGTTTTATTTCAGCTCTGGTTCAGTTCTAGTTCAGTTTTAGTTCAGTTTTAGTTCAGTTCTATTTCATTTCTTGTTCATTTTTGGTTCAGTTCTATTTCAGCTCTTGTACAGTTCTATTTCAGTTCTAGTTCAGTTTTAGTTCAGTTCTAGTTCATTTATATTTCAGTTCTTGTTCATTTTTGGTTCAGTTCTAGTTCAGCTCTTGTTCATTTCTAGTTCAATTCTAGTTTAATACTAATTCAGTTCTATTTCAGTCTTAGTTCAGTTCTAGTTCAGTTTTAGTTCAGTTTTCTATTTCTATGAGACACACTTCTTAATCCCTACTAACAATGTGTCTTCTTCCTCTTCTATTAAATTCAAATCTTTTTCACGACTAAAGAAAGGAAGGTGTTGCAAAAAAAAAAGAAAATAAAAAAAAATAAATAAAAATATAAAATACATAAATATATTTGTTGCCATTTTACATAATTTAAATAAATGTGAATATTCCAGCTCCTTTGGGTTTTTTGCCTAAAATTTTTTATTTAAATACAAAAAAACCTAAACTAAGTTCTGGTTTTCAACACATAAAAATTGTACATATTTATTTCATTTTGTTACATTATAAATCACTTGTAAAAAAAGTTGATTATTCCCTCATGAAATATAACCAAAAACCTAAAAAGATTATTTTCCTAACATGCCACATTAAATCTTATTTTAATTTTCTTAACAAATTTTATTTTATTAAAAAGCACTTTCCTCAGATCTCCCCATAAATACACACAATAATACAAACTTAGGCAGACCTGAATTTTTATGAAAACGATTTATGAATGAGACATTAGTTTTGCTTAAATCAACAGAGCGGAAGAAGTTATTGTGGCGTCTAGGAAGAGACCCCCTTAATGTGGCAACTAATAGATGTAAAACGTTTGTTCGTAATGTAATAAAAAAGTAAATTATTTATTATATATTAAATGTTTTACATAGTTCAACTGTCAAAAACAATTTTTTAAATTAAGCAGAACAGTTTCAGTAAAATAATAAAATTTAAAAATCATTGTTATATCAATTGGGTATATCTCCTAAAAAGGGGCAGACTTTAAATTCGTATACTGGATTTGATCATTTACAAATAAAGAAGACGTCCACATTTTATATAAAAATACGAACTTTGTTCTACAAGATATTGGATCGAGCATTGTTAATTTTTAGTATAATTAACAATGCTTGATTAGCCATCACTGCGCGTGAAGTTAATGCATTATATTTCGTACATATACACCTGACGACGTACACAAAATATTAAATTTTTTCTAACTTATGACACGAAACACTTTATAAGTTTTTCTTTTATTTAGTTATATTTTTGGATATAGCATTTTTCTACTGAACGGATTTTGAAAATTTTTGGAGCGGTAACGAAGTACATAAGAGCTTAATACAATAACAAACGTTTATTTCAATTTGTCGATTTTTAATTAAAATTTTACGAAAGTTTGATACTTGAACTTAAAGGTTGCCTTATATATCGGTCTATATCTTTATATAAACTGAACCGATTTTGCTTGTTTTAAATAGAAAACTTCTTAGGACCATAGCAATACAGATGGACATAACTAAATCGACTTAAATTTTGATTTGGAGCAATAATATTTATATTTACTATGGGGTCTTAGATAAGTCCTTCTTAGCGTTTTACATGACATGGCAAAGTAAATATACCCTCTTAACCACTTGTGGTGATGCTGGGTATAAACTGAATGTATTCAACATAATGTGTGTTTGTTACTGAATACTACTTAAAATGGCGAATGATAGTCTCATTTTAAGTACATTTAATAAAATTCAACTCTCTAGATCGATTGAAATATTGGTAATAGCAATACTTATGTTAAGGAAAACGTTTTATTAATGTATTTTATAAACGATTTTGGTAATCTGAAATTCAAATTTAACTTACATTTTTTTCATAATTTTCAATCATTCAATAAGGTAATCTAAGAACCCATACTACGATTTAGACAGGTCTTTTGGTTTGTACATCTAACGATCACAAAAATAAAAATCCAAATTCAAAATACTGTTTTTAATTGTCTTACACTGAAACAAATGTCGAAGGTAATATAAACCAAAAACCTTCGTAGAACTTTAACGAAAAAAAGGTGTTGAATAGAAAGATTTTTTTCTAATTGACATAATTTTTCTTCAAATTGAAGAAAGTTTTTTAAATATACTAAAAAATTTACCCAAGAAAATATATAAGTAAGAGATGTTAAATTGAATAAAATTTCGTTACCATTTTTTTATTCCAACAGATATTTAGTAAAAGCGGAAGTAACGCATCGTAAGTAGAATAACACACAAATTTCTTCAATTTTACGCACTAAAATGGAGTTAATTTGAATAAAATGTTCGTTGATTTAACTATATTTTTGTCCAATAATTTTTAATATTTTCTTAGTTTTAAATGAGAAGAAAATTTAAACTGAATAAAGATAAACATATAGGAGGAAAATATTTTATAGGAAATTCTAATCGATACTAGCGATACTTCTACGAAATTATAGTGTAAATCAAATCAATTAAAACTATAATTGGAGAAAGCCTTATTTTTGGATAATATTCAATATTATTTCAACGTTAAACAGGAAAGAGTACAAATTCATAATTTAAAACTATTAAAAAAGTTAATTTTTGGCGAATTAAATCTATTGTGAATTTTTGTTGAAATTAACGAAATATTTTGCATAAATCCATGAAAATGCAAGTGGAGGATTCGCTTATCAACAAACATGAAAGTCATTCTTCCCCTGAACATTGCACTATTCTAAATTGTTTATTACGTTTTCTAGACTTTTTAGTTATCTAAAACTCAGTCTTAGTTCTCAAAAGAAATTTAAAAAATCACGTGTATAAAAAAAGTAATATTTGCTTTGTATGGAGGTTACTTCTCCCCGTGATCCTATACGTCTTAAATTTTTTCCAGTAAAAGAGACCAAATTTGAAAATTCTCGCTATTACAGTTCTTCACATATTCTAAAATCTATATTAGCTTAGTACGGGTAATACTTATTCACTTGGTCCTATCGGAATTTTCCATGATATGTTTTATAATTAAAATTTATGTATTTATATATTACAACGTAATTATTTCCTTAATTTAAATAAAATTTTGTAAATTTAACTTAAATATGGTATTCTATTGAATAATATTCATGTATATAAAGAATTTACTTTGAATTGAATAATATTTATTTAAATTAACCGTATTTTTATTTACGTATTCAAGTATACATATTGACAATTTTCGTCAATTTTAAGAATTTACAAAAAATTAACAAAAATTTTCTTTATGAAGAATAAAAGTTTCGTTGGCTAACTTTAACCTAATTTTCTTCAATTCTACACCCTTTTTCGTAGTATTTACTACACTTTTTTGGTTCAGTAAAAGCAAATTTCTACTTCAAACCAGTAGAATCCAGTAATAAATTTCAAAAATCAAAAATCTTTTGCTTTCAAAAACCATTTATTAACTACAAAAATTTAAAGAAAGTTATGGTCAGTATATAATCGCTGAAATTCGTCAAGAATGCTAAAAAATGTATCCATTTTTATACATTTAAGTACTTTTAAACATAATGCACAAATAGAATTTTAGGACCACATTAATATTATTATATTAAAAAATAAATAAATATTATTTTTATAAAATATTTTATATTAAAAATATTTGTGGATAAAATACAAACAATAATCTGTAGCTACTTTTTCGTATTAATTGTTTTGTATTTAAATCAAGGATATATCTTACTGTAATGCAAAAAATTTTGGCAGTTGTTGAAAAATAGTTGTAGCAAATTTCGATATATTATATCATTAAAGCCTGCACCACCATAAGCGGTTGTGTGTAACATATAACCAACTTAAGTATATTGTTCGACTCAAAATCACTTTCGGAAGACAACCAAATGAGCGTCTGTTCCTCAATTTTAAAGATAAGTTCAATACATTTTACTGATTTGTTCCAAATATGAAGTTTGTTGTTCATGATCATATTCGGTCCAATATTTAAATAGCTCCTAGACAAATATTCCCTCTGAATAGAGTTTTAAGCATACGCAATTTACTTATATGAATATATTTCAATAAAATTTGG
Source organism: Cochliomyia hominivorax (assembly GCA_004302925.2). Taxonomy (NCBI): domain Eukaryota; kingdom Metazoa; phylum Arthropoda; class Insecta; order Diptera; family Calliphoridae; genus Cochliomyia; species Cochliomyia hominivorax. The sequence goes on along the minus strand of PYHX02000413.1, from coordinate 45,708,765 downwards.
CACAAATACATTTTGTATCAGTCTTTATTCATATATCATATTTGAAACTCCCGTACAAACGCACTTCCGTACATCACTTTGAAGAGCATAAGTCTTAAAAACAATGGTAGTGTTGTGATGATGTGTAAGATTTATTTAACCAGAAAACACTAAACCAAATTTTGCGAAGATCGGTTCTTTATTTCTTAAAGCCCTCATATAACTCTCATATTCGAAAAAGTATGATGTTCATGAGAAAATTTGAAAAAAGAATATTTTATAATGAAATAAAATTCTACAATGCCTTATCCGTAACATTTCTGTGTTTGCATCAAGGTAACAGGATATTCGACATCTATAACACCATTTCTTACTTTTTAATTCATATCTGATTTTTTATACTTGTGCTAGAGGAAATTATGAACCAAATCTAGCAAAATTTCACATCGAGTTTTGCTTAGGTTTATAATAATTTGACCAATTCTTATTCCAATACGTATATGCGGGAATGAAGCTTGAAGGTGATTCTTGGAAACGGGTTATATGAGAACGAACTAATTCTCGTATAATTTCGTGTATTATTTAAGAATTTTATAGCGCTTTTATGTGTCAAATTTCATTTAAATTGCTTTATTTTTAGGAACTTTATGAAATTAAAACCCGATTCCGGAAAGATTGTTGATTGCATGGGGGCTAAGTGAACTAATGGATTTATCAGCAGTAATTTCAATAGTAGAAAATATTGACATATGTCAAGTTATCTTGATGATATCTAAAAAATTACCACCACCAGCCAGGCGATCAGATATAGTTAAATCGAATAAGATGGCGATTCTTAGTCGAACAGCTTACTTAAAAGTGCTGGTAGTAATATTTTGTCAGTCATTTACAGACTTCTGCACAGACGCACAAAATCCCAACATTAAATTTCTTTATACTAAAAATTTAATTAATTTTCAGTTTTCATACCCCACACACCGAAGGTGGTTGGGGTATTACGCGTTTGTGCTGATTTTTGTAACATGCAGAAAAAATTGTATTACACCCATCTTTAACTAACCGCTCGACCAGGAATCATAATAATAATTGTAATAATAATTGCTCATATAAGCACAAATCGATACGCAAGGGTCGGTTCATAATTTCTTGTAACCCCATATAACCTCCCAGCAAAAATTCATTTGAAAGCGAACAAATGTAACATAAATCTTAGTGTCACAATAACGTAATACACACTTAAGAACAAATCAGAAAATCGTTCCTTAATTTTAATATTACCAATTTTAACCGACGATGTGGTGTAGGACATTAAATAGTCGGGCTTGACCCACTGTACATTCTTACTAGTTTTTATCTCCAGTTGCTACCAATTAAAAGGTTTGGAAAAAACACTAAGTTTTTATAACTTTGAACATAATTTTTCATACCTTGATGAGTTAATTTAATTTTGAGTTAACTTAATTAAGTCAACTGAAAATATGTGCAATGAAGTAGTAAATATTTTACAGCTCATTGAAAGTATTCTAGTGCTAATTAAACTATTTATCATTAGAAGATGATTAGGTATTTGAATTTAAAATTTTGTGAAGAATCACTAGCAAGAATAAACTGCAATGTTCTATAAAGTACTTTAGTTAGATTTTGTAGTAAATTTTTTCCAATTTTAATATTTAATTAAGATAATGTAATTTTTAATTTTGATGCTGATGGGAGCTTGATTTACAAAAATAGACATGTTCTTGGTTATTTAGTACTTTCTCACTTATAAATAAATTAAAAACTGAATCGGTTGAGTTATGTCCGTCTGTTCATCTGTATGTTGAAAAAATTCTCTTTCTCTTAGAATATTTGCCAGAATGCAACATAATTTGGCCACATTTTTTGGTGTTTTCTAGTATACAAATTACAAACAAAGCTATAGACCGATAACTAATATCCTCAAAATTCCGAAGTGAACCTTTTCAAAATTGTCATTGAAAATGTATCTGGATTAATATGTTCGGATCAATAGAAAAAGGTTATAAGCTAATATATTCGGAATTTTGATACACACTAAAATCAATTTGTTATATAGGTCGCAATTTTAAAGTTAGTTTTCTGAAATTTTCCACATATATTCATTTAATTGCATAATAAAGCTAAAGGGAGAAGATTGTTCTGGGATTATTGTTTGTTCTAGCTCCCATATAAGAACCCTTCCCGGAATATATACAATTTTTAAATATTCTATTGATATTTGGCTATGTAATGTTTGAAATCGCGCTAAATATATATTATTAACAAGCTCCCATATAACAGTCTTTCATATATTAGCTGATTTGAGTAATATCGATCTATTTTTATATAATTCCAATATAAGGCCCCAACCAAGAATGTGGTTTTAAGCTATTCTATTGTCATTCGGCACAAATATTACTATATGTTATTAACTTTAGCAATATCGGACCATGTTTTGATATAGCTCCCATATAAGATCCCTTCCCTAAAAACGCTTTTGATCTTATAAATATTTATAATATAGTCCAATTATATTAAAATTTGACACAATTATTATTTTTTATAGTATTTAATGATTTAAAAAAGACCCATATTTTGATATAGCTTCAATACAAGGCCCCTTCCTGGTCCTAGGAATATGGTTACATAAGAACCAATTTTATTGGAATACGATTGAATTTCTTATTGTATATATTGTTTATTCATGACTCTAATGAATATCATGGTCATGTTTTGCTGTAACTTGCCATAAGGCCCCGAGAAAGGGTTTTTTAAGCGTATAACAATTAAACGTTTGAATAAAATTTATTGAAATTAATATATGTATCTAACATTAAAATTGTTGTGTTTTATTTGATTGTAAATCTTCCGGAATAGAATTTATGGATTTGAAGGTTCTTAAATGTGGAGGGTATTGAAAATTCGGTACAGTCGAATATAGCATTCTTAGTTTTTAAACCCAATAAATACCGTTAGACTCAGGATCACTTTCTGAATCGATTAAACGAATTAAAATTTTTTAAGCATTTAGTTTTTCTTCTGAACTGTTCTTCAATGAAGCTTTTCAAAGAATTGTGTGTTCAGATTGGTATGAGCAATATAAAAATATGTAATATTAATCATACGCCATAAGTGAAAACGAAAGGTCAGAAAAGATGTGAAAAGAAAGCAACATTTAAACATTAAGATTTATTTACAAACAAATTCATTAAATTTAATATTTTCCAATATAAATTTAACTTTTTTTGCATCAAACACAAAAATCATTGAAAAAATATCGATTCGATTTTTAACAGAAAGGAAAACTTCACAAAAAACGCTATTTGCATTTAACAAAAATCCTGCGTAAATACCAGTAGTTTTGTGTCTGTTTAAATGTAAAATTTTTATTCAGTCTTGTTGACATTTACCATTTAGGTCAATTGGCAACGACAACAATATTCACCAAAAATAATAGAAAAAAAGTAAAATAAAGTGAAAAGTTTATTTTATAACACAATGCACTCTGTCATACAATGGAATGTTTTGATTTCTTTGCCAAAATCATAATGGTGGAGACTATTGTTGAATATTTATAGAAAGAGAGAAGCTTTATTTATCTGAATGTATACAAACTCATTCATATTTTCATTTCCACATAAAAAACATTTGTACATACACACAAACACATGACAAAATATTTAAATTGGTTTTTTGCAAAAACAAACATAAATATGGCAGAAAAATAATAGTAAATAAAAAAACGAACGAAGAAATGGGTCTATGGTGAAATACAATAGGAAATAAAAACGATAAAGTTTTCGATTTTTTTTGTATTATAAAATTTTCGATAAATTTTTGTTCAAAAAGATATTTGCGATAACTTCGTTAAGTGAAAATTTAAATACTTTTTGTCAAGTAAGAAATTTTTGTTAAATTCTCATATAAACCATATTTTTGATAATTTTTCTTAAATGAGGAACTATACGTATACATATATATTTTTTATTCTACAAAGCGAATTCGACAAAAAAAAAAAAAAAAAAAAAAAAACAAAGTAAGAAGTTAAAGTCGGTCAGCCCCAACTATCTTTATACCCACACAATTAATATGATACCAAAAATCAATTGAAAGATCCTTGATATAAAGGCATTTCTTAATTTATGCTTAAAAGTGTAATGAGGATCATTATAATGAGGAAATAGTGCATCCTAAAAAGATTTCTTCTAGGGCATTTTATGAAAGTTAGAAGAAATTATATATCGATCCTGGTAATTTCGCCACACCCATTTGTTGCTTATATATAAATTAATTTCTTAGTTCTTATTACGATTTCAACGTAAAAATTTAAGCTCCTTAAAGTGTTATTGGAGAGGGGTTTGTGGTGGGCTTATGATAAATAATGAACGATCCTTCATTAGCAGACCGTTTCAGAATATAAAAGAATGTTAAAGACAAATTTCATTAAAATCACTTTATTTTTGGGGGTCTTTAAAAACCCTAATCCCGGAAGACAGCATTTTATGAGGGCTAAGTGAAATAACTGAGCCCGGCGTCGCTAATTTCAACAAACATCGTCCTTGCAACAAAATATTAACATGCTAAATTTCATTAAAACATCGTTAAAAACTGTGGTCTGTATTTTATTTGCGAGATTTACATAGACAGCCAGCTGGCCATTAAATCGACTCAGAAAAGCTATTCTGAGTCAACTGATATGCCTTAAAGTGGCTGAAGCACAATTTTTTATCCGTTACAATTTTGCACACACGCAAAATATCCCAACACATATTCAGTGGGTTGGGGTTACGGAATTTTATTCGGTACTACTTGTTCGATTCAGATGGAAGTTTATCTATAGCACATCAAGTCGAATCATGAAATTCCTCGTTGAGCGTTATTTTTGATATTTCTAAGTAATTTGTACAGTCAAGAGCGAATGTCTTATTTCGTATGTGCCAATGTAAGCATCGACAGTCAGTTCGTATAGTATAATTGTATGTTTCATACTTAGTCACAATGAATATAATAGTCCTACCATTTGTTGTAAGAGATTAACAAACTCTCAAGAGACTTGAAGAAATCTATAACACGAAAGATTGCGATAGCATTGTTCAATTCTAGAGTGAATTCAGTGTTTATGGAGTTAAGAAAGATACTATGACCCGTGAAGGAGAAGATACTTCTTACCGACAAAACAAACGTAATTGGAAACCAAAATCAAACTGTAATACTTTCTCGTACCAAGAAAAACAAACTCGCAGCATTTCATTTCACTTTGCGCACCTGTGACTTCCAAATTTATAATGCTACACACCTCTGTTATAACCATGTTGAATTTGATGAAAGGCTTTCTTTCTAAAATATCGATATATTGCATATGTTTCGGAAGTGATGCTACTTTCATTTTAAAACAATTACTTATTTTTGAATAAGTATGGTATTATTGTGGAAAAAGTCATAATATTTAATCACAACTATTTTCCTACAAAACTAATTTACTGGTTAAAACCGAGAGAGAATCTGGAACACAATTAACAAAGAAATTAAAACTTTCACACTTTCCTTTTCATTTCGCATTATTTCAAATGATTCCACATTAAAATTTCCACACTTTTAATGCTTGTTCTTTATTTCCAATAAATGTTTATCTATTGTATCCAGAAATTGTATATCTATATTTTTGCATATTCCATTTTAATGACACAAATTTTTAAATTATTTGCATTATTTTCTTTTTTCTTATTTCGGCTTTATTTTACTGATGTTTTTGTTGATTTCACTTTTTATAGAACACACAAAGGCGCATGGAAACAAACTTTAATATTGAAATAAAAGTTTTATTCCTTGTTGGTAATTAAAAGCGATTTATTTAGTTTGGAGTTTTATTTATTTGTCTTCAAAGATTCCCAGAAATGTGACCAGAATTTTTACGATATAAATTTAGAAATGAAACTAAAATGAAATTTTAGGAAATCTATATTTGGTTGCTTTATAGTTAATTTAAATTTACTATAGATTGACATTTTCCACCTGAATTAATAGTGTCTGGCTAAATATTTAATCCAAACATTTATATTGTAACATTCATCAGGTAATTTTTCCTAACAGGTGGTTTTGTTGGCAAACAAATAAAACTCATTTGTGAGTAATTAAAAAAAATATTTGTTATGGAATGAGATCAAAAAATTCTTAACAAACATATATGTTAATAAAAATGAAACTAATAAACTTAAAGTTTTATGTTTTTTTATTGAGATTGAATTATTTTTACATTTTTATTGTTTTAATTACTTTTGATAAAATATTGAACCTTTTTCGGAAACTTTCCAATAATATTTTCTTAAGTACTTTCCGTAAACATTGTCAAATAGTTATTTTATCTCCTTTTTAAATCCACCAACCTTTTAGATATATTTTTTACTCCTTTAACATGAGTCCAATATCTCTCCACTGGCTTTAACTTCAGACACTTTGGGAATGATTGCCTCTTTGGTACAAATATTACATTATTGTTATTATACCGCTCAAGCATTGTTTGCTATAATGGCAGCCTTCCAAGTCAGGCAGAAAATATAGAGAAAACCTTATGAATGGGAGCACCAATTTTTGTAAATTTCGTTATTAAAAAAATAAAAGTCCATATTAAAACTGATTTGCATCTTTTGCAGCAACTGGATAATACTTGCCATAAACCAAGAAAGTTTTAGAATATTTCGACAGCCTTTGAGTTCTAAACTTTTTCGAACATCAGCATAATAAAATTTCCCAAAAATCTGCGAAAATATACATATCAAAAGTTATTTTTTAGAAAAACTTGACTTCAATTTCCGTATTCTGTTTTTTGGCTTTTAAGCCTTATTTGGTTTTAACCTTATTAACTTTGACTTTTCGTATCAAATATTCCGAACATTGAGCTAACCAGCTGTGTAGGAAGCACTTTTACAAATGCTTTCTTTATGTGTTTTCAATAAATATCATTTAGACTATTCTTTCTACCATCAAACCAGGTTATTCTATTAAGGGAAACGTTCTCCTGGTACAGCCAACTTTTATTATATGAAAGTTGAGAGTTTTTGTTTAGAGTATTTTAAAATATTTAGTACGGACTTCTTTCTGGTCATTCATTTTAATCAGAATTAACAATATAATAATTTTAAGATATTAAATTTAATAACTGACGTGTTTTACATACATAAATGTGTTTCGTACTATTGAGGAAGTAGTAAAAGAAGCAAATGACTGAGTTTTGTTCTATTTTATAGGAGATGTATATACGGCTTTTTAACATCAAATTCCATATTCCGAAAAGGTCAGTGGGCACCTTTACTAAAATACTTCTTACACATATTTTATTACATATGTTTTTCAATAACTTTTACAGATGATTTCCAGTAACTTTTAATTTTCCAACACTTATACTAATAACAAAAAAAGGACTTAAATAGAAGCATCTAGAAATTTATCGCCCTTTATTCGAATCAATAATATTGTTCTAGTTACTTTTTGCTAAATCTAAAGTCATTTGTTAAAATTAAACCAAGTGAAGAATAACATTTCTAATAAAAGGAAGTTTTTTATTTTAAAAATCACATAAAAATATCTTGGCTGTTAAGCCAAACCGTCAATTTAAAGTTAAGACATTTTTCTTACATTTGGACTTTTAGAAAAAAAAAAAATAATAAAGAAGAGGAAATAAATTGTTACTAAATATTTAAAGATAAATTTGAATTCTTTGGTATATAGTATTTCTGTAAAATAAAATGCTGGTATTTTATGAAGACAAAAGTTGTAAAAAATGAAATTGCGATAGTTGAAGAAATGACATTTTGATTTGTTTTTATACAAAAAGAAGAAATCCTAGATTTAATACATCAATTATTACTTCAAATTCAAAACAAGTAAAAATACTATATCTGACTGAACGAATCTTCCATGCACTATAGCATTTAAATTTTTTTCTTAGTAGCAGTGCACAATATTTACTTTGCAGGATATAGATAAGGAAATGAGATCGAAAAATTTTTAACACACGATTTTCATTGTATTATTTTTTATCAAGTAACCTTGTAAACCATGTCGGTTATTATGTTTAAAAAATGATTACATTATTTCCTGACAGTACCGCTGTAACAGAGCATGAAAATTTAAGTCAGTTTTCCTAAATAAATATTATTGATGAAACGTATATTCATGTAGATTTTTCACAACTGCCTGATCAAAAATTTTATGTTGCTGATGTTAGAAGAAATGTTGATGAGCAGTTAAAAACTTACCAGTAGCGGCGAAAGAAGGCAATCACTTGTTTCAGCAGGTTCTAAAAATATCGAATGTTTACAAAAAAGGGTGCTTCCATTCATAAAACTTCTATTATGTCCACTTATTGCAGACTTCGTATTCTCAACATTTTTGTAGAAAAGCCCTTGAGCGTTACAAGAAGAATAATGTGGTTTTTGTACCGAGAGAGACAAATCCTAAACTGCCCGAGCTAAGGCCACTGGAGAGATATTAAAACTTTTGTTAAAAGAAAATTAAATAGCACAAAATTGGTGTCCAGAAGTGGTGATGGATTTTAACGGAGATTGGCGATATGTGGTATTTTTACCAAGAGAGACAATCCTACAACTGCCCGGAGCTAAAAGCCACTGAAAGATATTGGACTCTGTGTAAATGCGAAATGAATAGCACAAAATATGTGTCAAGAAGTGTGATAGATTTTAAAACGGAGTTGGAGTGAAAAGCTTTCCGGAAAATCTCTTTACTAGAAGCTATGAATGTATTAAATTATAAATAATATATATATATATATAATTATATAATATAAATAATATATATATATATATATAAATATATATATATATATATATATATAATATATATATATATT
>PYHX02000413.1:45600191-45699823 GCA_004302925.2 Cochliomyia hominivorax | reverse complement strand
AAACTCACATTTATGTCGGTATTGAAGTAAAAATTTAGGATAAATATAAGCAAAATATTACGACGATCAGTACATAATTTTGTCCAGTATAGTACCTTTAGAAAAATCTTCTTAAATGCAGATATTTTACATAAATGTAAGTACCGTAGTTATATACGTCACTCTTAGGCATAAATTAGAAAAAAAAACATTTATACGAGTTCTCTCAGAATCATTTTATGAGTCGATTGAACGATATTCGCCCGTCTTTATATCTGCCCGACTGGCTGTTCAAGTTAACGTTATAAACAATCTACAAGTCGCAATTTTTTAGTTATCTTCAAGGACGAAGACTTTTGGAATCGGCCATTGTTGGTATATTATTTCAGATTCCTGTCTTTCAACTGTCTTCTCGGAATGTGGGTAAGCTCAAAAAGTCCCAAATATATAAAATTAAATTTTAACGAAATATGGAGAAAATAAGTGTTATGATATTCTCATAGCTCCCATACAAGACCCTTTCTAAATGTCACTTATAAGGGTATAAATCTCACATATAAGTTGATGTTGTATTAAAAATTATCAAATTAAGATAAATAGTAACAGAATCGGTCTATAATTTTTTCTAACTCCTATATTACCTATGAAAATGGTGTATTAACATTGTCATTTCGTATATAACATTAACAAGAGATTCTCTTAGACCCCATGAAGTCTATATATTCTTATATAAAACCAAAATCTGAGTCGATTAAGCCATGTCCATTTGTATGCTTGTCTGTTCGTCTGGCTGTTGTTTGCATGCTCACATCCAAAAAAATTGACAGAGTTCAATAAAATTTCGCCTGAGCATTTACTGTAGTTCTGAGAAGTTTTCTATTTTATACCAACAAAATCGTTTAGGAATACTAAAATATATAGACCGATATTTGTGGCAGACTTTTAGTTTAAGCAAAAAACTTTCTTAAAAATGTCAATTATAAAGAGAATTAATTTTGATTAATTCTCTTTACAAATTCAATGTATGTGAAAATTTTCTGAAAATTCAGTTTAAATTTCCACAAATATATATTACCAGTGCTACCGACTTTTGTTCGACTTTTTCGTTTGTGACTTTTTGTGTATTTTTTTCAAATTTCCATTTTTGTCCCCATTTTAATAATTTGGATTTTCGGCATAAAACTTTATGAAATTTCATTATTGAAATTAAACCTATCGCCACTTTTGTTCCGCAAATTACAATTTAGATGCGACTTTATTTTCTAAAATCTCCTTTTTGTGCGACTTTTCGAAAAATCTCAACGGTAACGCTGTATATCATTCTGATTTTGGAATGTATTCATCAATGTTTTAAATCAATTTCTTAAAAAAATAGAAAATATTTAAGTCGGAATTTTAGATTGTCTTAAACATCAGTCTATTAGTTTTTGCTATTGGACCAGTAAATCTAGTTAAAAAGAAAAACAGCTTAGAACATAAATAAATTAAATTTACATTTTCTGACACACATAGCTGTAATTTATAAGATCTTAGTTGATTCCTTTTTGGCGCTACACCCAAAATGACATATTTAGGTTATATTAACTATGATGTTTGGTATAAAAAATGTTAAATTGTGGTGATTGAAACTAGTTTTCATTATTTATTCGAAGGTAAAGTACAAGCAAAACTTATTACTTAACTTTATGAATAATTATTTATTATAAAGTTTTTAACACAATTAAAGAATTTCCTTTAATTTTCTTATAACAATAAATAAATTACATAGAACATGTTGCTCACTTCCAGCAACTTAAAGTTTGTAGATGAATTACAAGTTCTTAAAGTGAATTCGTTTTTACTAAAACAAAAAAAAAAGAACATTTCCCACACTCACTTTATTAGTAGAACATTAAACTGCCTTTTTAGCACATCTTCTTTCCCATGTGTTCAGGAATGTTATGATACCGTGTTAATGATTTGACGCATTTTCGCTATGAATAAATATTTGTGTAAAAATACACACAATATTTTCCACATTATCACAGTTGTGGAAGATTCAATTTTATATTCATAAAGCGTTTTGGAAAATGTTGGGGTGTTAAAGTTTTCGTACTCACACATACTTTCATACCCCAAATTTTATGTCTTCTATTCTTGTTATTTTATTGACATTGGAATTATTATGGAATTTTCACATTGAATGTGGAAAATTGTTTTCATACTTTTGACACTTTTTTTAGTTTGGTTTTGAAAACTGTCAGTTAACAGTCTACAGGGAGAGATGGAGGGACAAAAATTTTAGGAAAAAGTGGCGTTCATTGAACGAGATATCTTAATTGTTCAATGACTTCTATAGAATATAAAATTCGAAGATTTGTTCGAAAATAAAATCGATAAGTGTTATATAACAAGTGAATATGACGTTTTAAGGGAATTTTATATAAATAAATATAAATATGAAACAATTAAGAAAATTATGGTCGGTCAAAGCTGATTTTCTAATACTCTTCACCACAATATTTCTTATAAATTATAAAAACGAAAAATTAGGGAATGACCCTCGTTATTTTAATTAAGCTTATATGTGCAGTTCATTAGAGTGACACTAACTTTTATATGAAATTTTTACGTTTAAAAAATTTTTCTCGCGGGTTATAAAGGAGCTAAAAGAAATTAAGTTCTGACCCTCGTATAATTTCGTACATCGATTTTTGCTTATGTTTATCTTAATTTGATAAATTTTGTTGTAATACCAACGCATATATTGGAAGGGGGCTTGTATAGGATCTTTGCGAAGAAATGGACTGACTCTCACATTTTTTGGCACATCGTTTCAGAATATCATAAAATTTGTTTTCCAAAAATCAGACTTTTATGAGCTTAAAACTTCATTCCGGGAGGACATTTTTATAAGGGGTACCTGAAATATTGAACCGAATAGCAAATTTCAATAGGCCTCTTCTTTGGGCCGAAATAATAATACGTACCAAATTTTATCAAATTGACATCCGACGGATGGACGGACAGACGGATGACCAAACTTCGTTATATCGACTCATAATGTGATTATTTATTTATGTTACAAACATCAGCACAAACGTATAATACCGCAATCAACCTTAGGTGGTGTAGGGTATAAAAATACCGGCGTGAGAGCTTATTCAGAAATTTACTATAAAAAAATATCATGAAATTTTTTATTAAAAAATTGGTTTTCAAAGTTTATATAAAAGATAATTTATTATGAAAGTTTTAAATAAAAGAAAATCGATTATAAAAATTTCTTTAAAGGAAATTAGCGAAAAATTTTAAGAAAATAAAACTGATCACGAAATTTTATGTAAAATAAAATATGAAAAATTTATCCAATTTGAGGTGAAGGGCATAGAAAATTATGGACAGACCTGCGCAGATCATGTTTGGGTATTTTTAGGATGCTTAGATCTAAAACATTCGAAATATCTTTACAGTTCTGATTTTTTTTTTACTTTAAAGTGATTTTTAAAGCAGGGAATTACCACCAATTGCGGATCAAACTTCTAATAATATGTGCCATGTTTAACTAAAATTTCTTGGTATCTTAAGGTTCATGTGGTTAAACTCCAGTCCGGGAAGCTATTTATATATTTGTATACCCTGAAATAATGAAGCGAATATGACCAATTTCAATAGGCCAATTGCAACCTCTGGAGTGATTACGAAGTCTACATGGACAAGCAGCCGTACAGAAACTAAATTGTGCTGGAACCCTGATTTGGCTATCTTCCATTTAACCCTGATTTGGCTATCTTCTACTACGCTAAATATTGCACTATTTAGCTTTCAAAGGACCAAATCCAAATTCATGGATAAATTCCAAAATATGTTACCATATTTCAATTCAGTTTTTATGGAGCATACTTTTCAGGAATCTATGTTGAAGCTAATGGATGAATATCCTCAACCTCAATCCTACCGCCACTTTCTATTGTGCCGTTTGACTCAGAATCACTTCCTGAGTTGATTTAACCATGTGCATCTGCCCAGCTTGTTGTTCATGTAAAGTTCGTTCGCAAACTACAGATCGCAGTTTTGAATATATCTTAGTGAAATTGGGCAAATAGTATTATTTTGTCCGAGAGACGATGCCTATTAAAATTGGTTAATATTGGTCCATTATTTTATAAAGACACATACAAATGTCTCACGGAAACGGGTATTTATATTATTAAAAATAAAATTATTTTTAAGAAATTTACAAATAAGTTTTGTAACAATCTTAAAAAACGTGTTAAGTATTATGGTGGTCGGTGCATTATTTTCCATAGCTTCCATAAAACCTCCACTTTCAAATGTCACTTTGTCATATTTGATTAAAATAAGATATATATTATTGGAATTGGTATTCGAAATTTTACGAGGTTTGGCCTATAGCTCCCTTAAAAGTTTTAAAATACGTAAATGTCACACAAATATTATATTTTAATATGGTTTAAAGTATTAAGCAGTAATGAAAAAAGCAAGTGAAGGGACATTCCATTATGTTTGTAGATACTGTAAATAACCAAAAATGTGGTATAGGGTATTTCAAAGTCGGGCTCGACCGACTGTACCTCTTTTTTGCTTAATTTTTAATTAATAAACTTTCCAATGAAAGAATTTTTACGCATGCGCAACAACCCATTTCACTCAATTGGATATGCATATTAAGCAACAATTTATAAAAACCGACATTGAACGCATCTTTAAACATTTTTTTTCAACTATATCCATCTTCGAACATAAATATACACATAAAACGTGCAAACAAAGGGTATAATATGGATCTATTTGTTTAAAGAATTTTATTTAATAAAAATCGTTTGAATAAATTGTATGACTTCTGTGACAAAACCGGTTATAATCTTAACTTTCATGTTTTTCTAATTTGTGCAACATGTCGTTTACACAAGTCTTTCGCTTAAGTTGCCAATAAAGTAGTTGGTTATATACCACCTTCAACATGTGTTACAGACATGTTGCAATTTAAAAACCCAGTTGTTAAAGTTGGAACATTAGTAAATACCAACAGTATTGGTCAAAATGTTCTTAATAACTATCACGCGCTAACCGCTATTTATAGCTTTTGTTTGAACTGCAACTAACGTTGACCTTAGATGATGTTAGAAGAACTGTTTACAAGTTGTGTTCAATGGTTTAGTATAAATACAACTTTATTTTGCGTTTTGGGATTAATTGCAATTTGTCATTAGAATTTATAACTTGTTGTAGGTATTAATTATTGCTTTTATTTAAAAAATATTTTTTGGTTAAATTAATATCATTTCATTGTTTAGAAATTTATAAATAAATTAAATTTTTAATTAATCTAAAGGAATCCATTTTAATTTACTTATAAATAATATATTGTTGCTGTCAATTTTTCCGTAATATATAATATGAGGCCAAAAATAGAGTTCGGATATTAAATTAAATTGTTCTAAAAAAATATTCTTGCTGCATAGTAGATGAAGAAACATATGTTTTGGCAGACTTTTTACATAATCTTAATCATAAGCACTCAATATTTCTCAAAAAATCTTGGTATGGCAAGCGATATGCCGTTGCGGCAAAAGAAGCCTATGATTTGTTATAGCGGATACTACAGATACCTAAATTTACATGAAAGAATGTTTACAACAAATTCTTCTTCCATTCAAAAGTCTTCATAATGTGTATACGAATTTTTGGTCTGAATAAGCCTTCTGTCACTATGGTAAACAAGTGCGTGAGTGGTATAAGAACAATAATGCGGTATTTGAACCAAGTAAGGAAAACTCTTCAAACTGCCTTCATATAAGAGCAGCGGTTAGATATTGGGCTCTTTTAGATATTAAAATGGTTTGATATATTGAAAGATATACACAGATATCTGAAGCAGCTTTAAAATTTAAGCGAAGAACTGCCACAAAACTTAAAATTGACAAATTAGAATGAAATTTTTGCAGTAAAATTTTGCTACATATATCTCCTTACAAAAATTATCAAAATCGGTTTAGTAGAAAAAAGTTATAGCTAAAGATATAACTGATTTCATGACTCATTAAGTGTCCCCGTGTTATAGATAAGAGGGAATAGCCGAATAAAGCATTTCTACTTATTTGTATTAATTAAGGGAACCATATAATTTTTCACTTAAAATATATTTAAAAGAAAACCGAAATTTCAGACTTTATTTTCAAGAATTTAACTTTTTTACAATATTTTTTTTGTTTATTAGAGGGAAATATTAAGTAACATTTACCATATAAACATTGTCGTCTCGTTATATAAATTGTATAAAAAATGTTATACAAGACTCAGGTGTCATATTATTTTTCATTTTCACATTAAATTTCCTTTTCTTTACCTCCTCTTGTTCTTAACGCATTTTTATTCATTTCATTTAAGTCATAAAAAGAAAAACAATGTTAATTTTTAATATGATACAATGTTAAAAATTACGCAAAAAAAGGAAAAACAAAATGAACAACATTGCAGAACAATTTGGTTTAAAATAATAGCAGAAATTTGTAATAATTACAAATTTCTTTAAGAAATTGTGTTTTTATAATCACAATTTCATGGCAAAAACTGAATTTGCGGTATAATTTCTTTGGTCTTAAAAAACTTTATTATTTCAAACATTTCTATATATTTCTTCTCAACTGTTAACTTGTTTAAAAGAATAAAGCTAAAAACGTTAAAAAACAACATAAACAAATACACCAACAAAAACTCTTAAAATAACAAACACAGAGTCAAAACTTAGTATAAAATTTTTGATGAACATTTCCTTTTTTCATCACATTACAGACAAGAAGCCTTCAAATGACGCAAGACCAATTTTAAAATCCATTCCCTTTGGTGCCACCAAGAGCAACAATTTAAAGAGGAACAAATAGCAAAAATGGATTTTCACTTTACAAACTGATTTTAAGTCACACCCATATTAATAGTTACCAAATAAAAAAAGAATTTGTTTATTAAAAAAACTTCGAAAATGTACTCAGCATTGCCGAATCCAAAATTCACTACACATTTAAAAGATTAACAAGTAACATTATTGTAGTCGGACAAATCCGACTATATAATGTCCTACACTACAATGTAAGTTAGAAATGTTAGTTACAAATAATTAATGACCCTTAAATAATATAATTTCCTGATTTATTCTTAAATGTGCAGTATAATATTTTGACGTTAATATTTAAGTGAAATTTATGCATTTTAAACTTTATTTTCTGAGGTGTTATATAGGAGCTACAACAAACTATGGACCATCTCTAATATAACTTCGCTGATCGCTTTTTGCTTATAATTATCTTAATTTGACCAAACACCAACGTATATACGAGATTTATGCCCTTGAAAATGTTAGGAGTCTTGTATGGGACTATAAGAAGCAATGGACCGGCACTCGCATAATTTAGAACGTCAGAAGATTTATTTTTGCAAAATTTTGTTATAATCGCTTTATATTTGGGACTTTAATGAACTTAAGATCTCATGCCGGAAGGGCATTTGTTTGGTAGGTACGAAGCTTATTGAAATATAGGACCGATTTCAATAAGCTTCGTTCTTGGGCCATGATAATAATATGTTCAAAATTTTATTAAGATGTTTCAAAAAATACGACCTGTAGAGTGTTCGCAACGTTTATAAGAAGATCCATCCACACTTACAGACAGATGAACATCGTTAAATTGTTACTTTTCCATATATAACGGACATCAGCACAAACGTCGAATACTTTAACCACTCCACGTGGTAGGTAAAAAAATGCTACAATCCGTCTTTTCTAATGGAAAGTGAATTGATCGTGGAAAATTAATAACGAAATTTTCAGCAGAAGAAAAATCGATCGAGCAATTTTCTATTGAAATAAAATTGCTAAAGAGATTTTCTATAGCAAAAAAAGTGAAAAGTTCTACATAAGAAAATTTATTGAGAATTTTTCTATATAGAAATTTTCTATAAAAAGAATATGTATGAATAAATTTAAAAAATATGATTTTCTATAGAAAAAAATTAATAAAAAATTTTCTGAGAAAATGTATCACGCATTTTTTTACTAAAAGAACTAACAATGTGTTTTCTATATAAAAAAATGAAATTTATTGAGAAATTTTTTATCAAAAGAAAACTTATCGGGAATTTTTTTATAGACAGATAATTTAATAAGAAATATAGAAGAAACTGACAGTTGATTCTTATATAAGAAAATTAAGCAGAATATTGATAGAGAATTTTTCTTTAGACTGAAAGAAAGAAAACAGAAAACTGACAGTGGATGGTTTCAGAAAGATAATTGATCTAGAGTTTTTTATATAAAAAAAAATTACTAAAAAGTTTTGTATAGAATTAAAATTTATATAGACTGAATTTTTATATGGACAGAAAATTTAATGAGAAAGAAAGAAGAAAACTGACAGTGAATTTTCACAAAAAGAAAACTGACCAAAAATTTTTTATAGAAAATTAATCGAAAAAAATTTCAAAAAAATTTTTGTACAAAGAAACTCGATCTATAAATTTTCTTAACAAAAACCTCATCTTCCAATTCTATAAAATAAACTATATCGAAAATTTTTCTGTAGAAACTAAATTGATCGAGGTACTTTTTCATGTCGACAAAACTGCTCGTGAAATTTTCTAGATGAAAACAGGTCGAGAAATCTTCTGTGGAAAGAAATTTGATAGAGAATGTTTTAATAAAAAAAATGGGTAGTTTTTTATAAAAAGAATATTCAAAGAAAAGTTCTTGATAAAAACAAAATTTAATAAAAATTTTTCTTTAGAAGGAATGGATCTTCAGTAAGAAATTTGAATAATATGAATGAATTCTATAGGAAAAAATATTTTTTTTTTATTATTTTTATCGTTTTACAGATAAGAAATTAAATGAAAATTTTACAAGAATTTGTTTAATAAATTGATAGAAATTTTCCTTAATTAATTGACAAGAATTTTTTAAATTAACTTTTTTCAAAGAAGAATTTGAAATTTTTAAATTTCAATAGGAAGATTATACAAGAGGTTTACTTGAAAAAATGTGATTGATTGTTAATTCTTCGATGGAAAACGTTTTTCAATGAAAAGAAAATGATCGAAGAGCTCCTTAAGAGCGTACAGAAAAACTACAATAAATTTCATATAGAAAGAAAGTCTGATGAAAAATGGTAGATTAAAAATTTTTCTCTGAAGTCGATTTATCAAATCCTGCTTCTACACGTTCTATTGGTCAAATTAATCAAAAATTTTGGAATTTTTTTTTTAATTCTATTGACACATCAAATTTTATTTAACACAACCGATCAGCACTTCTAAATCCACTTCCAAAAAATGGACTGTGCAATGAATTGCATTAGTCGGACACAGGAAAATTAGCAAAATGGTGTTACATATGGACCGACAAACTAAATTAGCCCTCATTCACCATTTGTGTTGTTGTAGGGTAAAAACAACATTCGTGTATACGTGTCTGCTACTGACAAACTGTTTTGTCTCCATTTCCTTACAAATCTCTACCCTTCTCAATGTGTCATGTGTACAAAATTCATTTAATTAATTTTAATTAGCAAATTGAAAAGTTTATTTTTACTTTAATTTCACAATATGTTTGTTCCTTTTTCTATTTCACTTATCGATTTGTTTGCAATTTGTTCGAGAGAAAGGGAGAATAGCGAACAAATTTGGAATTACTATTGGGAAATGTTAGCAAGTGTGTAGTACATGACTCATTAATTTCTACTCTTTTATACATTTTCAATTTAAATAACCATCTCCTGACTACCTTTTGCGAAGATACAATTTAAAATGTTAAAGTGAAATTACAGAGGTTTTGATAAGCACTAAAAGGCGAATAATGGGAAATTAATGGAGAAATATTCATATTAAAAGTATATTTGAAGTTTTAAGAGTTAAACGAAATCATAATAATACGTGAACATTTATTCCGAAAAAAATATCACAGTTGGTCAAGACCCCATACCACGTTGTTGGCTGTAAATGACAGAACGACCCTCGTATAATGTGCTTTTCTGATTTACGATAAAGTGTAAATATTCAAATTCAAGCGTCTGAAAAGATTTCTTTTCGGATCTAAAAAAATGATGGACCGAACTTGATATTGAAATACCAACGTATATGTGAGACTTGTGCAATTTAAATTGATATTTAGAATATTGGACCTACTATGACCAATTCCGATAATTTCAATCCTTGCGTCAAAAAATAACACGTATAATCTTTCATCCAGGTATTTCAAAAATTGCGACCAGTAAAGTGTTCACACTTAAAAGATGTACGGACGGCGTACATCTTAAAAACGATTTTCAAAAAGTGATTCTCAATCGAACGGTAATTTAAAACACATAATACCCCAAACACCTACGGTGGTTAAAAGTATAATGAAGTGGAAAGTTCAATTCCAGTTAAATATAATTTCAGTTCTAGTTCGGTTTTAGTTCAATTCTTGTTGAGTTCTAGTTTAATTCTAGTTAAATACTAATTAAGTTCTATTTCAGTTCTGGTTCAGTTCTAGTTTAGTTCTAGTTCAGTTTTAGTTCAGTTTTAGTTCAGTTCTATTTCAGTTCTATTTCAGTTCTTGTTCATTTTTGGTTCAGTTTAATTTCAGCTTTTGTTCAGTTTCTATTTCAGTTCTAGTTCAGTTTAAGTTCAGTTCTAGTTCATTTCTAGTTCATTTTTGGTTCAGTTCTAGTTCAGCTCTTGTTCAGTTCTAGTTCAATTCTAGTTTAATAATAATTCAGTTCTATTTCAGTTCTACTTCAGTATTAGCTCAGTACTGAATCAGTTTTAGTTCAGTTCTAGTTCAGTTCTTGTTGAGGTCTAGTTTGATTCTAGTTAAATACTAGTTCAGTTCTATTCCAGTTTTAGTTCAGTTCTAGTTCGATTCTAGTCTTAGTTCAGTTCAGTCAGTCTTAGTTCAGTTCTAGTTCAGTTTTAGTTCAGTTTTCTATTTCTATGAGACAGACTTCTTAATCCCTACTAACAATGTATCTTCTTCCTCTTCTATTAAATCTCAGGCATTCAAATCTTTTTTACGACTAAAGAAAGGAAGGTGTTGCCAATAAAATAAATTAAAAAATAAAATAAATAAATATATTTGTTGCCATTTTACATAATTTAAATAAATGTGAATATTCCAGCTCCTTTGGGTTTTTTGCCTAAATTTTTTTATTTAAATATAAATAACCTAAACTAAGTTCTGGTTTTCAACACATAAAAATTGTACATATTATTTCATTTTGTTACATTATAAATCACTTGTAAAAAAAGTTTATTATTCCCTCATGAAATATAACCAAAAACCTAAAAAGATTATTTTCCTAACATGCCACATTAAATCTTATTTTAATTTTCTTAACAAATTTTATTTTATTAAAAGCACTTTCTTCAGATCTCCTCATAAATACACACAATAATACAAACTTAGGCAGACCTGAATTTTTATTAAAACGATTTATGAATGAGACATTAGTTTTGCTTAAATCAACAGAGCGGAAGAAGTTATTGTGGCGTCTAGGAAGAGACCCCCTTAATGTGGCAACTAATAGATGTAAAACGTTGTTCGTAATGCAATAAAAAAATAAATTATTTATTATATATTAAATGTTTTACATATTTCAACTGTCAAAAACAATTTTTTAAATTAAGCAGAACAGTTTCAGTAAAATAATAAAATTTAAAAATCATTTTTTCGCACAGTATTGTACCCAATAGATTTCATTTCTTGGACAAAAAAATTTTAAATGAAGTTAATATTGCACAAGGTAAGTTTGCCCTTTACGAACATTGTTATATCATTTGGGTATATCTCTTAAAAAGGGGCAGACTTTAAATTCGTATTATGGACTTGATCATTTACAAATAAAGGGAAGACGTCCACATTTTATATAAAAATACGATCTTTGTTCTACAAGATATTGGATCGAGCATTGTTAATTATCCATATAATTAAAAATGCTTGATTAGCCATCACTGCGCGTAAAGTAAATGCGTTATATTTCGTGCATATACACCAGAAGATGTACACAAAATATTAAATTTTTGCTAATTTATGACACGAAACACTTTATAAGTAATTCTTTTATTTAGTTATATTTTTGGATATAACTTTTTTCTACTGAACGGATTTTGAAATTTTTGGAGCGGTAACGAAGTACATAAGAGCTTAATACAATAACAAACGTTTATTTCAATTTGTCGATTTTTAATTAAAATTTTACGAAAGTTTGATACTTGAACTTAAAGGTTGCCTCATATATCGGTCTATATCTTTTAATAACCTGAACCGATTTTGCTAGTTTTAAATGGAAAACTTCTTAGGACCATAGCAATACAGATGGACATAACTAAATCGACTTAAATTTTGATTTGGAGCAATAATATTTATATTTACTATGGGGTCTTAGATAAGTCCTTCTTAGCGTTTTACATGACATGGCAAAGTAAATATACCCTCTTAACCACTTGTGGTGATGCTGGGTATAAACTGAATGTATTCAACATACATTTTTTTGTTATTGAATACTACTTAATATGACGAATGGGGGGTCTCATTATAAGTACATTTAATAAAATTCAACTCTCTACATCGATTGAAATATTGGTAATAGTAATAGTTATGTTAAGAAAAACGTTTTATTAATGTATTTTATAAGCGATTTGGTAATTTGAAATTCAAATTCAATTTAGATTTTTTTCATAACTTTCAATCATTCAATAAGGTAATCTAAGAACCCATAATACGATATAGACAGGTCTTTTGGTTTGTACATCTAACGATCACAAAATAAAAATCCAAATTCAAAATACTGTTTTTAATTGTCTTACACTGAACCAAATGTTGAAGGTAATATAAACCAAAAATCTTCATAGATCTTTAACGAAAAAAAAGGTGTTGAATAGAAAGATTTTTTCTAATTGACATAATTTTTCTTCAAATTGAAGAAAGTTTTTATATATTCTAAAAAATTTAAATAAGAAAATATTTAAGTAAAAGATGTTCAATTGAATAAAATTTCGTTAGCATTTTTTTATTCCAACAGATATTTAGTAAAAGCGGCAGTAACGCATCGTAAGTAGAATAACACACAAAATTTCTTCAATTTTACGCACTAAAATGGAGTTAATTTGAATAAAATGTTCGTTGATTTAACTATATTTTTGTCCAATAATTTTTAATATTTTCTTAGTTTTAAATGAGAAGAAAATTTAAACTGAATAAAGATAAACATACAGGAGGAAAATATTTTATAGGAAATTCTAATCGATATACTCGATCCTGGCGATACTTCTACGAAATTATAGTGGAAATCAAATCAATTAACACTATAATTGTAGAAAACCTTATTTTTGGATAATATTCAATATTATTTCAACGTTAAACAGGAAAGAGTACAAATTCATAATTTAAAACTATTAAAAAAGTTAATTTTTGGCGAATTAAATCTATTGTGAATTTTTGTTGAAATTAACGAAATATTTTGCATAAATCCATGAAAATGCAAGTGGAGGATTCGCTTATCAACAAACATGAAAGACATTCTTCACCTGAACATTGCACTATTGTAAGTTGTTTATTACGTTTTCTAGACTTTTTAGTTATCTAAAACTCAGTCTTAGTTCTCAAAAGAAGTTTAAAAAATCACTTCTTTGCTTTGTAGGGAGGTTAATTCTCTCCGTGATCCTATCCATCTTATATTTTTCAGTAAAAACAGAAAAGTCATTTGGACCAAATTTGAATTTTCCATGATATGTTTTATACTTAAGATTTTATGTATTTATATATTACAACGTAATTGTTTCCCCAATTCAACTAAGGTTTTGTAAATTTAACTTAAATATGGTATTCGATTGAATAATATTCATATATAAATAATTCATTTTGAATTGAATAATATTTATTCAAATTAACCGTATTTCAATTTACGTATTCAAGTATTCATATTCACAATTTTTCGTAAATTTTTCGTTAATTTGAAGAATTTACAAAAAATTAACAATAATTTTCTTTATGATGAATAAAAGTAGCCAACGAAACTTTTTTTCATCACCAATTTCTTCAATTCTACACCCTTTTCATAGTATTTACTACTTTTTTTGGTTCAGTGAAAGCAGATTTCTACTTCAAACTAGCAGAATCCAGTAATAAATAAGTTATATTCAAAAAACGTTTGCTTTTGAAAACCATTTATTAACTACAAATAAACTTTCGATAATTTAAAGAAAGTTATGGTAATCGATGAAATTCGTCAAGAATGCTAAAAAATGTATCAATTTTTATACATTTAAGTAGTTATTTTAATATTTTATATTAAAAATATTTGTGAATAAAATACAAACAATAATCTGTAGCTACTTTTCGGTATAAATTGCTTTTGTATTTAAATCGAGGATATATCTTACTGTAATGCAAAAAATTGTGGCAGTCGTTGAAAAAAAGTTGTAGCAAATTTCGATATATTATAACATTAAGCCTGCACCACCATAAGCGGTTGTGTGTAACATATAACCAACTTAAGTATATTGTTCGATTCAAAATCACTATCGGAAGACAACCAAATGAGCGTCTGTTCGTCAGTTTTAAAGATAAGTTTTATACATTCTACAATGCCTTATCCGTAACATTTCTGTGTTTGCATCAAGGTAACAGGATACTCGACATCTATAACACCATTTCTTGCTTTTTAATGCATATCTGATTTTGTATACTTATGCTAGAGGAAATTATGAACCAAATCTAGCAAAATTTCACATCGATTTTTGCTTAGGTTTATAATAATTTGACCAATTCTTATTGCAATACGTATATGCGGGAATGAAGCTTGAAGGTGATTCTTGGAAACGGGTTATATGAGAACGGTGAGATATAATGGACTAATTCTCGTATAATTTCATGTATTATTTAAGAATTTTATAGCGCTTTTATGTGTCAAATTTCGTTTAAATTGCTTTATTTTTAGGAACTTTATGAAATTAAAACCCGATTCCGGAAAGATTGTTGATTGCATGGGGCTAAGTGAACTAATGGATTTATCAGCAGTAATTTCAATAGAAAATATTATATAAAATTACCACCACCAGCCAGGCGATCGATATAGTTAAAACAAATCAGATGGAGGTTCTAAGTCGAACAGCTTACATAAAAGTGGTGGTAGTAATATTTTGTCAGTCCTTTACAGACTTCTGCACAGACGCACAAAATCCCAACAACATGTGATGATGTGGGGTATACAAATAATAAAATTTTTGTAATCCGAATATTCGCTTTACATAATTTTTGTGCTATAAAATATCCTAATGTATTTCTTTATACTATAAATTTAATTATGTCTGATTGTCAGTTAACTTTTTCAGTTTTCATACCCTACACACCGAAGGTGGTTGGGGTATTACGCGTTTGTGCTGATGTTTGTAACATGCAGAAAACATGGTATTACACCCATCTTTAACTATACCGTTCGACTAAGAATCATAATAATAATTGTAATAATAATTGTTCAAAATAAGCACAAATCGATATGCAAAATTATTCGAGGGTCGGTTAATAATTTCTTGTAAACCCATATAACCTCCTAGAAAAAATCATTTGAAAGCGAACAAATGTAACATAATACTTAGTGTCACAATAACGAACTACGCACTTAAGAATAAATCAGAAAAATCGTTCCTTATTTTTTCATAATTCCCAATTTTAACCGAAGATGTGGTGTAGGGCATTAAATAGTCTGGATTGACCCACTGTGCATTCTTACTAGTTTTTATCTCCGGTTGCTACCTTAATTGGTTGGAAGAAAGCTAAGTTTTTATAAATTTTAACATAATTCTGTTCATCTGTATGTTGGAAAAATTCTCTTTCTCTTAGAATATTTGCCCGAATGCAATATAATTTGGCCACATTTTTTGGTGTTTTCTAGTATACAAATTACAAACAAAGCTATAGACCGATAATTAAGACATCCTAAAAAATTCCGAAGTGAACCTTTTCAAAATTGTTATAAAAAATGTAACTGGATTAACATATTCGGATCAGTAGAAAAATGTTTTAGGCTTATATATGTGGGATAGTTTTATTAAAAAGTTTGATGACTTTGATTAAAACACAATTCTTTAATAGAATTTAGTTTATTATATATTATATATATTTGACTTAAGTCTAGGGTATTTATAGTTTTAATTCAACAATCAAATATACTTATTCACTTGGACACTTTCACAACTTAAATTTATCACTTGACTTTCTACCACTTTACAACTTTACAACTTAACAACTTAACTTATTCAACTTTAGACTACGACTGCCCTGGACCAGTGCTCAAACTCAACTATAGACGGAATTGACCGTCTATTGAAATCTAATCGTTACTCGTCAGTTTTTGTCGATTCTAGAATATTCTTGTCATATACATACAACGGTCGTTTCAATATTAGTTTTAACTGCCATCAGTCTTAACCCTTAGTAGGGTCTACCCGATCGTGTGCGACCAGGCTCAAATCCCACATATATTCGAAATTTTGATACACCCTAAAATCAATTTGTTATATAGGTCGCAATTTCAAAGATAATTTTCTGAATTTTTCCACATAAATGTATTTTATTGCATAATAAAGCTAAAGAAAGTAGATTGTTCTGGGATCATTGTTTGTTCTAGCTCCCATATAAAGACCCTTCCCGGAATATATAAAAATTTTAAATATAGAACAATTCTATTGAGATTCGGCTATATAATGTTTGAAATCACCCTAAATATATCTAATTAATTAGCTCCCATAAAATCCCTCTTCTCGGAAAAAGCTATTATGCTTATAAAAGTCCATGACCAAATAGTTGAAACTTGGCACAATTACTTTTCTAACACTCTTTCATATACTAAGCTGATTTGGGTAATATCGATATATTTTTTATATAATTCCAATATAAGGCCCCATCATAGAATGTGGTTTTAAATTATTCTATTGTCATTTTAGCAATATCGGACCATATAAGATCCCTTCCAGAGAAACGCTTTTTATTTTATTTTTATTATTTTTCTACAGTATTAAATGATTTTAAAAATCGGCCCATATTTTGATATAGCTTCAATACAAGACCCCTTCCTGGTCCTAAGAATATGATTATATAAGAACCAATTTTATTGGAAAACAATTACATTTCTATATATTGTATATATTGTTTATTCATGACTCTAATGAATATCATGGTCATGTTTTGTTGAAGCTTGCCTTAAGGCCCCGGTAAAGGGTTTTTAAGCATATAACAATTTTGGGTTTGAATAAAATTTATTGAAATTAATATATGTATCTAACATTAAAATTATTGTGTCTTATTTGATTATAAATCGTCCGAAATAGGATTTAAGGATTTGAGGGTTCTTAAATGTGGACGGATTTCATTGAAAATATGGATCAATACCATATTTCACTTTAGTTTTTATACTAAACATTAACATATTAATATAATGTAAGTGTTGGAGGGTATTTAAAATTCGGTACAGTCGAATAACATTCTTAGTTTTTTAACCCAATAAATACCGTTAGACTCAGAACCACTTTCTGAATCGATTGAACGAA
The DNA here is from genome assembly GCA_004302925.2 of Cochliomyia hominivorax. Classification (NCBI taxonomy): domain Eukaryota; kingdom Metazoa; phylum Arthropoda; class Insecta; order Diptera; family Calliphoridae; genus Cochliomyia; species Cochliomyia hominivorax. The sequence goes on along the minus strand of PYHX02000413.1, from coordinate 45,682,267 downwards.
TTAAAATTCCTTAAGAATTTAGTTTGTCTTCTGAATGGTTCTTCAATGAAGCTTTTCAAAGAATTGTGTGTTCAGATTGGTATGAGCAATATAAAAATATGTAATATTAGTCATACGCCATAAGTGAAAACGAAAGGTCAGAGAAGATGTGAAAAGAAAGCAACATTTAAACATTAAGATTTATTTACAAACAAATTCATTAAATTTAATATTTTCCAATATAAATTTAACTTTTTTGTATCCAACACAAAAATCATTGAAAAAATTATCGATTCGATTTTTAACAGAAAGGAAAACTTCACAAAAAACGCTATTTGCATTTAACAAAAATCCTGCGTAAATACCAGTAGTTTTGTGTCTGTTTAAATGTAAAATTTTTATTCAGTCTTGTTGACATTTACCATTTAGGTCAATTGGCAACGACAACAATATTCACCAAAAATAATAGAAAAAAAAGTGAAATAAAGTGAAAAGTTTATTTTATAACACAATGCACTCTGTCATACAATGGAATGTTTTGATTTCTTTGCCAAAAATTATAATGGTTGAGACTATTGTTGAATATTTATAGAAAGAGAGAAGCTTTATTTATCTGAATGTATACAAACTCATTCATATTTTCATTTCCACAAAACAAACATTTGTACATACACACAAACACATGACAAAATATTTAAATTGGTTTTTGCAAAACAAACATAAATATGGCAGAAAAATAATAGTAAATAAAAAAACGAACGAAGAAATGGGTCTATGGTGAAATACAATAGGAAATAAAAACGATAAAGTTTCGATTTTTTTTTTTTATTAAATTAGTTCAAAAAGATATTTGCGATAACTTCGTTAAGTGAAAAATTTTAAATACTTTTTGTCAAGTAAGAAATTTTTGTTAAATTCTCATATAAACCATATTTTTGATAATTTTTCTTAAATAAGGAACTATAAGTAAACATAAATATTTTTTATTCTACAAAGCGATTTCGACAAAAAAAAAAAAAACAAGTAAGAAGTTAAAGTCGGTCAAGCCCAACTATTTTACACCCTACACAAATTATATGATACCAAAAATCAATGAACGATCCTTGTATAAAGGCATTTCTTAATTTATGCTTAAAAGTGTAATGAGGATATATTATAATGAGGGTATAGTGCATCCTAAAAAGATTTCTTCTAGGGCATTTTATGAAAGTTAGAAGAAATTATATATCGATCCTGGTAAAATTTCGCACACCAATTGTTGCTTATATAAAAATTAATTTTCTTAGTTCTTATTACGATTTCAACGTAAAAATATAGGCTCCTTAAAGTGTTATTTGAAAGAGGGTTGTGTGGGACTTATGATAAATAATGAAACGATCTTTCATTAGCAGATCGTTTCAGAATATTAAAAGAATGTTTAAAGACAAATTTCATTAAAATCACTTTATTTTTGGGTCTTTAAAACCCTAATCCCGGAAGAAGCATTTTTATGAGGGCTAAGTGAAATAATGAGCCCGGCGTCGCTAATTTCAACAAACATCGTCCTTGCAACAAAATATTAACATGCTAAATTTCATTAAAACATCGTTAAAACTGTGGTCTGTATTTTATTTGCGAGATTTACATAGACAGCCAGCTGGCCATTAAATCGACTCAGAAAGCTATTCTGAGTCAACTGATATGCCTTAAAGTGGCTGAAGCACAATTTTTTATCCGTTACAATTTTTGCACACACGCAAAATATCCCAACCACATATTCAGTGGTTGGGGTTACGGAATTTTATTCAGTACTACTTGTTCGATTCAGATGGAAGTTTATCTATAGCATATCAAGTCGAATCAAGAAATTCCTCGTGCTATTCCTGGAGCATTTTTTTTGATATTTCTAAGTAATTTGTACAGTCAAGAGCGAATGTCTTATGTCGCATGTGCCAATGTAAGCATAGGCAGTCAGTTCGATAGTACTTGTCAGTTCGTATAGTATAATTTTATGTTTCATACTTAGTCATAATGAATATAATTAGTCCTACCATTTGTTGTAAGAAATTAACAAAATCTCAGGAGACTTGAAGAAATCTATAACACGAAGTTTACGATAGTATTGTTCAATTCAATACGACCCGTGAAGGAGAAGATACTTCCTACGAAAAACAAACGTAATTGGAAACCAAAATTAAACTGTAATTGCTTTCTCGTACCAAGAAAAGCAAACTTGCAGCATTTCATTTCACTTTGCGCACCTGTGACTTCCGCATGTATAATGCTACACACCTCTGTTATCACCATGTTGAATTTGATGAAAGACTTTCTTTCTAAAATATCGATATATTGCATATGTTTCGGAAGTGATGCTACTTTCATTCAAAACAATTACTTATTTTTGAATAAGTATGGTATTATTATGGAAAAAGTCATAATATTTAATCACAATTATTTTCCTACAAAACTAATTTACTTGTTAAAACCGAGAGAGAATCTGGAACACAATTAATGAAGAAATTAAAACTTTCACACTTTCCTTTTCATTTCGCATTATTTCAAATGATTCCACATTAAAATTTCCACAGTTTTAATGCTTCTTATTTATTTCCAATAAATGTTTATCTATTGTATCCAGAAAATGTATATGTATATTTTTGCATATTCCATTTTAATGACATAAATCATTTTTAAATTATTTGCATTATTTTCTTTTTCTTATTTCTGCTTTATTTTACTGATGTTTTTGTTGATTTCACTTTTTATAGAACACACAAAGGCGCATGGAAACAAACTTTATATTGAAATAAAACTTTGTCCTTGTTTGGTAATTAAAAGTGATTTTATTTTAGTTTGGATTTTATTTATTTCTCTTCAAAGTTTACCAGAAATGTGACCAGAATTTTTACGATATAAATTTTAAAAATGAAACTAAAATGAAATTTTAGGAAATCTATATTTGGTTGCTTTATAGTTAAATTTAAATTTACTATAGATTTATACTTTTCCACCTGAATTAATAGTGTCTGGCTAAATATTTAATCCAAACATTTGTATTTTAACATTTCATCAGGTAATTTATCCTAACAGGTGGTTTGGTTGGTAAAAAAATAAAACTCATTTGTGAATAATTAAAAAAAATATTTTGTTATGGAATGAGAGCAAATTCTTAACAAACATATATGTTAATAAAAATGAAAGCAATGAACTTAAAGTTTTATTCTTTTTATTGAGATTGAAATTATTTTTACATTTTTATTGTTTTAATTACTTTTGATAAAATATTGAACCTTTTTCGGAAACTTTCCAATAATATTTCTTAAGTACTTTCCGTAACATTGTCTAAATAGGTATTTTATCTCCTTTTAAAATCCACCAACCTTTTAAACTTATTTTTACTCTCTTCAATTCTTCTTCAATCCTTTAGCATGAGTCCAATATCTCTCCACTGGCTTTAACTTCAGACACTTTGGATGATTTTCCTCTTTTGGTACAAATACTACATTATTGTTATTATACTGCTCAAGGAATTGTTCACTGTAGTGGCAGCGTTCCAAGTCAGGCCGAAAATAAGTAAACACCTTATGAATGGAAGCATCCATTTTTGTAAACATTCATTCATTTAAATTTCCGTATTTAAAAAGTCCATATTAAAAACTGATTGGCATCTTTTGCAGCAACTGGATAATGCTTGCCATACCAAGAAAGTTTTAGAATATTTCGACAACTTTTGGACTTAACTTTCTACAATATTCCTCGAGCATCAGCATAATAATATTTCAGAAAAATCTGCGAAAACTTACATATCAGAAGTTATTTTTTAGAAAACTTGACTTCAATTTCCGTATTCTGTTTTTGGCTTTTAAGCCTTATTTGGTTTTAACCTTATTAACTTTGACTTTTCGTATCAAATATTCCGAACATTGAGCTAACCAGCTGTGTAGGAAGCACTTTTACAAATGCTTTCTTTATGTGTTTTCATAAATATCATTTAGACTATTCTTTCTACCTCAACCAGGTTATTCTATTAAGGGAAACGTTCTCCTGGTACAGCCAACTTTTTATATGACCAAGTTGAGTTTTTGTTTAGAGTATTTTAAAATATTTAGTACGGACTTCTTTCTGGTCATTCATTTTAATCAGATTAACAATATAATAATTTTAAGATATTAAATTTAATAACTGACGTGTTTTACATACATAAATGTGTTTCGTACTATTGAGGAAGTAGTAAAAGAAGCAAATGACTGAGTTTTGTTCTATTTTATAGGAGATGTATACGGCTTTTAACATCAAATTCCATATTCCGAAAAGGTCAGTGGGCACCTTTACTAAAATACTTCTTACACATATTTTATTACATATGTTTTTCAATAACTTTTACAGATGATTTCCAGTAACTTTTAATTTTCCAACACTTTATACTAATAACAAAAAAGGACTTAAATAGAAGCATCTAGAAATTTATCGCCCTTTATTCGAATCAATAATATTGTTCTAGTTACTTTTTGCTAAATCTAAAGTCATTTGTTAAAATTAAACCAAGTGAAGATAACATTTCTATAAAAGGAAGTTTTTATTTTAAAAATCACATAAAAATATCTTGGCTGTTAAGCCAAACCGTCAATTTAAAGTTAAGACATTTTTCTTACATTTGGACTTTTAGAAAAAAAAAATAATAAAGAAGAGGAAATAAATTGTTACCTAAATATTTAAAGATAAATTTGAATTCTTTGGTATATAGTATTTCTGTAAAATAAAATGCTGGTATTTTATGAAGACAAAAGTTGTAAAAAATGAAATTGCGATAGTTGAAGAAATGACATTTTGATTTGTTTTTATACAAAAAGAAGAAATCCTAGATTTAATACATCAATTATTACTTCAAATTCAAAACAAGTAAAAATACTATATCTGACTGAACGAATCTTCCATGCACTATAGCATTTAAATTTTTTTCTTAGTAGCAGTGCACAATATTTACTTTGCAGGATATAGATAAGGAATGAGATCGAAAAATTTTTAACACACGATTTTCATTGTATTATTTTTTATCAAGTAACCTTTGTAAACCATGTCGGTTATTATGTTTAAAAAATGATTACATTATTTCCTGACAGTAACGCTGTAACAGAGCATGAAAATTTAAGTCAGTTTTCCTAAATAAATATTATTGATGAAACGTATATTCATGTAGATTTTTCACAACTGCCTGATCAAAAATTTTATGTTGCTGATGTTAGAAGAAATGTTGATGAGCAGTTAAAACTTACCAGTAGCGGCGAAAGAAGGCAATCACTTGTTTCAGCAGGTTCTAAAAATATCGAATGTTTACAAAAAAGGGTGCTTCCATTCATAAAACTTCTATTATGTCCACTTATTGCAGACTTCGTATTCTCACATTTTTGTAGAAAAGCCCTTGAGCGTTACAAGAAGAATAATGTGGTTTTTGTACCGAGAGAGACAAATCCTAAAACTGCCCCGAGCTAAGGCCACTGGAGATATTAACTTTTGTTAAAAGAAAATTAAATAGCACAAAATGGTGTTCAGAAGTGTAATGGATTTTAAACGGAGTTGGACGATATGTGGTATTTGTACAAAGAGAGACAAATTCTACAACTGCCCGGAGCTAAAGCCACTGAAAAGATATTGGATTCTTGTTAAATGCGAAATGAATAGCACAAAATATAAGTGGAGCGGAGGCTATATGGAAAAATCTCTTACAAGATAACTATGTATATATATATATATATATATATATTCCATTTCTTTCGCTTAAAATCTCTAAAATTCAGCTTGTGTCCTCTGAATAATATCATTGTATTTAAAACGATTTTAGGCTGCCTTTATTATCAGGACTTAATTTCGGCTTCTAACTTTAAATGGAAATATCTATAGGACATATTATGTAGCCTATGTAAATCAATTTCAAGTTTAGGAACAAAATCACTCTGAAGGATATTAACGTTATTAAGACAAGTTGATTTTCTGGTCTTCTGAGTGAGAAGGATCCTTGTGTGAAATAAGGTTTGCAGTATATCAGTTAATGTGGAAATTGCCAGCCTTCCACTTAGATTACGTGAGTCCTATATCACTTCTCTGAGAAATCTCCATATATTTATTTAATAGTGTTGAAATGATTCTATTCCATTTCTGATATTTAAATAAATTCAAATATTCTCATCTTTATATAAACACTTGTCTGTTTTAAGCTTTTTCTGTTTTATTTTTCAAACGTCCATGACAGTGAAAAAGATACATAATTGTCTTCGAAACTGAGAAACCTTGAAAAAATATTTCTACAAGTCAAGTCAACTACAATGATAAATTTCAATGTATCTAAATACAATAAATATTTGTGATGACATAACACTGAACATAAAGGAAATACGTTTATGTTGAATTTCAGAATTTTAAATTTCTTATAATAAACTGTCCAACGACCAAAAATGGTATGAAAAAATTTTTACATGGAAAAATTATGAACAAAATAAAGTTTTAAGTATATTTTGACGAAATTGTGATACAGACATATAAAATATATATAACTTTTTTCTAAAATATAACATTGAAAACTTAGTGATTCACAAAATTAGTTAATTTTTTGGCTTTAAATTTTTTTTCTAATGAAATGCATATAACTTAATACTATGGAAAAATGCCATTCTTAACTGCTTATTTATAATTGACTATTTTACGAAAATTTTTTGCTTAAACTTATAGGTTACCTCAGATATCGGTCTATATATTTAAATATACTGAAGCCAACTATTATGGATGTGATCGTGCCAACAACAGACAGACAAATGGTCAAAGCTTAATAGACTCAGTTTTAATTTGTTACAGGAATACATGTATATTATGAGGTCTGATATGATTCCTTGTCAGCATTACATATACAAGGACAATTTTTGGAATGATAATGAGGTACATATAACTTTATATTATGGCATTTTTTTATTAAAATTTGCCGATTTTAATTGACAATTTTACGAAAATTCCTTTAAACTTAGCAGTTGCCTCAGATGTCGGTCTACTTCTTTTAGTATACTTAGTCGATATTACTGATTTTAAACAAGAAACTTTTCAGAACAATAATTTCAGTAAGTTCTGTCGATTAGTGAGAATGTGAGCGTGCCAACAACAAACAGACACACAGACAGACAAACGTAAAGGCGGACAAACGAACATAGCTAAATCTACTCAGATTTTTATTATACGCAAGAATATATTATGGGGTTTTAGATGATTGATTAGACATGGAATGCCAAAGTAAATATACCTTTTTCGTAACTTGTGGTGTTGGAGGGTATAAAAAACAGCTAACTGTTATTTTGAATATCGACAATAGATGGGACATAAGATACAGAATCATATCTCATATAGCAACTGCACAAAGCTTAACAAAGTGTGTTCTTCTTCTAGGGAAACATTACATAAAAATAGGCCAAATATATGGTTTGCTGGAGGAGCTAAGAAAATTACTTTTGAAATCTGTTTTATTCTCAAATTATAGATCACACCTATATTTCCTGAAAGTTATGCGCTGGTTGTGATAGATTCAGCTAAAAAGTTATGGTGGTATATAAAGCAATGACATTGTCTGAAATATAGGGAAAAAAATAGCTGATTGATTTATATAACAGAGTGTTATCAACAATTTTTGTAGCGATATAAGGGATCACTATTGAAAAGCTAAAAAACTCTTTATGTGGCGAATTGCAATAAAATCATTCAGGCCTACATTTCACGACCTACATTCTTGATAGGGATTTAAGCTTGAAATACTATAAAATATTTATATATTCCACTTAAATTTGAAACTAATGACTTCACCGGTCTAAGAGCTCAAAATATCTTCATAAATTTTGTACTATTAAAATTGGCTTCGTATCAATGTACTAAATTTCGGGAATCGTAACATAAGGCATTAATTCCTTTCGCAGAATCTTAGCTGATAAAACGTGAAATTAATTTTCTTATTCAAATTCTTCTAAAACTAAAGTGGTGCAGTTTGTTTGAGAATAAAGATTTCTTCTTTGATTTAATCCTTTTTTATATATATTAAATATTTCTAGATATAATTTCTATAATCCTTAATCCATCTAATGTGGGCGTAGTGATCCTTTTTATAATCTTCAAATATTTTTTTGAGTTCTTGTGGTCTTATAAAATCGAAAATATTCTCTACCATCAAATAAATGTGGATGTTTGTAAAACATTTATGTTTTACAACCAAAATTTTTTATTTACCAAAAAATAATATATTTTCTTAGTTCTAAATTTGATTGTTGATTTTACAGTTTTCTTTCCATTTTGTATTTTATAATGTTAACACAGTTTTGTGTTTTTGTCTTCTGTTGTTTGTTGAGGGCTAAAAGCATTTAGACAAATGTGTTAAATTTTAAGACGGCATAATAAATGAACCTTTAAAAGCCAAATAAATTGTCTTTCATTTACATAGAATACAATCTCAAGTATTTCTTCTATGAGAGATGAAATGAACGGAATGTGTTGTCACAAAATATACAGTCTATTTTTATATATACACTGAATTACGTAAGTGTGAAAATGTGAATCACAACGGTATGAATCCGGCAGTTTTAGCAGATTATCTCTGATAAAGAAGTAATATTGGAAATTTCTTAACATACATATAAATATTAATTAAAACAATACCAGTTTCAGTTTCTTACAAAAAAATATATTTTTAAAGTTCTTGTCACTGGCGATAATATTTTTAATCCTCTGATTTCATTAACCTTTTTATAGTACTCTCTGTCACTTTGCTCGAACAAGTACTCCATCTTTGTTTAAAATCAACCACACCTTTGGACTTTTTTGTGCTCTTCAATTCATATTCAATGCAATATCTCTTCACTAGCCTTAAGTCTGGGCACTTTTGAGGATTTGCTTCTCTTGGTACAAATACCACATTATTGATTTTGTACCACTAAAGGGTTTCTTTACCATAGTAACAGCATGCCAAGTAAGTCCAAAAATAAGTGGGCACATTATAAAGTCTCATAAATTGAAGCAGCCGTTTTTGTAAAAATTCCTTGATGTAAATTTTGGTATTTATAGAACCAGTTGAAACAAATGATTGGCATCTTCTACCACAATTGCATATTGCTTATCAAATCAAGTACTTTGCGAAATATATTTTCTAAACATTTTTCAACATTCCCTCGAGCTTCAGCAACATAAAATATTTGACCAGAAGTTTGCGAAAAATCTGTCAAAACATACGTTTTTCATTCAATATGCAGCAAACTTAGAAAACCTGACTTAAATTTCCATGCTGTATTCTTGCCCTCAAAATTTTCAGCAATTTTTTTAAACTTGTATAGTTTAAAACCTGAATTAGCTCTTACTTTTCGTATCAAATATTCCGAGCATTGAACTAACCGGGATGCTTTTCTACCGGATGTGTTGTGAGCCCTTTCGAAATGCCTTCTATTTTTTGGGTCTAGAAACATCATGAGAACCATACATTCTACTTTAACCAGGTTTTCTATCAGTTGAAAAATTTTCCCAGAATTTTTAATAACATGGGAAACAATCTGGTCACTCAGTTTAATCATATTAAAAATATATCCTGTCATGATTTACAAAAGAAACGGGTTATGCCCCTTTTATCTATTCCGACCCATTGTGCTTCATACATAAGAAATCTGCGACCATAAGGGTTTTAAATTTATACTCAACTATCAAATTTTTCTCTTTTCCAATACAACTCCAATATATGACGTTATTTTTTTTCTGGTAAATCTGTGTGCTCGTGTTGTATTGGTGATTATTTACAATAATGTCCTTGTTACTGACTCTGCTACTTGTACAACAACATAAACATATATACTTTTTTTGCTGCCACTGATGGCATTACTTTTGTCACTTTTACAACCGATATTGTTGTCTTAGTTTCTCGCTGCTCTTGTTGTTCATGTTACATTTACCACTACAATAAACAAGAATCAAGAATTTGTTCATTTTACCATGGAATATTTGTTTGACATGAAGAAATACAAGTGTAAAAAAATATCTACAATTCAAGAATAAATTTAAAAGAATAAAGTAAATTTAACAACAATAACAACTACCAAACAAATGTATACAATATTTTCCTATAACAACAACAGTAGAAGCAACATTAACACAACCACAAATGCCAGCACCAGCAAAAACTAACACACACATACATAAAATGAAATCGAAAACTTAAGATCGAAAGAAATATTAGAAAGACGGATATTTGTTTTATAAGAAGAAAAAGAAGAAGAAAATACATTAAAGACAAGTGTTAAATGTTATGTTGGTTTAAAGAAAATCACAAGATAACGTTTAGTAATTTGCAATACACATTGTTAATGGACCGAAGACAAAGAGAAATGCAGGCAATTCGCTTGGAAAATCAAGTGAAAATCAATGAAAAATAATTCAAGTCATCTTATTGAATAATGAAAATCTGAGTTTATTGAAGTTAATAATGTAAACTGTATGAACTTTTATGTATAATAAACCAAATTTTCTGTATCATTTATACATTTATGATTTAAAAGAACAAACTTTATTTTCGCCCTCTCGAGGTCTCTGCTTAAACGACTTCTGTGGAAATTTCGATAGTGAGGAGTAATAACAGTGTTACCGCCTGTGCTACTTTAGTTTCAATTTGCAATTTTTTTAAATGTTTGAGACTTTTAGTGCACTTTAGTGTACTTTTCAAATTTAAAATTTCACATATATAATGGGTTGAAAATTTTGAGCGAAAGAGTCAAAAAAATTCATAGTCATCAAATTAGTTATATTTTTGGCAATTACTTTTTTCTACTGTACCGATTTTGATAATTTTTTGGACGGGATTCTAATTTTATAATTGAAAATTTTCAAAGGTATTTTGCTTGAACTTATAAGTTGTGTGGATTACATAAAAACTATAGGAAACAATAGACCCATTCTGGTTATAATGTTAATATTTTTTGAAACTTTTGTATTTAAGTGTGAATTTGAGAAGTGGATCTGTATGGATGCAACATTAATTGAGGAACTTCATATTAGTAAATGTTATGAGCTTAAACTCTCATTCCAGAAAGCCATTTGAATGGGATCTAGCCATATTTGACTAAATATGGACAATTTCAATAGGCTTCGTCCTTGATCCAAAATAATAATAATAATAATAATAATAATAATAATAATAATAATAATAATAATAATAATAATAATAATAATATGCACAAAATTTTATCAAAACCGGTAGTACAACTATAATTGTAGTTTGTACTGTACCTTATGTATGTAAGCGTATTAAAAGTTACGATCTGTAGAGTGATCAGAACATTTACATTGACAACCATCAGGACAGACACACAAGAGAAAGAACGGACTAATATCGTTTAATCGACTCAGAAAATAAGTCAAACGATATACTTAAAGTTGGGTGTAACTAATTACGCACTAGCCAATAAGCATAATACCAAAACAAATATGGTGATGTAGGGTACAAAAATTCCAAATCAAAAATAAAATTAAAAAGTGTTTAATTCAAAAATATATTTTAAATTATAAGAGGCAACGATTAGATTTTTTGTAGGTTTTCACTAGCAAAACTCAGTCGAATACAAATCCTGATTATAGTGTTTTAAATTAATAATAAAATGACTTATAGTCATTTTATTTTTAATTTAAAACACTGTCCGTTCTCAATAATGATTCGATTACAACTAAACTTGGCCCACATTTTTTCCATAAGCCACCTAAAAATGTTATTTAGAATAAAGACAATATCAATTCAGCAGGAAATCATTTGCGGATCGATATCTGAAACAAACTCACATTTCAGACAAAAATCTAAGCCAAGTTTAAAATTAAAAAAATCACATTTATAAAGCATGTTAGTGCTTTTTCATTGCAAAAGCCATCAAAATTTGGCATATGCACTTATTTTAATTTTAAAAATCCCATTTCATTTTAATTGGGTTGAAGCCATTTCTTGTCCAAGCTCACATAAAAAGCCTTTTCTCGAAATAAATTGGTCCATATTTTTTTATAGTTCCCATATAAGAATGCTCCCCAAAAAACAGTTTTAAATTTATAACACTATTATATATAAATCTATTTTACAGAAATTTTAAATTGTTTTTATAAATTAAAAAAACCATCGGTTAATATTATGATATAGCACCCATACAATTCCTTTCCTCGGAAAAGGGTTTTAAACTTATAAAATGCTTAAATATTGAACCACTTTATTGAATTTTGGTACAATTATTTTTATATTTAGTTCAATATATGTAAAGTATATGTATCTAATATAAAAAAATATTATATAATGTGGCACATATTCAGTTATAATTGAAATTTAATGCAAAAAATCTAAGAGTTTTGAATGTACGCAATTATTTTCGTCCATATTTGGTAGCCCCCATATTGCAATTAATTTTCTCCGATACAAAGATCCTTTCCGGCAAAAGGTTTTAGACTGAAAAGTAGACATTCATTTCATTGCCATTAACATATAACTCATTTGCTGCAAGATCGTCATAACTCAAAATTTGCAATTTTCGACTTATTATCTGTAAGTTATAGTATATAATGAAATAATTATCTGGCACATTTGTATAAACGAGTCATTCATTTATCAGACAGGATTTTAACAAACATATATTGATTATTGCTAAATATAAAGTATTATTCCGGCTACGCATCGTTAGTAGTTTAGTTTACATTACAGATTTTTTGTAAACGTTTGAAAATTAAAGAAATATAAAGTTTTTTTCATAATTCCAAGAAATATGTTTTTGTGAAAATATTAAAAATACGTCTACTCAAAAAGTTGAGTTTTTGAATTATGACTACCTTCCAGCAAATGAGCGATATGTAAATAATTTCTTAAATGTAGACCCTCTTTAGACTAGAACTTTCATATAAAACTTCCCATTCGAAAAATAGTTTTAAGTTGATTTATATTTAAATATTTAAAAGAGGAAAATTTTATTTCCCGATTTAGATTTTAAAATACATACAGCTAAATTTTATAGCAACTCATTGCCAATATATAATTAAAAGTTGGTTCAAATATTGGTTTGTACCTCTCAATATATTGAACCGAGAAAACAGACAGACGGATGTAGCTAAATCGATGCAGGTTTTGAATTTATACATGAATATATATCCATTATGGCATCTTCGATTATTCTTTTTCTTCACACGGAATGACAAATTTAATGCAACTCTTGTAGTGGTGGAGGTTAAAAAAACATGTGCTTTATGTCATTTACTCATGTATAAAATTAAACTGTCAGAGAGTTTAACGAAATTCACAACTGTAGGAAAAAGAAAAACTTAATAAATTTATACTTTAAAACATTTCTCCATAAGCAACTTAAATTCAGTCGACATTAAACTCTCTTATAAAGACTAAAATGAAACCTCTTAAAATTTAATCTTCACAACCAGTCACATCGATTTAAATTCATGAAAATATTTTTAATCTCACATTTACATCTAAACCTTAACGCTATTTTTCTAATTTTTCCTCTTTGCCACTTACATACATTTTCTATTTTTACCCTACACCATCATTGGTAGTTGGGTATTATGTGTTTGTGTTGATGTTCGTAACATACAGAAAAATGGTGTAACATCCACTAATAAGTATACGATTCGACTCAGAATAATTTTTTGAGTCGATATAACGATGCTCGTTCGTTCATCCGTTGGTCTGTCTGTCCGTCTAGCTTTCCATGTAAACGTTGTGAATATTATACAGGTCGCAATTTTTGAGATATCTTAGTACATATAGAATTAATGTAAAAATGGCGGATACCTCTCCCCCTGAAACTATAAGTCCTATAATTTTTTCCAGTGATGGTGTTTTACAGTAGCAAAATTTTAAGACTTCCTTGAGAATGTAAACGGGAACAAATTTGAGAACTCTCTCTGTTATAGTTTTTTAAATATTTGATATCCAATATTTGCTTAGTATGCGTGGTACCACTCCCTCTGGTCCTATCGTTTTTTATAGCCTATCAAGCTTTTACGTTTTCAACGTAATTCAACACAAATAAGTATTTTATTATTCTAAATTGATGCGATGATCGGTCATTTCTCTTCATAGATCCCATAAAAGCCCCCTTCCAAATATCACTTTGAAGGGCATAAATCTCACATATACGATGGTATACCTCCTTGCTTTCCCCTTAATTTCAACATTAATGTACTTCACACGTAATCATAAATTAAAACACGAGTGTCATTCATTAACGTTTTGTAGATGCCATATACAATGCGGTGTAGGGTTTTATATAGTCGGACTTGACCGTCTACAAATTTTTTTTATTATTTTAATCATATAAAACAAATAAATTTATTCAAGATTAATTGTATGAGAGAGAGGGAGAAAATTACAAAAATATCTTTTAAATGTTTATCAAAGTATTTAACATAAATTACACACAGAGAATAAGAATATTTATTATTCTACATTTTAATTTTGTGTATAAATATATTTTTCTTTCATGTAATTTAACTTAATTGCTTTTTTGTATTTTGTTTTTGTTGGTATTGAGAAAATCTGTAATCTTTAATAAAATATCTTTACAAGGAATACAGGTAAAATATCTCGAATCACCCACACCATGGAAAAACATTTTATAATTTCTAAAGATTTATGTGTTTGGAAAAACACTTTGTGGATTATTTGGTTATTTAAATGAATTGTTTTAATTATTGTTATTGCACATTTAAAAAAGCGAATAAATCGAATAAAAAGTTATAGTCAATAAAGCCCGACTTTTTAATAAACTACACCATATTGTTGGTTACAAGTGGTTGCTACCAAAAACTAATGAACCACCATTGAATACTTTTTATTTATGCTTAAGAATACAGTATATTATATAAGTACATACGTCATGTAAAAGGCGTTACATGGGAGCTAGAAGAATTTTGGACCGACCCTCATCAAATTTCGCACTTCGATATTTGCTTATATTTGTATTGATTTAACCTTTTTTTAACAATACCAACTTATATGTAAGATTTAAGCCTTTCAAAGTAATATTTGGAAGGGGGGTTGTGTGGATTCTATAAGGATTCTAATGAACCGATCCTGGATTAATTTGGCACGTTATTTAAGAATATCATAGTACAAATTTGCGACAAATTTCATTGAATATGCTTTATATTTAAGACTTTTTCCTTAGGTGAAAATATCGACCCATCATCACCAATTTCAATAAGCAAAATCCTTGGGCCAAAAAACGTGCCAAATTTCATTAAGGTATCTTATAAGCTGCGGCCTGCATTTTGTTAAGAAGGTTTACAATGTTTGTCGAACTTAATGTATTGGTATCACAAAACATTGAAAAGCGATTCTGCATATCAGAAATGTTTTATTAAAAGGGCTCAATTTTTTTATTGTATAATTACGGGCAGTTAAAAAAATGAAGCGTTACCTTAAAATTGTTATATCTAAAGCTCGATTAACCAGTCTGACGTTCTTGGATTGAACTTAATCAATTTCAATAGACTTTGTCCATGACCTTAAATAATAAAATTAATTAATTAATTAATAAATTATATGTTGGTGACCGATTATGTTAACACAAATATCAAATGAAAATTAATAAAAAATATTTTACGCGTCATTTTTATACAACAAAAAGGATTTTAATAAAAATTTTAAAACCAAAAAAAAAATAATAAACATATAAATTAGAAATGTGTTAAAATTTTTTTTTTATACCACCTCCACCACCACAGGTGCGACGAAAGTATATTAAGTTTGCCATTCCAAATAAAACGTTTAATATAGCACATCTCTGAAGCTCTTACTTATTTAATCCTCATATTATACACTTTGCAATAAAGAGACAAAAACCGTTTTACTTTATGTTTCTTTTACTTATTTTTAATTGGCTCTTATAATTTTTTCAAAATTAGTGTACATGTAGTATTCGGTTCCAGCTGAAACCAAAACTGAAATTTAGCAAGTGTATTTAAAATATCAAATCGTAATAATGCCTTAGAATCACTTTCTTAGGTAAACTTAAAAGTAGAAGTTACATTATTTTCTGTATGCTATAAACAGCAACTAGAAGGCATTGTTACTCCCATTCTATAGTCATGGCCTCGTCTATTCTGTTCGATTCGAAAATATTCAATTCATTTTAATTTTTTAACAATTATTTTAAGAGTTAATTATAGATGTTATACGGGCGTATGATTTATATGTATTATATTATATTAAGTATACGCTTGAAGACACATATACTTTTGATCTTTTTTATAAAGTAATTTTATGTGATAAGAATATCATATATAATATATTATATAACTAAAAAATGCGTATTTTGTTAATAGTAACAATTTCAACCTTTGACCTTGTATGTTACTTTAAGGCATTATAGTTTAAAATTCCAAATTCCTTTGAAAACTTACTATTTGTAATTAATACCAGTGTTAAGTAGTAAAGGTAAACCATTTGAACATAATTAATTAAATAAACTCACTAAGAAAAAATAAGACTGTATTTGACATCATCTCATATTTGGTTAAAATTTTCGTCTTTGTTATTTGTTAGTTATTTGTAAGTTATTTGTTAATATTATATATTTAAGGAATAATAAATAGAAAAAATGTATATGTAGAGACGCTGATAATATGGGCATTACATGTACACTCACATACACATTAACAGAGTTATACAATATATAAAAAATTTTCTTAAATATAATACAGGAGCACTTAATGAGTTATAAAATTAGTTTTATTTTTGGCTGTATTTTTTCTTTCTAAAGCAATTTTGATAATTCATTCTAATTTATCGATTTATAAGGAACTTATAGGTTGCCTTAGATATCGCTTTATATTTTTTATTATACTGAACCAATGCTGACTTTTTCAGGACTATTACAAATACTCAAACCAAATTTCTTTAAGCTCTATCAAATTTTGTGGATGTGAGCATGATAACAACAGACAAATAGACGATGATAGCTAAATCGACACAGATTTTGATTTGAGGCAAGAATATATATGCCTTATGGGGTCTTTTACATTCAAATGTGGTGGTGGAGGGTATAATAAGTCTGAAAAGAAACAGACTTAAAAAAAGAGATATCTTGTAAGCGACAAAATATTATTTCTTTAATATCGGAACTTTAACTATAAAAATATAACAATGTATAACCAATCATATTTCTATTAAACTTCTAAGTCCAGTAATCACTTTGCGAACAAGAGCTAATAGTACAAGAGAAGAAACAATTATCTTCTATAGTGATAATTTAATTTCTTTTGACTAAAAACATTATCTTTAATAAAATTTCAAACAAATCTTTTTTAAATTGTTTGTACATTTTTTTTTTTTCACATTCCTAATGTTCCTACATTTATCTTATTGCTTTTTTATCTTTCTTATATATTTAATAAATTAAATGCATAAATAATTCATGACTTTCTAATTGGATCAATTTGACCTCGTAATGTTTAATATTTCAGTTATTCTATTTAAATGATATTTACAAATGGAATATATTAAAATGAGTGGAAAATAAACTTAATAAAATTCGTAATTCACATTAAAAATTTATATTTACACTTGTTAATATCTTACAATGGTTAATAGATAGAGTATAACATTTGTAATATGTTTTAATTATTTTAATTAAAAAACAAGTAACAATTTTATATTCAGCTGAGCCGAATCATAAATACCCTCCCTCAATAACTGTGTCGAATTTCAATAGAATTGATTCAAGTTTATAAATCTTACAAATTTTAAAGTTTTCTTCCGAGAACGAGACTTCAATGTAAGCAATAGTAAAACATAGACCGATATTCGCCAAGAAATTATCATATATTCTATACAGTTGGAGAAATAATCGTGGCAATTTTAAGTTAAATGGGCTCATATTCATGTAATAATTTTTTAAGCACAAAACCATTTTCCGGGAAGGGTCATTATATGACAGATGTTGGTTAGATTAATAATATGCATTCAAGATAGTTTAAATAATATTTGAGCTGAATTTCAAAAATATTATAAGGCCAAAAATATTTTCCGGCCTCATATAAGAGCTATAGCAATATATGGACCAAGATTTTCCAAATAAGTAATAAATTAAAAAATATTCGTGTCGAATTTAAACAGAATTAATCTGGGGAAGGGGACACATTTTTATTATTAATGATATACATAAAATACATTTAGAAAAATCATTTCGACAAATTTCAACAGAATGATGCTTTATTTACTAGTTTTATAAGTCAAAATCATCGTGCAAAACTCTCAAATAGAACCGGTCTTTACTTAAGTGGTTTATAAACTCAACCCCGTTTTCCGGGATTAACAAAATTTATAAAATATATTAAGACAGTTTGAAAACTAATTGTGCCAAATTTATAAGCAATAAACCATATTCCGAAGTGGTGCGTTATGTGGAATCACTAGAAGCAAAAAGTGATTCTAAGTAGAACGGTATTTTTAAAGATGAATGTAACTTTTTCGTACATTTTCTTTAAAATATTTAATATTTAAACTATTTAGTCCCTAATGTCGCCTATGAAATCCAGCTCATCGACAACGGCATTACACCACCTTTGCCGTACTTAATGGTAGGAGAAGTGTTTTGTTTTTATATTTTGTATTGAGTTTTCTTATTACGGTAATACCACCATCATTACGAAATATATTAAATTTGCTTTCATCGAAGAAAACCACTTGATTCCAAAATGTAATAGATTTACTTTTAAACTCTTGCGCATACTCTAAGCGTTATTAAGGAAATTAGCGGGCGTTAAAACCAGCTTCATGGGAGCTACATGAAATGGAGTGAATATTTTTGTTGTATTCCTCGTGAACTTCAGCAGCAATTATGTTAAAAGCTTTATTATAATGGTTTTTATTTTGAGGCAATTTGGAGTTAAAACTTTAGGTTGTTCGATTCCTTCGAAGTTTGGAAATTTGACTTTCCTTTAAAACGGTTCAAAACGATTCTAACAGTGAAACGATTGAACGTTAATTATTTGACCTACCTTGGCATATGAGTTGCCTTGGTTATGCAGGTGCACTATTAATATTCGTTCAGATTATCTTGTTCTTGTTCTTGTGTGTTTAGCAAAATAAGTGTTTGCATTAGTCAAACAACTTATGGTTGTATTCAGTATTTAAAATTTTTTCTTCTAAAATTTGGTTAGTTTTGTTCGAGACTGTGCATACTTCTTCCCCATTGATTTGTTTTGTAGTTTAATTGTAAATTTATATTCTCAGAAATTTATAAAATAACTTTGTTTGCAAATTAATTAGTAATTTATAAATTAATTTTCATTAATAACAACTATTGAAAAATTCATATTAAATATCATATTCAAAATCAGATGTTAACATTTTAATAAGCAAAATATTCATGTAGGTAATTTGGAGAACAAATTATTTATTTTAACTAAATACCCGGCAAGCTTTATTAATCGTAGTAAATACTTATTTAAAAGTATTAAATATAAATATTTGTGAAAATTATTTTCAATTAAATGCACGAAACTTATTCTTAAACCCTGAATTATCATTCCAATTTCCGGTAGAATACAAATGACCCTCTGAAATAACATTTTAAATTCTAAAACTCACAGAAAATATCTCAAATAAACTTATTTTTACTTATTTTTACTAGTCCATTTCATTTCTAAATGGACGCATCACAAAAAAACCGTCGCTCTCATACAGACCTCCTTCAGAAAATTACTTTAAAGTGCAAAAATAAGAGATTTTTACAATGAAAAATAATGTATCCTTTCGTTCAGTTCTCTCTTCAATTAAACAAATCATTTATTATTATTTACTATTACTAATTTTGTAAAAAATATCGTAGACTAATGGTTCCAATACCTCAACTCCATATATTATCAGCTAAACAGGGATTTAAACGTCTTCCTTAAATAAAATTTTGTTCATTACAAACTGTAGCAGTAGGGGTTTTCTTGAAATGAAATTCATATCAGGACATATCCTGAGGAGGGCTCAACGCGTGAGGATGGATAAGTGCGATTGTAGGGTGTCAAGGGCATTATGGCTGAGGATTGATCCTGACAGAGTCTGCCTGAGCAAGGTTATGGGATTTCTGATGGCACACTGTCATATAGGGGCAATGGCGGTTAAATGGGATGTGTGATGATGATGGTAAAGATGCGCTAAACTCCAGCTAACGGGGATGAGTAGGCTGGCAATTTCTGGATGGGCTGTTAAATTGGCTGTAGTTGAACTACCAAATCTCATTAAACTTATCTTAAAAGAGAGCTGGCTATTGGGACCATGGTGGAGAATTCCAGGACACACCAAAAATGGCGATTATCTTTCTCTTCTCTTCGCTCTTCTTGTTTATTGTAGTCACTGTTAATCTCTTCTGTTACTTCCTTTCAATTCTACTTTTCTCTCTTTTCAGGCTCCAATTCTGCTATAAATTTAAAGAAGGGATTACAATGGGCCACCATGATCTTTGGGTTTTGATGTCCATGTATGTAGATTGCTACATATACATTACCCAAATAATCCTAACCACTTAATATCTCGCTTAAAGATACCTAAAGGTACTCAGTCATTATCATCGATGTCACATAAATATCTGTTATAGATGTGATGTAGAGTTATTGTTGTGCGACTTTTGTCGCAAATTGTGACATTTTAACTACGTGTGAACTTTGTTAATTTTCCCCTCCGTTTTTTTATCCCAATTTTTATAATTTGCGTTTTCGGTATAAAACTTAAATTTTGGGCGAAAAAAATAAAATTTAAAACGACAAAATAAAAAAGTTCATCAATGGAACTTTTACGAAATACATAATGAAAATCGAAATAGTGTTATATTAAAGAAAAAAACTAATTGTCCGTTGCTATTCCAGCATATTTCTATATTAAACTTGGAAACAGAACAAATTTATATTTAAAATATAAATAAATGTTGTT
The DNA here is from genome assembly GCA_004302925.2 of Cochliomyia hominivorax. Lineage (NCBI taxonomy): Eukaryota > Metazoa > Arthropoda > Insecta > Diptera > Calliphoridae > Cochliomyia > Cochliomyia hominivorax. Next base: position 45,661,347 of record PYHX02000413.1, on the reverse strand, counting down.
CCGCAAATCACATTTTAGTTGCGACTTTATTTTTCTAAATGCCCTTTTTGTATGACTTTTTGAAAAATCGTAATGCTAACGCTGACCTGATTTCTTCCTTGCGACTGAAAAAGGGTTTTAAAATGCAATAGACAAATAATCTTAATTAGAGTGCGAAATAGTTCAGAATATTGAAATAACCATAGGCCCACCTGTTCATTAAATAACCTAACAGTTGAGTTAAGGGTAGCATGTATATGGCTTTGGGACCTAGGATATACTATTCTAACATTCTTCTGTAGGTCAATAAATCACCATTTGGGTACGAATCCATTTTTTCAAAATATTTCTGTGCGACTTTTCGAAAAATCTCAACGGTAACGCTGATCTGATCGCTTGTTTGTTGTCAGTAATAATATAGGCACTCTGGAGGAGGGATTTAAAAAGAGGAAAAGCTTTTGATTTCTTAATGCTTATTATGTTCATCAAAAAGCTTTAAAGCCATGGCCATATAACCTCAATATTCCTCGGTAAGTAAGCAAATCATCTATATTATTCAAAATCCCTATTTTGTGCGACTTTTTGAAAATTTTCAATGCTGATCTAATTGCTTGTTTGTTGTCAGTAAAAATATAAGCAATCTGAAGGAGGGATTTAAAAAGAAGAAAAGATTTTGATTATTTGTGTCAAAACTATATAATTTCAGAAAATAATCTGTTGCGATTTATTAAACTATGATATTTCAGTGACAGCTTAACTCGTGCAACTTTGTATTTTGCTTTGTGATCTTAGTAAGATATTCGATCGATATAATATATATTTCGTATTAAAATTATCTCTTTTAAAAAAGTTAAAAAAATATATTCAAATATTTTGATAGAACTTGTAACAAACAGACAAACAAACTTAAACATTTGTTGGTCCATCAATGATATTAATTTGCATTCCATATATTTGATTATCACCACAATTTTAGACCTGTTATTGTTGATGATAGACCAGGCTTGTAGGTTTGTTTTTACCAATTTTAATTGTGTAATAATACACTTTATCGATGTGGTATAAAGGTATAAAATACATTTTGCCTTTACATAGCTCATTTAATTCTGGGAAATACACAATAAATGCTCTGTAGTATAGAATATTTGATGTTTATTTCAAATGTCTGTGGTTGAATATATTGATTAAATTATTTACCTGAGTATATACAAAAAATGGTTAATAAGAAGTTTTCAAAATTTGTAAGGTTTTTGTGGGAAATTTACATCAGAATTATGTGAGTAAAATATATACAAAATATAATTAATTAACTAAGTTATTGAAAGATATTTACTTTATGATTTAACTTTACTGAAACTTCTGAAGCCAATCGAATGCTTAAATTTTGTTTAATTATTAAATTAATATATCAGAGACAGATCATTTTATAATTTTGATTATTCAGTACACAAAGTGCTAAAAGTGTTTTCAATATACGATTTCAGTTATAAAATATTAATATTGTAAATAGACAATGTTTCTTAATGGATTTTTTCTAATGTTTCTAAATAATTCGTTACATTTGAAGCGTTACAGATATCTAAATATTTTTGTTGGTTTAACGTTTCATCTCAATCACACTTGTTGTCACCTTTTTTGTGCTCTTCGATTATCTTTTAGCAAGAGCCCAATATACCTCCACTGGTTTTGGCTCCATGTAGTTTGATGAGTTTTTCGCCCAAGCTTCAAATACTACATTATTGTACGTGTACCTTTCAAAGGATGTATAAATTTTAAAGTCTTATAAATGGATGTAGTTTTTTTTTCATTGGTATAATACTTTTTTTACCATTCTCTTGAGCATAAAAAGCACGAAATTTTTTACCAGGAAATTAGGAAAAATCTATCAGAATATACGTCCATTATGCAGCAGCAGGAATATTAAAAAAACTTGACTACAATTTTCTTGCTCTGCATTTGGCCTCTTAATTTTTAGCATTTTTGTCAGAAACTTTTTAAATCTTATATTTTTTAAACCTGCCTTTCACTTTTTCTTTTCGTACCAAACAGTCCGAACATTGAGCTAACCGGGTTTATTTCCTACCAGATGTGTTGGGAGCTTAAAAATGCTTTCTATATCTTTTTGGCTTAAAAATATATTCTTTCTGCCTGAGTCAGGTTTTCTCTCAACGGACCTTTCAATTCGTATTGTTTTACCAGGTTGGGTTTGTGGAAAGTAATTAATAATTTTAGTACAGCATCTGTTAAGCACTAAATATAATTAACATAGTTCACAAAAGTAACACTTGAGAAATATGAAACATGTTTGTTAAGAATTTATAGATCATACTCTTTATTGTTTAAAAATAAATCAAATTTGGAACGCTGTTAAAGTACCCAATTTGCACCCCTAAAAGCCCCATAATTTAAAGTGCTACACTCCTCGGTTATCATTATGAAAAATTGTCCAAAAGTCTATTCAGCCGATTAAGAGTTACAGATAAAAAAACTTGTAAGAATGCTATATTCGGCTATGGATAACAATGGATCAATAGGTCACCGAGTGAAGGTGAGCATTATTGATGTGACGATAATGTACACCACCCTACCCTATCTATATTCGGCTATGTCGGATCTATAATATCCTAAACCACATGCATATAACGTATAAAACATGTAAATGAAATTTCATAATAATCAGATAATTAGTTTTTGAAAAATTAACAAACATTTTTCTGAATTTGAAGATTATCTCAAATATCAGAAAGACAGAAAGACACAGAGACGGATAAACGGTCATGGAGTAATTGATTAAGTTTTTGATATAATGAAGGAATATATATACTTTGTAGGGACTTATATGATCTCTTTTAGGCGTATCACATGGAATGACAAACTTAATGTAACCTATATCACCACTTCTGGTGGTGGTAGTTTAAGAGGCCAATTCTGCTCTGCTGCATCATGTTAAATTTCATTAAAATATCTCCTACACTTTAGTGATACATAAGTATTTCCAAAAAAAATACCGATTTTGAAACAATGTGTATTTAAGTGGTCTAAAGGAACTTTCGGCAATTGAAAAGTTCTTTAATTTACAAATAAGAATATCTCTTTAAGTATTGGGATCATCTACTTATTAAACTGATACCAGAACAAATGTTTAAAAAATGTTAATTTTCAATTATAATGATATTCAAAAATATTTTCCCAAAAAGTATTAACTGAATATGAAACAAGAAAAAATACTGTAGTCGACTGTGCTGAACCTTAAATATCCTCTAATATTTAATTATATAAACATTCGCATGTGTTGAAGCATAGACACTGAATCCGGAAAAATGGAAACTATTAAAAATACAGTGAAATATGAAAACACATCTTGAAATCACCCATTAATATTGAAACTATGTATTGAAAACATTTTGAAAAACATTTGAATTTCAATGGAATTGGGTAATATAAAGAGAAACTTTTCCGGCAATTAGGATTATAAGAAAGTTATAACTAAATATGGCTTAATATTCCTCAAAACTAATAACATTTAAATGATATAACAATAAATAAAACAGTTAGAAATATAATTTTGTCAAATTTTAATAGAATTCATCTAAAATTAAGAGTTTTATAGTCTCAAAACTGTTTCCAAAGCCCCTTGTATGGGAGCTGTAAAAACCTATAAACCTATATAGGTCAAATTAGTAGCATACATTGAAGAAAGTTGATAAAAAATGTCCTAAATTCCATTTTTGAGAATGTTAGGTGCTTATTCCGGGACAAGACTTATATGGATGCTATAGCAAAATATGGACCGAGATTAGACAAATTCATAACTTAAATTCAATAAATTCTCACCACTTAAGGTGGTGGAGAGTATAAAAGGGATATGAGTATCATTTAAATGAGTTGCCACCATTTTTAAAACAATTGCAGCGTTACCGTTGAGATTTTCAAAAAGTCGGTTTTTGAAAATGATAAAAGATGATTTGCGGAACATAAGTGGCCATAGGATTAATTCACCAAAAATTAACATTTCTTGAATAGTTTTAGATTATGAATTTGAGCTCTTTCCCATTTAATGTTGAAATAATCTTGAATATTTACCGACAATAAGATTTTTATCACTATTTATATTTCTATTATAATTTCGAAGAAGTAACGTTAATGAATTTTCGTTCATAATTTAAATTTTTTCAATCATAACAAGTATAAAATTTATTCGTGAAGTTTTATGCCAAAAATCCAATTTATAAAAAGGGGACAAAAAAGGAAAATTTGAAAAAATACCCAAAAAGTTACAAGCACTTGAAAAAGTCGCACCAACGGTAACACTGTCTTTGAATTCTCGACATAAATGGATGTGTAGCATGCAGGCCCAATTGACGTACAATGCTTAAATTTGGACCTACCGTATTATAATAAATGTAATTAAAAAATATCTTCTAAGTTTTTATGCGTTTATTTTCAAAAAATATATAAAAAAGAATCGATATTATAAATTTCTTTTACAAAAATTTTCTATTTTAAAAAGATCAAGAGAACAAGGTTTTAGTACCTCATAAAATTTATAATTGTAATAAACTTTAACTGATATAGATTTTTACTTGCAATATTTTACTACATGTATATACACACATATACATAGACAGACACATACACATGTGGCTTGTAAAACTTTTACTATCGTTCACACATTGGAAAACACAAATTGCTCATAAATTTCTGGATTCTATTGTTTTGTGATTTTTTTCTTACATGAATTTTTCCATAAATTGTTTTGCTTTTTTGTTTTGGTTTTCAAATATTGCACAGTGGGCTAGATTTGAACGTAAATTGAAATGGATTGTTGTAATTGGATTGATTGCCGCCCAGTGCTTTAAGGAAATAAGAACTTTTCATAAAGCAAATAATTAAAATAATTAAGAAAGTATATTCGATCAAACCCGACTATGAAATACACCGCATCATCGGTTGAGTGTGTATTGTTACATTAATAATTATATTAAATTCATGCGTTTTAAAATGAATTTTCCTGGGAGGGTTACATGGGGGCTCTCGCATATTTTAGCACGTCGTTTTAGAATATTGTAAGATTTACTTGTGCCAAATTTCGCTTTGCCTTTAGGACTTTTATGACCTTAAAGCCCCATTCTGGAATGGTAAGTACGAGAAATATTGGAACGAACATGGTCAATTCCAACATGGACAGCCAACCGGATAAATCGATTCAAAAAGTGATTCTGAGTCGAACGGTATTAATGTAGGTGTAACACCATTTTTCTGCATTCTACAAAATATCAGCACAAACGTATAATACCCAACCACCTTCAGTGGTGTACAGTATAAAAAACATTCATATCATAGATATTTTTTGGTCTTCGTAGTTCTGAACTTGGCAGTTATGTAGGGTTCTCCTTCCAAGCTTATAATTATGCACTTCTATATATTTTTATGTAAAATATGTATTTTTTAGGGTCTAAGTCTCAGGAATTTCAATTGGATCTATGAGAAAGTGGTGAGTCCAAATCTTTTTCATGAAGCAGTTGAGGTGTCCTCCAACCGCGCGAAATATGAATCTGTGCTTTGTAGACTGCAGCTGTTTATTACTGATTCAAGAGCTTGGAAATGACTGATACTATCCCTGAATCTATTGGCCAATATATCCCATCCCCACTTGTGCCTAGGGCGTTTACATATCTCACAAGAAGGAGCATTAAACATCTACCCGATGGTTCGAAATATGGGGACAAAGTTTTAGGTGATGTCTTTCTAAAGAAACTCAACTACCATATTTCTTTCAAACTTCCGTGTGAGTGAAAACTTTTGCAAGCTGAGATTGCTGCAATAAGGCAAAAATCGGATTCGGATGGTAGAACATTCTAACATTGCTGTTTGGGTGCAGGGACACGGGACTAACTAGAGCAATCTGATGGTTGATATCCTAGCGAGATTAGATGTCACCCTCACGAAAGGATACACTGATCGCCTGTGCGGTTTACCTTTCACAGTTTGCAGAAAACGTGCAGAGGAAGAGTTATATGGTAAGGGGCAATACCGATAGATAAATGAACCGTTGTGTATTTGATAACCAGGATGATATCGCCCAGCCAGATATACTAAGAACATAATTTCTATGCTCTTGAGAACTCTCTTGAGGAACATTTTTTCTGCAGTATCTGCACGTTGTCGATTCGGGAAACATGCATCCAGAATGGGGCTTCCTGCTAGTTCTTTTGTAGAAGCTGTATGAATGAAGAAGAGGAAACTATTCTTTATCTTTTTTGCCACTGCCTTCTTTGGAAGTGGATCGATATAATCTCTGGCGAATTTTGCGACTGCTGATGTGAAAAATATTTGCAGTTTTATCCGGAATTGTGGCTAGTTCGCTGGCACGAATGCTTACTGGACTTCGGATTTTATATAAATGGCTAGACAGCAACTCTCTCCCCTTTACTTCTCCTGAAAAAGTGCCACTACTATTATTCGGACTTCTAATTTGAACTCAGTTTCTTTAATTCTACACTTTCTTTTTGTTTCAATTCTTCTTTTTTCAGGTAACTCGAAGGGCCTTTCAGGAACCAGATGAATCATTATCTGTTTGTATCAATATTTCATGGCAGCCTGATTACCTAAACAAACCTATGAAAATTTCATGAAAATTTAACAAAAACTTAGCGATTCATTTCCAGTGTGTATGGAAAGCAACATATGATTTATACATAAAATCAAACGTATGTGTGAGAATGTATGTTTTTTTTAAGGTAAATATGTACACTGTATTTCTAAATATAAATCTATATATGTGTTGCTGATAAATATCCTCAACATGTGTTTCTCTTCAACTAACTTTACAAAAGAAAAATATATAAAAATTTCACCTGTTCTATGCATACATCAACTGTCAGTTGTTAGAGAATGTGTATGTGTCGATGATGTATTTTACAGTTTTTTATGAGTTGGTATTGATGTTTCTCTTTTAAAGTTTTTTCTTGTAATATTTTTTACTTATTATTTTGCTTTAGAACGATCAGAATTTCTTCTTTTTCTAAGGCAAATGTGCAATAGGGTGGTTCAGTTAACTATTTTAAAATGTCCTTTACGAGGATTAAATTATTTGCATTAAGGAAACATATCGATGTTAAACAAAAGGACTTCAATATTTCTTATGATATTCATTAGTTTGTTCTAAATACAGTGCTATGGCCAGTCATTACGAAATAGACCTCAAATAATTTTATACTGCTATTAACTTTCATTTCAATTTGCTGTCATATAAAACAGTCTTCTCGAAATTGGATAAAGCTGTAAAATATGGAGATATTACACTTAAACTATACCCGATATATTAACATATATAAATATTTTATATACATCTCATAATTTGTTTATTTTAGTAACCTTCCAAAACCAAAATTTAATAAATTTTAAACTTTTTTAATGAAATTTAAGTAATAAATTTTATATATGAGGTTTCATGGGGTTACAACGGCTTAATGAAGTTATAATAGGTTTTTCTTATACTTAGTTTAACCATTTTTTTTAATACCGACGTACATGTGAGATTTATGACCTTTAAAGTGATATTTGGAGGAGAGTTGTATGTAACCTATGGGAAGTAATTGTACCGGTCTTCGTACATACATATTTTGACCCATTCCGGGTCACCTGGCATGGAGGCTTGCATTTTCTTCACAAAATTTACATGGACAGCCAGCTGGACTGCCTGTTAGTCAGCCAGCTGGTCAAATGGATGGATGATCAGACAGACGTCGTTAAAAAGGGGAAATAGCGAATATTTCTTGTCTTGTCTACATTTTTCTTAAATTTATGAAATTCTTGGTAGTGGGTCAAATAAAATGAAACTCCAGAGCACTATGTATTCAAATCGTTTTTTGAAATGTTCTAAAAATTTTCAATCGTTAGAGACATCAAAGAGATGTAAAATAATAATTAGACTAAGGTAATCTTAGCTAATTTTTAGCTCCGACACAAGTACATTTTAAATAACATAGTGGAATTGAACGTGTCAGCGACCGACTGACAGAAAGACAGACAGGCAGAAAGACAGGCGGGCAGACTGAAAGACACACAGATGGACAGACTGAGAGACACAATGACGAACATTGCTAGATCGACAAAGACTTTGATATAATGCAGGAAAATATACATATTCGTTTTTAGCATAACACACGTAAAGTTAATACACACTTTTTATACCCTCTGGTGGTGGAGGATATAAAAAACAAACAAAATAATAGTTTTGAATAGGGTTTGTGGACAGACCTTCGTCCCAAAAACATTCAAGTTAAGGCCGTATGCATTTCTGTAAAATACGATAAATAAATTATAAAGTTCAGAACAACATTCGATTAATAATATTTTTTTAAAAAGAAAAATAAGGTTCAGAAAAAAGCTTAACACACATATTAAATTACAATTTTGAGCAAATTTACAAATAAATGTATTTCTCTGTAGCACAGCTATTAAGCAGGATAATTTTGATACATGTTTATTTTTAACAGTTATTTGCTCAATAGGAACTTGTAATAAAAGAAAATCGAACAATGAAATATTTTTCTAAAGGAATTTTACACTTATCCAACTGCATTCCATAGAATTTTTAATATCAAATAAAGTTATTTGAATTCTTTTATTTTTAATCAAATATCGTTATTAATCCAGAAATCAGCAGCATAATTTCTAATATATTAAATTATCGATCTATAGATTTTGAAAAATATATTTTAAAATAATTGACTTTCAGACATCCTAAAAAATATTTAATAGTTCAGGATATGATTGTTTCTATTATATTTAATGTCAATCAAATGAATATATTGTTATTCAAATTAAAGCGAGTAACCAGAAATTAGTGCGTCCTATGGAAAATTAGCCTAGAACCCAAAGGTCTGCCGACACAATGTTTCCAATGTTATTAAGCAGTACCGGGAGAACTTATCCGTTGATAGAAACTCGGTTCAGGCAGATAGAATGGTCCACATGATGTTTTAAAGCCTTAAAATATAGAAAGCATTCTTAAAAGCTCCCAATATATCCGGTAGGAAAGCAGAATTATTAGCTTAGTGCTTGGACTGATTGGTACGAAACGTTAAAGCTAATGTAGGTTTAAAAACATACAAGGATTAAAAAACTGACAGGAAAGCTGCTAAAATTTAAGAGACCAAAAATAGAGCACTGAAGTTAAGTTAAACATTTTTTGTTGCTGATGTTTCAAGGAATCTTGAAAAAAATATTATTACGAAATTTATAAATTTCGAAATTTTCATCTAGGAATGCTTAAGAAAGTGGTTGCTTCCGCCCATGTGATTTTTGTACTAAGACAGACAAAGCCTCCAAACTGCCCGTAGTCAAGTCCAATGGATAGATATTGAGCTCTTGTTAAAAGAGTATTAAAGAGCGCAAAAAAATATGTGAAAAGGTGGTCGATTTTAGACGAAGAGTACTTGTTTTAGCAAAGTAATTGAAAGCTCTATGAAAACGTAGTAAAAGATTTTCCGGAAAATATTCAAAATTTCATCATTGGTGATTAAAATATAAACATATAGTTGTTTGCAAATTGTAGTTATAAATTTAATAAAAAAATATATAGAATTTTGAGTTTACTGGTTTCTAGTTATTAATACATATGTATGTTAAGGACTTCTCGATCTCACTTCTCACCCCTATCATATATGAATACATCAAGTAATAAATATAAAATTTTATTAATTGCGTACTAAGATTTAAGCACAATAATTTCCATTTCTGAAATTTTCAAATTAACCTCCCAATTGATATCTCCAGCTCTGAAGTTTCTAATTCTGTTTATGATGTAATTAGTCATAAACACTAAACTGATTTAGTGCTTCATTGTTGCCATTGTTATGAAACTATAAATTAAAATCACGTTCAGTGTCTTGGCTTCTTGCAATAACATGTCTGTATTACATAATCATAAACCTATAAATACATATATAGCACATATTCATGTGAATGTATGCATGTATGTATGTATGTATGTATGTATGTATGTATGTATGTATATCATGTATGTATGTATGTATGTATGTATGTATGTATGTATGTATGTATGTATACATGTATGTATGTATACATGTATGTATGTATGTATGTATGTATGTATGTATGTATGTATGTATGTATGTATGTATGTATGTATGTACGTATGTGTACACGTTTGAAAAGGTGTTGAATATAGACTCTTGTTTGTATTGCCAATTAATGGAAAATTGCATATTTACAAAAATATTACTACATTGATTTGTTAGTAATGGAGCTTTTTGTTTGACGGCCACGTGCAAATTCATTGTGTGCAAATCAAGGATACAAAATTTACAGAGTGCAAATTTAGGATATAAGAATGACCAAATACCTTACGAAAAAAATAAGTATCAATTGCAATAAGAGGAAAAATAATCTTATATTAGAGAGTTTTTTCTTTTTTAAATTTTTAAACCCACGGATAATATTTTGGATGTAAAAGCAATTTTTCTAATATTTCCAGAATTATTAATGATAACAATATTATAATAATCGATAATGTCTTCCTTAAAAATTTGTTTTATACTTGCGAAATCTTTAAATCTCAAAAATTTTGTTTGAATTGTTGTTCTTCACTCTGTATTTTTAATCCTGGTGTTCACACATGTTGCATCGTATTCATTGCTTTCAGTTTCAAATACATCATCTGTGTGTATGTGTGTTCGAAAGAGTGTAAATATTAACATGAAATACTAGCAAATCCTTTGTGTTTAACTAGTGTGCAATTCATAACTGTCTTCCTGAAGAGTCGGAAGAAATAAACAACATATGTGTATGCACGTGTACTTTCACTTCCTTTCATCTTTAAGGGAATAATTTTATATATTAATTTAAAAGTTTAAAAGTGAATGAAATGTTCACAGAAATATTATGGAAGAAAATGGATTAACTAAATATTTAAATTTAATTTTAATTTAAAATATTTGAAATTAATAATTTCTTCAAAAAATATTTAAATTTAATAGCAAACAATTTTGTCAGGAATTATTTCATTTGGATATAATTTTGTTTCTGAATATATTTCAAGACAGATTAATAAAATATTTTATCGTGAGTACTTATAAACTTTTGTAGAATATAAATTTAAAAATAACTTCATGGAATTTAAAATCATAAGCCAATACCAATTTAAAAAAAGACGATTTTAATTTGAAAATTAATTTACAGGACTTCGTGTAGTGCAAATAAAAAACTTTCAAAAGCTTACACTTTGCAAGAACCCCATATTTAACTATTTTTCATCACAACACTCTAATTTCTGGCTTAATTTCTTAAATCGAAAAGATGGAATTAAAAAAAATCTCAAAGTTTCATATGTTCTAAAAGGTTTAGTGTTAGAAAATTTCGTTGTGGTTGGTGGTTCTGAATTACGGGATTTCTTTTAGTCTATTTGCGGATCAAAATTCGTCGTAGGTTTAATTCAACAAAAATTAAAATTTTTTTAAGAGTTTTAAATTATGAATTTGCACTCTTTTCCGTTTAATGTTGAAATATTCTTGAATATTAACCGACAATTAGGTCCTTCTTAAATATGTCACTATTTCGATGTCCATTACGATTTCGAAGAAGTATCGTTAATGAATTTTTAGGATTTTATCGTTTATAATTTCAATTTTTTTCATCAATAATTTATATAAAATTAATTGATATGTTCTTTTTAGTGGAATTTTATGCCTAAAATCAAAAATTATAAAAAGCGGACAAAAAGGGGAAATTTGAAAAAGTACACAAAAATTCACAAACATTTGAAAAAGTCGCAATTTGCGACTAAAGTCGCACCAACGGTAACACTGTTTATAACTAAAGTATAATTTGCTAAAATTAAGAAAGAAATTGAATTAAAGTCATGGTAGCTGTTCGGTAGTTACAGATTTATTTCATTTTCCATTTTTTATTTAAAACACTGTGCAATGTATTTTTATTCTCATTAATTTTGTAAAAATTTTACCCTTTTTCATCCCATGACAAGTCCTCTTAAAAATGTCCAGAGATTATAGAAATGTGCCCAATTCTGAGTCAAGAATAGAGATTTAGAATCAAGAATTATATACTTTTTCAAGAAATTTTATAAATTTTGAATCAATGATAGAGATATACATACAAATACACAGAAATTCCTTCCAATTTTTAAGGTACACATAATAATTGTTGTAGGATATGTGCTTTATGATTAATATTTAACGGAAGTTTGGGAAAAAAGATGAACATTCTAGACAAAATAATTTGGTTGCAATATTTGATTAAATTACATTATACAGACAGTTAATAATACTTTTTAAATATTAATATTTATAAGAAATTGAAATTTCTATTGAAAAATTATGTTATTTGAAAATAAGTTACAAAAAATATAATTTAATTTATATTAAAAAATTATTAACTTTAATTAAAATATTAAATTTTCATGAAAAAATAAATTAATATTGAAAAAAATCAGCGTTTATTAAAAATCTATTGTTATTTAAAAAATCAATGTTAATCAAAAAAAAAAAAAAAAACTCTGCATGAAAATGAATAATTTTGCAAGAATTTTTCAATAAATATGCAGCAGTTTACAAATATTAACGTATGAGAATATTTGTTTTTATCAGTCATTATATTAAGTATTCGTAACCGTATATATCAACCAAAAATATCATTTATATTTTCTTCAATTATTTAATATTTAATTTAAAAATTTAATGTATATTGAGAAATTATGTTTTTACAAATAATCAATACAATTTGCAAACAACTACACTGTTGCATATTTCTATAAACACACTTATTAATACCCTACACCGCCTTAGGTGGTTGGCGTATTATATTTTGTGCTGATGTTTGTAGCATGCAGAAAAAAATGACATTACTTTAAGTATACCGTTAAGTATACCTTCTGTATGTCTGTCGGTCCGGCTAGCTTTCCTTTTAAACGTTGTGAAGACTCTACATATCCGAATTTTTTTTATATCTTGAAAAAATTTGGTATTTATTATGACCTTGACCCATGGACCAAGTCTAATAAAGTTGGCCATGTTCAGTTCAATATTTCACGTACCTCATACAAATGTCCTCCCGGAATAAGTTGTAAAGTTCACAAAAGTCCCTTAGATTTTCTAAAATGATGTGGCAAAATAAAAAAGGTTCGATTAATTGCTTCTCATAGATCCCATACAAGCGCCCTTACAAATATCACTTTGAAGGTTATAAATCTCACATATACATTGGTAAAATAATAATGACTGGCCAAATAAGGACAAATATAAGCAAATATCGATGTACAAAATTAAATATGGGTCAATCAATATTGTTGCTAGCTCCTATATAACCCTCCAACAAAATTTCTTTTAAGACACATAAATTTGAGTACAAAATAATGTACTGCACACTTATGAATAAATCAGAGTATTAAAATATCAAGAGTTGTTCATTAATTTTTTGTAACTACTCTTATAACCAACATTGGAGGTAGGGTATTACATAGTCAGGCTAAAACATCCGAACTTGTTTTCTTTCTTTTTGGTTTTATCTGTGTTGTTCTCAACCAAACGTATAGTTGAGGTTTTTTAATGAGATACAACTTAACGGTCCTTTTTTAAAATAAACAAAGATTGTTTTCTTAGTTTCGTTGATTGCGTTATTTATTACATTAAATGTTCTATGAACGCAGACGTGAAAATTGAAATAAAATATTATGTTTCCTATAAAGCAACACGTTTATGCTCTTAAAGACAATATCTTAAATTTACTGCAGCATTTTCCAATTTAATCAAGAAATTTCATGACGTTTAAGGATGCTTAACGGAACTTATCTGTGCGATAAAGAAAAGATCCAAATTAATTTTTTCATGACAAAAATGTTCCGGTATAGAAATTTGTCGCGAAATTAAACAATTCGGAAGTGTGGTGTATAATTTTTCTTAAAAAAGACGGAATTATGATGTTAGGAAACCACCTAAGGAGAATACAAAATTAACAAAAGGACAAATTAATTTTATAAAAGAAGAATCAACACGAAATATATTGAGATGTAGACAAAAATAAAACATCTTGTTGTAACTTCCAAGCACGTGGGTCACATTTTAAGAAGAAATGAAAACATGCAATGGAAGAAGCCAAAGTGAAAGCCAGTGCTTAAAAAATAGTACAACAAAGCTTAAGTTGTCACAAAAATACCTAAAAAAGTACACAGTAGCGGGAAATTGTCTTTCTACAAAAAAGTAATAATTTTCGTCTTGACTCATACTAATTTTGTTGACACGATGTGAGATCAAAAGATATTTAGATGTGAAAACGCAAATTCGGCGATGGTAGCTTTATGATTTGGGACGCAGTTTCTGCAGTTGGTAAATCTGAAATATGTTTTGTTCAAAGAAAAATGAATATTATATATCATAACCAAATGCCTTCTTCTATGGATGAAAAATTGATAAATATTCCATAATCCAGTAGCCAAAATGATGCTTTAGTTTATACACCTCTATTGACGCAGTCGTCCTAGATAGATTCAGGTTTTTAACTAAATTGGGGATTACATGGTCCATAAAGTTTATTCATGAAATAAATGAAACGAAATCAGAATGACTTTTACAGTGCTAAAACTAAAAATAAAACGAGTTTACGAGGAAGTTGATTCCGATCTTCTTAAAAAATTAGTGGAATCAGTGCCCACATTTTTAAGGTAATCCCCAACAAAGACATCATCATTTGCAATCTTCATATTTACATTTTTATTTTATCTAACTTAAATTGATATTTTTAATGACAAACAAATTATTATATTGTTCATCTGATTTAAATAAGTGACAAAAAACCAAAAAGGTGTGCCGTCAAACTGTTTCCAATGTTATTTAACCAAATTTACCCGTAGATAGAAAACTTTGTTCAGGTAAAATGGTTGGCATGTTCATTCCAAAGACAAAAATAAAAAGTATATTCAAAAGAAGCCCCAAAGCATCCGTAGAAAAGCAGCACAGTTGGCTCAGTGGACTATTTAATACGAATTATTTGGTACGAAAATCTAATACTAATGAAGGTTTAAAAACATAAAAGGCTCAATGAGTTCCTGACGGGGACTCTTTTAGATATTTAGAGGCTAAAACTGATAAGAAGTTTTTTAAAGAAAATTGTTACTGCATAATTGATGACGAAACAAATGTTTTTATGTCTCCGATGTTCGAGAAAATATTGAAGAATAGTTCCAGATCCAAAAACAGTGAACATTTCCCAAAAAAGTTTTTGGTATTTGTTGGAAAAAGAAGCAGAAAAAGACTGCTTCCATTTATAAAACTTTATTTTGTGTCCACTTATTTTTGGTCTGACATGTTATCAATGTGGTATGTATCAAGGGTGTCTCCCTCCAGAGTGCTTGAGGCTTATGCTCTGGAGAGATATAGGGCTTTTGAGCAAAGTGTTTGAGCAAAGTGAGAGGAAGCAATATGCAACGTAAAAATAATGTAAAAAAGGTTCAGAATTTCATCATTAACCATTTAAACTAAAAAAATATTTGTTTTTACTAAATTTTAAGAATGATTTCAAACAAATAAAAATAAATATTGTAAGTTGAGTAGTTTCTTTTTTATTAACATATATGTATATATATGTTAAGAAATTTTCGATCGCACTCCATATATTAAAATTTATTTTTAATGTGAAACCCAAAACCAAATTTTATATTTTTAATATTTAGTTTTTTACTCCCTAAAGTATGTAATCGTTTTTAAAACTTCTGATAATACTCGTACGTATAAGTAATAATTATTTTTGTAATATTAAGTATACGCAACCGTATATTTTGACAAAAAAGTATGCAATAGTTTTTAAATGTTTTTACAATACTCGTACATATGAGTAATAGTTATTTTTGTCTCTCAATTAGATTACTAAATATATGCAACCGTATATTTTGAAAATTAAACATCTTTGCAAAAGCAAAATATATTTCTGTGAATTTAAACTCTCTGCCCACTTAATATCAAATTCAATTCTATTATAATTTAATTTAATATTAATTCGCAATTATAATTCTTTTATAAAACACGACAAAGGAAATTATATTTTATTAAGAAAAAGCATTAAAATGTAAAAAAGCAAAAATATACTCCGTTATCCTTCACAAATATTTTTCTCTTCCGTTTTCTTTATTATCTGCTAAAAGAGGAATTCATTATTAATGTCTTCTGTAATTTTTTGCATTCAAAAAATTGCCTTAATCATAAAAAATATTCTTTAACAAATTGCAGAAAATTTTTCGCATTTCTCCTCCTAAAGACGTTTACGTTTTTTGTTAAGGTCCTAAATATTAAATGAATTGCTCTGGTATTAAATTTGAAAAATATTCTTTTCTTTATCTGTAATCTTGTTGTAGCATCATTATCTTTTTAAGTGAAGCAAATAACTTCAGCGGATGTTTTCTGCCATTGTCCAACCTAATCCTTTATAAGTTTTATAAGTTTTATTCCACTTATTCTTATTATTAAATTACAGATAAGTTGGTTTGTGTTTAGTTATCATTAATATAGTTTTATATGAAATGCTTGACCACATATTTTCATATTTCATAAGGTCGTAAATTGGTATAATTTACTTCAAGGCTTTTCTTGAGGATTTTGTAAAATTATTAATGCTTACATTTAAGTAAGTGTAATAAATAATTTTAGTGGGTGTATTAATAATAAAACTTTAATAATTTTGTCAGTTATTTATATAATTAAAATAATAAGTAATCCCAACCTGATTTAAATTTGACATTTAACACAATTAATTTAATCAATTTAAGCTTAATATAATTTGCTTTCTAATCGCTTTCTCGAGATATACATTATTAAGTTTTTTTGAGATATTTTCATTGAAAAATTTAATATTTTAGAAATAATTTTTTCCGAAAAAAGCCCTAAAACTAATCTCAAACTACATTCTGTCCATATATTTTACGAACAAATTTATATTCCTGCATTATTCTGTAACTTTGAAGTTATTGAATTTTTTACTAAAATTTCACAGGAATATTCCTGATGTATTTTCCAATTGATTTTTAAAATAACATGGTCCTAGCATGGTCATCTTCGGTTCGAATATTTTTTGGAAATTGCCTTAATTTCATTTATGATTTCACTGAAACAATTTAAAATTATGATTTAGACCCGTATTTGGGCAATATCTTTTAGTTGTTTGCTCCATTTGGCTTCAAAAACTTATAAAAAGGTTTTCGAAATCTCTAAAAAATTCTTAATATTTTTTTAATCATAAATCTGTGGGTTTAATAAAGATTTATACTAGTTGCTTTTTCCAATTTTTTTTCAAAAGGTGGTAATATTTTTTCACTTTTAAATCTAGAATTTTCCTCTTTAATATACATTTTTTCTTAATTCCTGAAGAATTTCTATCGTAAATTTATGTTAATTAATTCTGAGGGTATTGGAGAAAACGCTTTACCGGTAAGACCAGTATAACAGAAATTTATTAATTTTTAAAATCGTTTCTTTACCAAAACATTAAACCTAAAGTAGTAAAAAAAGTACTTTTTATTATACAGCTATATGTATTAGCTATTCCCTCAAGAAATCTACAATGGGCCAAATCTCTTTAAATATCAGAGTGACTGACATGTCTCCCAAATGTTGCAGACTAAAGCACATACATAAATTTATGATTGAGTGATGAATTCAACGTCTACATAAATTCCGATAGGGTTGGTTTGATTTAAATTTAAAAAGTAACGAATTGGGATCTCTTCAGTATGTAGTTCAAATTAGCTAATAGAGATCGTTCTATTACCCCGGATGGTAACCAATAAAATTCAGATACTAAGATCTTCTCACAAATAGTACCGTACTCTAATTCAGCTACAAGTTCATTACAAAAAAGGGGCAGAATCGCATTGTTTGGAAACAGTAGCTTGAAATTTATCATATTTATTGCAGAAGAGTGCATCATTTTCTATACTAATCCCTATAAGGTTTTTGAAAAAAAAAAATTTAATTGAAAAATGTATTTTTTTAAGAAAAAGTTATTTTAAATAAAAACTATTTTAAAATTGTATAAAATAGTCCTATTTTATACATTTTGGAAATATTATTATTAAAAATATGTCTCGTGATCTTACAAAATTTTTAGAGTTAAAAACTTTAAGATATTAATACCACATTTTTTATGATTCTCGTCAAGAACCAAAAGATAGTTTTCCTTTTCATTTAAATGAGAAATAAGAATTTAGCGTTCAATTAAATAAAGTCTACCCCCTTAACTCCGCTTTCTAGAAAGTTATAATATTACACTTCTTTAATATAAGTGTGTTGATCTTCACACATTTTTAAAGTTTAAAAACAGATTTTTTGATTTTTTTATCGTTTATGCTTAATTTATTGACCTGTGAAATATTTTGAGATATTAAGGAAATATTAACCATATCCATATGAAATCGCCGATTCTGAACAAAAAAAAACATAATTCCAAAGTGAAGAATTTAGTGAATAAATCGAAATAAATGATTGTAAGAAATTAAAAAAAATCCGCTTTAAACAGAGGTAGCCGTTTCCACACGGTAGCCAAGCCATATTCAAATACGGGACTATGACTTCGTGTTTTGTCGAATACTTTCGTTGATTTCTTTCTTCAAATGAAACGATTGTCTTTGATATATGCGCTATGGGATAGTTTAAACCATAATCAAAATAACAAAGCATATTTTAGTTTTAGGGTTTTTCGGCCTTGACATTCATATGGCCGGTTCAATACACATACAAATTTTTCTTCTTGTGTAATAAAGCAATAGCGTTTATAGCGATAAATAATGATTTCAACTAAAAAAGGTTTTCATGTGAAAATCAATTTCTATGTTTAATATGTTCAACAGAACTTCGTATTAACTTTACGGGAATTTCAAAATCCCTGATTTATGTATACAAACAATCACATGCTTATTTAAAGACAAACAATTTCTAGGTTTTAAACTTATCATTATAACATTATATGAGTCATAAAAAATTTTATTTTTCAAATATCGGCATTGTCAACTTCTATTTTGTTTCTAATTCAATTCAAAATCCATCCTTTTATTGCAATTTCATTTCTTTCGTATTATTAACTTGCACAACTCATTCGTTTACCCAATTTTGGTAAGTGGAGTTAAACTTATGATCATGTTACAATTATTGCT
The DNA here is from genome assembly GCA_004302925.2 of Cochliomyia hominivorax. NCBI lineage: Eukaryota > Metazoa > Arthropoda > Insecta > Diptera > Calliphoridae > Cochliomyia > Cochliomyia hominivorax. Next base: position 45,642,191 of record PYHX02000413.1, on the reverse strand, counting down.
ATATTTATTCCCTTTTTTGCTATTTTCAAAAGTATTAATTTAACGCTTATGAAGTAGTAATTGGCCTTAAATTTACCTCCCCCCCACAACCTTAATTATTGTTAGTTGTTAGAGAGTACTCAAAATTCGTTATATCCTGAAGATGATTTCCCTCTTCTAACACAATATTATAGCAACTGTAAAACAAAAAAAATTTAAAAATTTGACAGACGTTTCTAATAACAAAAAGTAAATTCTTGTATGTGATCCAACACAATGTTCTATTTACATTTACAAATCAAAATATATATATACTTAAAAATCAATACAAGTCTATAAAATATTTAAATAAATTTGCAAATCAAAATGACCTTAAGTGTTCAAAACGTGTCTGTAAATGTCAATATTTTTCCTAGGAATTGATGTCAAATATACAAAATAATCTTCAGTAAATTGAATTATGTTCAAAACTTTTTTTCATCAAGAATTTACTCTTAATATTTAATATGCCTAGAAGAAATGTGGCCAGATGTTTTTACAAAATTGTAATTTAAATTATATATACATATCTATGCAAATAATGGTGTATATGTAAATACATGAACAAATATTTACAATGAGAATTGCATAATAAAGTGATTTTCATATACAAACGAGAAAATTTTCAAAAATAATTTCAAAACCCCAAAAGAGAAACATAAAATCAAAACAAAAGTTTTGCAATTAATTAATTTTCTAGGTTAGGAAAGAGCATTTCGTAAGAAAACATGATTTCTTCATTTATGGAAGCCTGTTCTTCCATAACTGGAGGAAAATAGTGAGAAATTAAAATAGGAGAAAAGAAATAGAAACAATTTAAGGAGTTACAAGAAAGAAATAAGAAAGGATTAAATAGGAATACGAAGAATATATCATATAAGAATTGAAGAATATAAAAGTAACTTTGCGCTTTGAGGTTTCATTCGAAATAATTCAAACATTGCAATAGATTGGACAGTATGTTTAGAAGAATCATTTGATTGTAACACATTATCCGGGATGTACTTTTGCTGTACATATTGATAAGCTTCATCGAACAATAGTCGGGATATCTTATTGTACATAAGGAGGGACAATATGCAACATTCTTAATTGGGGCTGCTGATGAATGAATGAATGGAACATACCCGAAACTGATATAGGAGGCTATTAAGCTTATTGGGAATTATTTGATTTGAGTATTTGCTTTTTGTCCTGAAAGGTCAAATGTACCTAAATCTTGGTAAAGAGTCAAGAAGACTGTTGTGCGTTCCATAAAAAAATCTTTTAATGAAGAACTTTACACTGGAAGTTTTCTTGTTTATAGAAAGCTCATTCAGTAATGCTGAATCTGCGGGAATTTAACATGCGTTTTCAAAAAGGTAACCAAATGGATATAATTATTTATGAAAAGTCACATTAAGCTGAATTGGGAGAATTCATCATACGAGCAAATTTAATGAGGCAAATACCTTAAGGGGTGTCAATTCTCCAATACTTTATCTGCTTGTAGTGGATGAGATTACTTGATGCTTAAGGTATTATGGTAGTAACTTTTGGATAGAGTTACTTAGATTAAGGGATGCCATGATGAGGACTTCGACAGCGGCAATGGAAATCATTTCAAATATCCCACAATTGAACATTCACTGTAAACATTGGATAGGACACTTTTTTTGGACTGATACATACGGATGCAAGATAGAACTGAGCATCAAGGAGAAATAATTGGTGACATCATGTTAACTGTGCTACAGGCAATTCGTGACCACATTATGAAATGTAAATTTAATTTTGCACATCTCAGAAGAGATATGTGGACAACTAAAGTGGCAAAAAGCACGGATCACAAGGTCCCTACGAATGTCATTTATAAATTTTTATCGATGTCATCCTGATGACCTTATATAAGTAATTGTAGTATCGAATTTCAAAGTGAACAATAGACAGAGGGAAATGTGGTTGTTGGTCTTTTGAAAGGAGCTTTTATATATGCCAAAATCGCATATGATGCTCTAAAAAGTAGATTTGTTTATTTGCTTATTTCCTATATCTTGCTCAATTGTTTCTACATAATACTCTCTATATTGAATATTAATATATTGAAAATAATTCCTTCACAAAAAATATTAAATTTATGCAATTTAGTTGTTTTAACACTTTTTAGGGAAGCGATTTATTGTTTTAAATATTTTTTCACTATTTCCATACATTTTCCTATCAACCTGAAAATGCGATTTTGCAACACCACAATTTCTAACGACTAAACTTTTTTATTTCATTTTTTAAGAAGATTTTGCACACATGAAAAAATATATATGATTTATGACTTTAAACAATGTTTTAGAATATTTTTCTATTAAGAGCAATTTATAGTTCCCATTTTTTATAAAAGCGGTTTATTGCAATGCACAATGGGATATGTAAACTTAACCAGAGTGTGTAGTTTTAAAAGTTGTATTTTTTTGAAGACGTTAAGGCTTTAGGAAAGTTAATTTAAATCCATTTTATTTTGTGATACACATTTGCAGCAGATCTAAAAAAAGCTTAAATCAAAATTTGCAATAACAAGTCATGGTATTGGAGTCATATAATGTTTTAAGTTACACGAATAACAATATTCCCCGATATAGTATAGCCTTCTCTTTCTAAAATTAAAATTAATTGTTCTTCTATAGTCGATCAAGACAATAAGGGAGGATCTGGTTGGGAGTTCAATCTTACGTTATTCCCTCTATTAGAATAGAACTTACTACTAATAAGTGCTTTTCCACCAATCAGCGAACCACTATAAGTAATTCGCAGTGGTATTGTAGTATATATAACAATAATCAATAAGGTAGAAAATATAATGGAAAAGGGTGTAGAATTAGTAAAAAGCAGGTTAAATACCAACCAACGAAGCCTTAATTGATCATAGCGAATATATTCGTTAATTTTTCGTAAAATCTTCAAATTGACGAAAAATTGTCGATATGATGATTTCAATTCGTTAATAATGAGATTAGTTTGAGAAAATATTATTCAATTTGAATAATTCATATATCCATAACATATAACATATATTCACCACAACTTATTGTGATGGAGGATAAAACAACAGGTAAGAATACTATATTCGGTTGTTCCGAATTTTTAATATCTCATTTTAAAAATAATTGTATTCTAAAATCTGTTCAGCACAGCAGTTTAAGGGGTTTGACAATCTTCTGTTAAAAACTTCGTCTGTGTTAGTTTATCACTTCAACGTGTCCAATCCAGAATTTTTTTAATGTGCAATATTTTGTAATGAAAGCTTTTTTCACGTACTGTGTCTATGTGTGTTATTAAGTATAAGATATTGCATAACATTTTTATCCTAATTTGCAATAGTATAACAGGTAGATTGTATTTGTCCACTACATAAAACTTTATGCAACAGTGTTTGGAATGTCTAATATTTAAATCAAAAATTTAAATTTTCAGAAATATTTTAAAAACTAAAACTTTCAATACTGTTCCCATAGTTAACTCTGGACAAAATATACACCTTTTCATATTTGATTCATATTTTCATAAATGTTACAAATGCTAAATTTATGTTTTTTTATTATTGTTCTACAGTAAAGCGAAAATATTTGACGTTAAATTTGGATTGTCAAAAATAATAAAATTGTAATTCATTAATTATATAAAATTTGTGTCCTTATTTATTTGAAGAATAAGATTATGTAAAGTGATCAATAGTTTTTAGGGATTGAGGACAAAATTGAAGAAACTTTAACACACTTGTTAACGATGATTTAATTATTCACAAGTTATGGCACTATACGACGGAAATTAATGTCAGATTAATTAAAAGAATACGCAATAACATAAGAAAACACAATGGGATACTGGTAGGCAATTTTGAGCGTCGGAAGTTATGATATTATTAATGTTTTTAAAAAATATTTACTTTCGATAGCCTCAAATGCAAAAAGTTATATCTAAAGTCTGGAGAACTATTCAAACTGTAAAGTATCAAAAAAATAAGTCCAAAATACTCGACAAGATGTGAGAACATAATCTATCGTCTTTTTTTCAAGAGCTAAATGGAGTATTTTGAATGGAAAGTTTAGAATTTTATTAATAGATTGATTACTCAGAATGAATTTTTAATAATTTTAAATCCATATTCCGAAATATCATTCTACAAATGGTCATAGCACTCCTAAATACAAACTACCAATAATCTCTTTAGAGTGAATAAAAAATATTAGTTAATATTTCTTATGTTTAAGTTTTATGCAAAAAAAATCTATTTTGAAGAAATAGATTTTATTCGATAATCATCGTAAAAGCGAAAATCTCCTTTATGTTAATGTTTTGAAAATATTTGAATATGTTTGTTATATACTTGTAAATCCTAAAGTAAAATTCTGCTAGAAAATCCTAAAGTAAAATTCTGTTCGAAAATCAATCATGCGTTCATCATGATGGAGGGTTTTATATAGTCGTTCAATCGATTATTACAATTCTACATGTTTTATAACACTATTTTAAATACTTCTAGGAGGTTTGCTTCACCAGAGATTCAACCAGAGATTAAAGCATATAATTTCAGTGGATAAACTTTCAAGATACACTATATTAAATGTGTATCTTGATTATATAACTCCTAAATCTCTTTTCTAAAATATCGGGAAATATACAACAAAAGAATAGTATAATGCTTCATAGAATAGTGAAATGGCAGTTTCTTGAACTTCATGGATCAGTTCTTAGTTTTGTATACCCTACAAAATTTTCTTTACGTGTGTAACTCCAAGGAGGAATTATCTTGGACCCCATAAAGTATATATATTCTTGCTCAAAATCTGATTCAATATAGTTATGACCTATCTGTCTCTTTGTCGATTAAAAAATTCTCACGCCTACAATAATTCCTCTATAAAATCAGCTTCATCGGTTCATTACCAAAAAGTTATACCAAGACAACCTTAAAATTTTGGAAAAAAAACAACTTTCTTATTTTTTGCAAGAAAAGGTTATAAGATGTTAATAGAAATATAATCATAACTTACATTTATGTGATATTCATCATTGTACAAAATTTAATCAAAATCGGATCAATAGAAAAAAATATAGGCTGCAATTTTGATGCAGCCCAAAAAATTTTGAGTGTCATTTTTAATTTTTAACATTTTTTCACATTTTGATATACTGATTAACACCCTTCTGGAATATAGTTTATATATAAAATAGTTTATAAATAAAGACGAATTCCATTAAAATTCGTTTTCTCTCGTCTTTATAATTCAATTTCGAAAAACATTTTTTTATCCGATGAAACTCCTTAGTAAACTCCAACTATATTGAAATTTGACAAAGTTATTTTCCTAACTGTATTTAATACACTTTATTTATTTGACCAATCTTGCTCCATATATATAAGACTTCGATTTTTGACCTCAAAAACTAGTAAACATTGACCAATTCTGCTGAATTTCTGTTCAATTAATTTTCGAACAATCTTGATTATATTATTAATCTGACCAATATTTTGCTATAGCTACATTTTTATGTCTCCTCCCGGAAAACGTTGGAACTTAAAAAACTTTTAAAATCTCATTCTCGGAACATGTAAGACTTTTATAGTTAAAGGAATTCTATTTAAATCGTCACAATTACTGCTCTTTTATCTTAAATATATTTCGAAATCATACATAACATCATTATGATGAACTACATTAATTCAATTTTTAAAAGTCAATTTCTCTAGTTATCGCATCGATTTTCCTTCATGCAGGATAATGGGAAATAATTACTTTATTTTTTATTGTTTTCTTCTCCAGTGTAGTTTTTGTTAATATTATTCAGGATCTTTTTTTCTAATATTTGTTAAGGTTTCATAGCATTTAGATATTGCTTCTGTCCATAAATTGGAAAAAAGAACCAGACATGAAAATTTACTGTTAAAAAAATTCATTTGAAATTTAAAAAAATAATCCCCACACAAAATACCAAATATAATCTTGGTATTAGTTTTAAAATATATTTTAAAACAAATACAAAGGACGAAATAATAAAAATATGACAAAAAGAGCAATGACTTTCATTATCGCATTGTTAGTGAAAAATATTTTCAAAAGAAATAACATTTTTCGTAAAACAATTGCTAGACTAGAATTAAAAAGGATTTGGAATTTAAATAAAAATATTTAAGAAATAATTCTGTAAAAAATCATGTGGTACATATTACCAACATCTACATATATAAATGAATCTGTGACTGTTTATTTGATTGTTGAAATTTCTTTTTAGTTATCACAACATATCCGAAATTAACATAGGTTGTACAAGATTTTGGTAGAGCCAGAGGATACCTCCATATAAAGGAAATATTAATAATTAAATATCTAAGGACCTATTGAAGTTATAGTATTAACATTTCTTTCCAATTACTTTCTCAAGTGACAGTTTGGCTAGATAAAATGTTTGACGAATAGGATGAAGGGGAGTGGTAGTCTTTCTGCAGAACTATTGCGATGAGCTTAAAAAAATTAGTTCAAAACACTTTCTTTAAGGAATCCGAAGATCTAGAAGGCCTTTAGTGCTAGAAATCTTAAATTTTACCCAATCGTTTTCCTGAAAGTAGTTTTACTTGGGAAAAAGTGCAAACTTTGTGCAGCCAAGTGCACTGGGTAGAAGCTATTAGTATGTAGTTATGAAGTTACATTTTCCACAATATCCAAAATATATATTTTTACCAAACACCTCCTTATAATAGAACACTAAATACATACGTATGAATAATATTAAAATGAGGGAAAATATAATGTATACGCCTACGTGTTTATATATTTGATTAAATTTCTTGGTTAAATCTTTTAAATCTATTTTTTTGACTGCAAATTAAAAACAATTTTTGTTTTATAACTAAAGTTAAAACTTGACCATTCTAATAATTTCTTTTAAATAAAAAACGATTTTGTACTAAAACTCTTATTTAACCGGAGCAATTAATTAGTCTCTTTTAGTTCTTAAATAATACATTAACTCGCAGTGCTAAAGAATTTTCTAATTATTCCTTTTAACTAACTTATTTAAAATATTACAATATTTATTTTCTAAATGAGCAAAAAGTATTTAAATAATTGCAAGACCAAAGGAACTAAGAGAAAAACGAGTATAAAAGAAACATGAAGATACAAACACTTAATAGATTTAAAAGAGTAGAAAATATAAAAAGAGAAAAGTATGTAAATTTGTAGCCGACAGAATTTTTAATAAAAAGAAAATAAAATAAACTTCATGGAATGCAGTAGATCTAAACAAATAATTAACAAGATTGCTATATTCGGCTATAGCGAATCTTAAATACCCTTTACCACTATTCTGAAGAAAAGTTTATAGTTTTCTTAATTTCGATGAAATTGGTTCATATTTGATTTCGGGAAGTGGGATCATAATTAGTTATATCCAAATATTGCCAGATATCTATCACAGTAGTTTAAAAAATGGATCGAATTTAAAACATTTTGTGCGAAGAGCAGAAATAATCGTAAAAATTTTTAATTAAATTAGTGTATATTCATAAAGGGTTATACCTGTTTTCCTGGAAGGGGCTTTAAAATACAACTATAGCAAATTATGGTCCGATATTGGTCAGATTAAAAATATATACTCAAGACAGTTAGAAAAATATTTGAACCAAATTTTTACAGAAATTTAAAAGGTCAAACATTTTTTCCGAAAAGGGGTCTTATATCAATATATAGCTATATCAATATATGGACCGAGATTGACCAAATTAACAATTTATATTAAATACAGTTAGAAAAATAATTGAAACGAATTTCAGTAGACGATTGCGGTTGAGATTTTTTTAAAAGTTGCACAAAAAGATTGAATTGTAGAACTAAAATCGCCACAGGTTAAATTTGTCAAAAATTAACACTTTTTGAAATGTTTCAAATTATGAATTTGCTCTGTTTCCTGTTTTTTATAGAAATATGCTTGAATTTTAACCAACAATTACTTTTTTATTTAATTTAACATTATTTCGAATTACATTATAATTTTCGTAGAAGTGCATTTGATGAATTTTTCTGTTTCATCATTCTAACTTTAAATCTTCTCATCCATAATTTGTATAAGATTTATTCATATGTCCTTAGTTTAGCCAAATTTCATGAAGTTCTATGCGAAAAATGCAAATTATAAAAAGCAGACAAAAAGGAGGCATTTTAAAAAGTACACAAAAAGTCACACGAAATTGTAAAAGTCGCAATTTGCGACTAAAGTCGCACCAACGGTAACACAGATTGTGGAAAACTTTTTTCCAGGAAGATGCGTTATAAAGGATCTTCAACAAAATATGGATCTAGATTGTTCAAAATAATATTTTTATATTAAAGTTAATTAGAAAAATCATTGTGCCGAATTTAAATGGTATAAGTCTTTGTTTATTTAAGCTCCAATCGTTATATGGTAACTATATAAAAAATGGCTAAGACCTACTTAAATTAATGATATATATTCAAGATAATTAAACAATTAATGTACAATATTGCAATAAAATTGGTTCATATTTAAGAGTTTTATAAATTATAAACCATATTACGAAAAAATGAGCTAAGTCAAATAATGATCCCAGCGCAATATTTTTTCTTTTAATTTATTATTGTATTAATGAAATTTTAGTAAATTATCTAAAAAATTTGATACAAAAATTTTGGCGAGTACCAAAATTTTGCATATTGCAACCTTTTGTTATAATGATCCGATATATATTATTTTTGTACAATGACGAAAAACATATAACTATATGTTATAAGGTCATCTCAGATATACGTCCCTAACTTTTTTGCTGATGAACCAATAAAAACTAGTTTTAAGTTGAAAATTGCATAGAAAAATATTAAATAACGTGGCTAAATTTCAATGACTTCGAACAATTATTAGAGATGTAAGAATATTTATAATATACAGACAGGTGGACATAGCTTAACTGACTCAGATTTGATTTTATGCAAGAATATATATTCCTTACGGGTTTGAGAAGAATCCTTCCTGGTGTAACACACGGAATCACAAAGTTAGTATACCCTCTTCACCATTTGTAGTGATTGAGGTTACAAAGAAATAAATAAATAATCTAAATTAACTCCGTATTCCCTTTACTCCAATGATTCGCCAATTTATACTTTACATTATAATTTGCATACTCTGGTGAAAAGGATATACTAACGCTGACATTTAATTTTTAATGTTAAAAATAGATTGTGCATGATCCTATATAGAATATTGTGATTTTTTTAAATTAATTAATTAAATTATTTTTAATTTTTACATTCAAAAACTAGAGGGATAAAATTGGCCATGTCCGTCTTTTGTTGATATTCTTATATCTAAGCTAATTGATAGAGCTCAATGATATTTCCCTGATTATATTGTCCCGAAAAGGTTAATATTTGAAACTAGTGAGATCGGAACTTAAAAAATAATTAGTTTATATTACAAAGTTATTATTGAAAACTTAAATTGTATGCAAAATATCAATATTAATATAAGAGACGATTAAGGCAAACTTCGAATTGTATACTTGTGTATATGGTGGCAGTGTTACCGTTGGTGCGACTTTTTCATGAACGTGCGACTTTTTGTGTGTTTTTCAAATTTCAAATTTCGTTGCAATTTGATTAATTTGGCTTAACAAAAGACATATCAATAAATTTAATACAAATTATGGATGAAAAAATTTAAAATTTAGAACAATTCAATCACAAAAATTCATTTGCAGTACTTTTATGAAATCATAATGGAAATTGAAATAGTGTTAAATTAAATAAATAACAAGTTATTTGTTAATAATTAAGATTATTTAAACATTTAACGGGAAACAAGGCAAATTTTTAATTTAAAACTTTTCAAAAAATGTTAATTTTGGTAAATTGAACTTTTTTCAACTTTTGTTCTACTTATCACTTTTCAAATGTGACTTTGTTTTCTAAAATCTCCTTTTTGTGCGACTTTTCGAAAAACTCAACGGTAACGTTTCATGGTAAATGTAACACTTTTTTTCTGTATGTTCCAAACGTTCCAGAAATGCATAATACCCTCGTTAAAAAAAGTATATTTTCGGCTTTGAGGTATATATAACACTCTCACATACCTTATACGCACACGCTAATAACCAAACTCTTTTATATATAAAGTGAAATTCCGTAGCTGCGTACATTGTGGGTCCTAAAATCTGATTTATTTTTGAATATATCTTTTTCTTAGTCATACGATTTTAAATATTCTTGAAAATATTGTGGGATATTTTTGGCTTTAAATTATAGTTAAATTTTATATTAATCTTTCTTGCAATTAAAGCCTTTTTCTGAATTTCGAGAGTGTATCAGATATCAATCTATAACTTCTTTATTACCATACTAATTTCGCTGGTTATACGCAGCATTGAATTCGGATTATTAATATGACCATGAGAATATTTTCAATGGATCGACGAACAATAGCAATCTACTCAGATTTCGATATGATGCAGGAATATATATACGTTTTGGGGTTTTAGATCATTATTTGTCCTTCCTTATGGAATGACATACTTAATATATCCTCTATTACGACGCTCGTAACATAAGTAACTTTTAATACTCTGTATGATATTTCCCATTTCTTTTAAATTCAGCGCATATTTAAGATATAAATTGTATAACATTCGTTAGAGTGAATGTAGGTAAAGTTTTAAACTTTCTTTTAAGACAGATTTTTAAATCTTAATTACGTTTATCTACCCAATTCATCCCATTTAAAATGAGCGTTCTCTATAGGGTTCATTACCGGGGATTACGGTGGCAAAGCCCTGATTTGGATACCATTAGGTAATAATTCAGGTGCTTAATCGAAGTGGTATTTCTCACTCAACACAACGTATTATATTAGATGCCAAAATATTAGTGAATATAAAACGTTTTTTCGATTTCTATAAAACGACCAACTACAATATCCGAAAAACCAGTTATAAATAAAACACTGTTTCTCCCTTATTTTGGTAGGCCTCTGATGTAGTCGCTTTTACTTTGCAGTTCTTTTAAGACACACTTCACCTGAATGGAATTGGTTAAATTTTTGTGATTCTAAAGCAAAGTATACACCGATATTTGTCGATTAAGTAAAATGTTGAATATTTGAACAAAATATCCATTTAATTAATCTATATTAAAGAGTTTTGTAAGTTTGGAGCCATATTTCAGAAGAGTCTTCTTATATGGGAGAAATACCAAATATGGAGCGGTATTTTTCAGGTACGTATGTGAGGAATTGTTATAAAAATAATTGAATTGCAAACTATGTAATACACTGGTTTTGAGGGTGTTTAAAAATTTTGTACATATTAACCCATAAATGATAATCTTTTGTACGATAATAAAGTGGATGTAGCTGTACAAACATATTTTCTCTCTTCATTCCATATTTTTTCCAGTATTCCAGTTTGTAAATATTTTTATCCTACTTATTCGCAGCTGTATTTCCCGTATCCAGAAACGTTAATTTCATGACAATCAAACATATTTTCCCTTTGTCCACTTTCAAATTTAATAAAACAATAATAAGATGAAGAGTGGGAGAACAAAACTACACAAAAAAAACAAAACTTAATTAATTAATTAGATGCGAGAATATGAAAAAAGCAAATTCAAAAAAAAGAATGTTAAATAAATTAAATACTAAAGTTAGGAAATTTGTATAAAAACTTACAATTTTAACATGTATTCTGAATACAAATGTACACATGTAGGAATTTTATTGATTTAACCCAAATAAATTGCAAATAGTTCTACATTTTTTTCTTGTTTTTTATACCCTCCACCATTACAAGCCATGAAGAGGGCATATTTACTTTGTCATTCCGTATGTAACGCTAGGAAGGAATTATCTCAGACCTCATCAAATTATATCAAAATTTGAGTTGATTTAGCTATGTCTGTCTGTTTTTTTCCCAGTTCATCTGTATGAAATTTTGCAAAATGTTATATTTATTGTGGAGGGTATCGAATATTCGTCATAGCTGAATATATCATTCAAACATGTTATGACTTAATTTCGAAGGTCATGACATGTTTTTGGTATGAATTAGTTAAATAAGATAAACTTTTGTTGTCAATGATATTGCAATAACAAGTAAGAATGTTTTTATCGGCTATGACGAAGCTTTACTACCTTCCACCACAAATGTGTGTAAAGCAAAAACGTTACGGTTTCAAAAGCGATGCTTCTCAATTAAATTAACGACAGTATTAAGAAATCATTGAAGAAAAACAACTTAATTTATTATTGTAAACATTTATTGATGGCGCTCCCTGGAGGTGGGCCATAACGCATCTTTCGAATGTTTTCTGTAGCAAAAATTGTCTGATTTTTGTTTACTTTTTTGAACTTTAGTAACTTGTATACTTTAGTTAATGGTATTTAGCTAAATAGATCTCAGAATTGATACTATACTGTATATACATTGGGGTATCTGAGATGATTCCTTCTTAGCGTTACACATGGAATGAAAAAGCTAATATACCCCCTACACCACTTGTGATGGTGAAGAGTAGAAAAACTAATTTTTTGTTGACCAATTTTGTATAATAATATGAGTGTGTATGTGTGTGTATGTGCATGTATGTGAATGTTAAATATTAGTCTTTGGGTTTAATTAGTTATTTACTCTTCCGTTTAATTGACACAATTTCCTTTTGTCAATGTCATTGTTAATTATATGTAATCTATACCAGATATTTTATCTCATATACATAACTGGATCGATATTTTTTATTTGCTAACTTTGGATATAAAGGAAAATTGAGAAAATAAGTAAATATATGAAAAAGGGAAATATTAAACATATATTATGAACATTTGCTAAAATAAGAGTTAGTAATTGTCAGTTATAATTTCATCACATTTACTTTAGCATAAAGTTCGAACTAATAAGTTTCTTGTTAGAAAAAATATTTCAAAAAAAAATTAGAAAATTTCAAAATGAGGTTTTAATAAAAAATTGTATTACTAAAACTTTAGTATATAAAAGATATATTTTTTACACTTTCCTACGACGAAAATTTTCTGTAAATGTTGAACCGTCCTAGTCTTAATGAAATGCATGAAGACGAACTAAATTTAACCAGAAGAACAAAAGTTTAGTTTGAATCTTCAGTCACGATATACAATTCTTACAGAAGTATATGGTTTCTAATCATTTGCTACAACGGGCTCTATAAATACCGAAATTTACACCATAAGATTTCATAATGTGAACATTTAGTTTTGGCCTGTCTTGGCATCCTATTACTTTGGCAAACATATCCTTGAGTAAAACTAGTTGAGAGATATTGGGCTCTGTTTAAAAGAGAATTGAAGACCATACAAAAGTTGTACGGGATTATGGCAGACTTTAAATGAAGATGGACTTACTGTTCGAGTAAAGTGATATAAAAATCATGTCAAAATTTACTAGTATCTATAAAACAAAAAATATATATTTATGAACATATCTTAAATTTTATTTTAATCGATGAAATACAAAAGTACACCGGATTAAAAACAAACCATAACGACATAAAATAACCAAAAGTTCATGATTTGACAAAATGAAGTTAATTGTATTGCGACAGAATACAGGAAGTAAAAAACAAAATAATTTCTAACCAACGGAAACAGATTTTTGTTGTTGTACTTATAATAACTAACACACAAATATTTGTAGGGAAAATATAAAATAAGATAAATAAACCAAAATAGAAAACCTGAAATTCTGTAAAAGAAAGCTTGAAGTGATTCCTATTTTCTGAGTTTCCCATTAAAGTTTTTTAAATATGCTTCATTTCTATGTAGTAAGGGCAATTATGTATGTATTAATATTTCATCCAATTTTGATCTACATCCGTTTCCGGTGTCCTTCTTAAACATAAATGGAAAGTTTTCCGAAAAAAGTTCAAAAAAATAAAAATATATTTTTGTAAATTGTAAAAATAATTTCAATCAAACAAAATGTAAAACTGTAGATTTATTCTCCTTAAATTAATTAATGAAAACTTCTTCTTCAGACTTTAGGCAGTTTATCAGCTTTTAGTTACGTCGTACTCAATGTTTTCCTTTTGAAATGTCATAATATTTAGCTATGGTGTTTAAATCCGGTGATTCGAATTAAAAAATCTATGAATTTGATCTCATTTTTAACCAACTTTAACATCCATAAATATTCCACCTTGATGCTTGACATTGATACCCCTCGGATTTATTTTATTCTTTTCACATGACACAGTCCATGACACTGTAATTTACCATAAAAATTTATTTTGATACAAAAAAATCCAAAGAAACAAAATTGCGCTGGGGTCATAATTTAACGTAGCTCTCATATAAGTTCCTTTCCCGGAATATGCTTTATAGATTGTAAAACTTTTAAATATGAACCGATTCTATTCAAGTTTGTCACAATTAATTTTCTAATCATCTTGAATATATGTTGTTAATTTTCAATTGGCGTTCCATATTTTACTATAGTTTCCATATAACGTCCCTTCCCAAAGTTTTATCTTACAGAACTATTAAATAAAAATAAATTATATTGAAATGTACGTTATTAATTTGAACAATATCGATCCATATTTTGATATAGCTCCCACATAACGCCAGTTCCCGGATAAAGTATTAAAGCTTGTAAATCATTTAAATAAAGACCAATTCCAAATTCAGTACAATGATTTTTCTAAGTGTTTTTAATATATATTGCTAATTTGAACAATTTTAGTCCATATCTTGCTATAGCTCCCATGCATGAACCCTAATTTTTACATAATATTCGTGTTGGATGGTACTTAAGAATCGCCACGGCCGATTATAGCATTCTTACTTTGTTTTTACTGTAATCGATGAAATAAAAAAATTCAGCAAATCAGAATCAAACTATAAAGAAATAAAATTACCAACGAAATCATAATATGACAACATAAAGTGAACTCTATTGCGACAGATGGCAGGAAGTAAAAACAAACATTATTCTAACCAACGGAAGCAATGTTTTTTAGTTGTTGAAATAACTAACACACAAACGATATTAGGGAAAATATAAAATATAGAACCAAAATAAATAAACCAAACAGAAAACCAGAAATTATGTAAAAGAAAGCTTAAAGCGATTCCTATTTCCTGACTTCCCATTTAAGCTTTTCAAACATGCCTCATTGCTATATAGCAGGGACACTTATGTATGTATTTATATTTCTTACAATTTTTATCTTTATTGTTAATGTTCAGTTGCGACAGCATAAGCAACATCCCTTTCCGGTGTCCTTTTCATTTTGATAAAATACTTTAACACTCGTTTGTATAAAAACTATATATCGCTCATTCACTGCAAGGTTGTCATAACTCAAAAAGAATCATTTTTTTAAGAAGGCATATTTTCATTTTTTTGGCAGAAACATATTTCTATAAATTCATGAATTAAAACTTTATATTTTGTTAATTTTTCAAACGTTTACAGGAAATCTGCAATGTAAACTTAACAACTGCCGATGCGCAAACGGAATAAAGAGTTATAATGGCAATAATCAACACACTATATAATTGGCAAAATATAATTTTGTTGAATTTTTCCTGGTGTATGAATGGTTCATTCACAAAAATTTGCTAGATGATAAAATACATTGATTGAGTTATGACGACCTTGCAGCAAATGAGCGATATATGAAATTAAGTATATACTAAATTCCAACCATGTTTGTTTGTCAACACTTTTTATTTTATTTTTTTTTTCGCTTCCTTTTGCATTAAGGGAATATCAAACACAATATAACTGAAAGCTTTTTTATCATTCCTTTTGAGTATTTCATTTCTTGTATCTTTTATTTTTCAGTTTATTTTATTTTCATTCCAATTCAATGGAACATTGTAATTGTATACAATACTTTTACAAGCTCAATAAAAGATAAACAACTGTTTTATTGGAAAATATTTGAGACGGTGGAAGAAAAAACATCAAATAAAATAAAAATGCATTTTTACACTTGTATGTTTGAGTTAACTGCAAAAATAAACTGTTTTTATTTAAAGACAAATTGAACAGTCATGTTTTGGGACTCTGGGAATATGTTTGACATTCACAATTGCATTTCACTTTGTTAGTGTTTTATTTTACACGATGTGTTGTTATTTCAGAATAAACAAATATTTTAATAAATACGTATATTTGTAGAAAAGTGAATCAATTTTATCTATGAAAATTAAATTTAGACTTTTTATACCCTTCAACATCACAAGTGAAGGAGAGAGTATATTAACTTTGTCTTTCTGCATGTAACACTAAGAAGAAATCATCTCAGGTCCAATTATGTATAATTTTTTGCATGAAATCAAAATCTGAGTCAATTAACCCATGCCCATTTGTTTATCCGTCTGTCTGTCTGTCTGTCTGTCTGTCTGTCTGTCTGTCTGTCTGTCTGTATGTCTCTCTGTCTATTGTTGATGAAGCTCAATAAAATTTGGCCGAAATTTTAGTTCATAGTCCTGAGATGCTTTCTATTTAAACCAGCAATATCGGTTCAGTATATTTAAATAAAAAGACCGATATCTAAAGCAACCTCTAAATTTAAGCGAGAACTTTCGTAAAATTTTCAATTATATTTCGATGATTTACTACTCTAAAGAGCTTCATTACTACTCCAAATCTGTTCAGTAAAAAAAGTTATAGATAAAAATATAACCTATTTTATGACTCACTAAGTGTTCCTGTGTTATATTTAAGAAAAGTGTTTAATGTATATTTTTGTGAGTGCATGTATGTGTGAGTGTTTGTACGAAATCTATAGTATTAACTTCACACAAATTTATAGTAAAGGGTACTGAAGATCCGGCATAGCTGAATATAGAATTCTTATTTGTTCACTTTAATATATGCGTCTTTGAATTGTACATATTCAAGAAAAACACACATGGATATTTTGAAAGAAATCTATAATTTTTAATCGGCTAAAATGGTTTATATGAAGGGCTACGTAGCTTTATAATATTAAAAGTTTTGACCCTGTACGTAATTTTCGATCGAAGGACCAAAAATCAATTTTTGTCCTTGGAATTAGGATGAGTTATTTACTTTTAGAATTAGCTTTTTTAACTTTGTGTTTGATTCAGCCGATATTGTTCGATTTTTCATTGATTTAAAAAATAAAGTTATTTATCAAACTTAAATTTCACCGACATATCAAAAGTTACAAATTTCCACTTAAGTATTAACGAAAATAACATAGTTAATATTAGGCGATCCAAATAAGAAATCGTAAATACCTTCCACCACTAACATAATGCAAAAATTAGCATGAGTTAAAAACAATGCACCAAAATGCTCATTAATCGTTTGTCAGCTTTAAACGCCAAATACGGAAAAGGTCTCTGTAAAACCTATCGGCCTTTAATTTTTTTGTTATTGAACGTATATAGGAATAAATAGGAAACTGCTTAGGATATAAACAAATAGTAGATGTAAGAATTTTTCCAACAGACAGACGGGCAAAGCTAAATCGAATCAGATTAACATATGATACAGAAAATTATATATATTTTATGGGATCTGAAATGATTTATTAATATATCCTCGTCTCAACTTGTGGAGGTGGAGGGAAGACAATCAAGTAAAAATTATATATTCGACTAAGACAAATCTTTAAAATCTGCAACCATGAAACAATTGTAGAAATGTATTTAAAATTCTGTGTGTAACGGGGTTTCATTGAATTTCCTGCAACAGTTTCGGAGATATGGGATATGCTCCTGTGTAATCCACCCAGAAATATTATCTTAACATTGTTTATCGAATATCTAAAGAAGAGTAACAGCAAAAGTTCAGGGGTACCACCCACTTTATAAGGGCAGCAAAGTCTAATATATTTTTTTACCGGAATCTGAGTGTAAGCTGAAACTAAAGTTAGATTTCTGGTGAAATATCTTCAGCTCATACAAATGTTGCCATCATTGTATGTGGTGGATCGAATATATCATTTCAATGCATTTCAATATTCGGCATTTAATATTCGGCTAATAATTTTAACTAAACCTCAAATATATTTTGACTCTATAGGCCAAACTCCAAAAAGCTCTTATTAGGAAATTGTTTCACATTTTTGAGATTGCGGGGAAATTACTTTGACAATACAATAATTCATTTCAAGACCTTTCTTTAGAACGAAAGTTCAAAATTTCATAAAATTTCAGATAGATCCCTCTATTTGTGAATAATTTTATATCAAATAAATATTTTTATGAAAATATTTATGAACTAACTACATAGAAAATTAAGCTAACGCTTTTCTAAGCTAAGCAATATGCTTCTAAATATGCCCTATTCAATGATATTTATTGATCCATTAATTCAGCATTTTAAAATTTTTTCTAATAACATTTTGTATATCCAAAAGCTTCCTTTTATTTTCAATCTATTTAATAGTCTCATAAACATATTATAGGGTTAATGTCTCTATTATATTGAAAATAAAATTGAAGAATTTTTCTAACATTTGCAAACCATAATCCTTGAATTACTTCAATTCTTCTTAGTCGTATTTCTTGTTGCTGTTGCTCTTGTTGTTTAACATTTTTCTGGTTACAAATCCATTTAATAACAAACATAAATTTCTTTAATACACACATTAACACACTTATTTACATACATTTACAAAGATAAACATAAAAAGAACACATGCATATGTATAGAGTACTTTTTTTACTATTTACGAGCCTACAAAATACATATACAAAAGCAGTCATGTGAAACAAGTTCACACACATGCACACACACACACACACACTGACAGTTAAATAAACATGTATCCTTATGTTATAGCCTTGTTCCAGCATGTTTATGTGTTTGTATAGGAAAATATACTTTACTTATCTGTCATTTCCAAAGACATATTGCAAGAAATCCTTTGGTTTTGTTCTTTTTTGTATTTAACGAATGTAAGAAAAAGAAAATTGAAAATAAACACATTAAATTTGAGGAATTACACATACATACAATAGATTTTTTACTATTGCAATTTAGAAATGGAAAATTCAATTTTTGGTTTTCTTTTTATTATTTATTTTTACTCTCTTTTAGATTTTATGTTTAAACAGGTTCATAAATGTAAAAACCCGCACAAAATAGCAGTTTGTCTTTATCAATAAAGATTCGCCTGGAGGTTGGTCTGGCATAAAACATCAGCGGATATTAGGCAATTTATGATGGTAATTTTTGCCAGAAACAATAAATTAGCTAACAAAATCAGAAGATGAAATATTAGGGAAGTTCTAATATTGATACAGAAATTTTAAGAAGTCTTTACCTCTAAGTTTAAAGAATAATAAAATATTAAACGGGAACAAGTACGAATGCTATATTCGACTATGCCACATCTTTAATACCATTCACCAAAAATACCTGTAAAATAAATACGTTAGATTTCTGACATACACAATCACTCATACACTCACAACAGTCACAACATAAGTTATTATTTTTATTTTTTTGCTATAATTTTTCTACTGAACCTATTTTTATAACTTTTGGAACGATAATAAAGTTTTTATTATAATTGAAAATTTTACGAAAGTTCTTCGAATTAAGAGCTTGACTCAGATATCGGTATACCCACCACTTTAAATATACTGTTCGATTAAAAACCACTTCCTCAGTCTATTGAAGCATGTTCGTCCTGCTGGTGGTACACTGAAAGCTGGTTCGCAAAGTACAAGCCACAATTTTGAAGAAATCTTAATGAAATTTGCAACAGCAATATCGGTCCATTATTTCTCCTAGGTACCATACAACCACTCTTCCAAATATCACTTTGAAACTCATAATTACACATTTACGTGGGTATTGCAGTACTATTTAGTCAAAGTAAGATAAATAAAAGCAAATCCGCTATGCGAAATTATTCGAGGGTCGGTCCATAATTTTTTCTAACTCCCATATAACTGTCCAGAAAAAAATTCTTTCAAAACACATAAATTTTATATAAATGTAAGTAGAATAATAATCTATTACACACATAAGCATAAATAACGAAAGCAAATTATACGAGGATCATTGAACAAGTTTACGTAGCAATGTGGTGTATATATTACGATCTTCACCGACTGTAACATTTTTTCTTTTTGTGGATGTGAGCTTACGAACAGACATACAGACAGACTGACATGGCTTAATCGCCTCAAATTTTGATGTTATGCAAGAATATATATTCATCATGGGTCTGATAAATATATAAAATTTTATATATATTTTACATATTGATGTAAACAGTAATATTGTTCGATACTGCACTTTCTTACAACAGAGTCAATTTTATTCATTCGAGCCTTGATTGTCTAAATATTTGTGAGCAGTTAAAAATGTAGTTGTTGGTTACTGTTCAAGCATATTTCTATATTAAAGAAGACACATAGCAAATTCATAATTAAAACTATTCGAAAAGTTTTAATATTTGGTAAATTAAATCTGTTGCGACTTTTATAGCGCAAATGTCGACTTTATTTTTCAAAATCCCCTTTTTGTGCGACTTTTCGAAATATCTAAACGATAATGCTGATCTGCACCGATATTTGTAGCCAATATACTACCTACATAGCAGAAGTTACCGACGTGTTCGATTTATGTGCCTTGTGGCAAGTACAATATTGCGAGCCAGTTTTTCCAAGATTTCTTCTAATTTTGCTTTCAAATCCTGTAGTTGATGCAAGAGACCCCATGTGATAAAACTTCTCTCTTTAAACATCCTGTTCGATGGCTAAGGCTATAGGAGGCTTTATGGTTTTACTATAGCATTTATTTGAAATGGTTGGCTGACATTACCTTTGTGAAGATTTGAAAACTCAGCGTTCTCGTAGATTTCTCTGGATTAATTCTCAATATTACCCATAAGACAATTTGTCTGGTTTTATCTTGGGCTTTACGGAAATCTATGCGTAGTAAGAATACTGTTCTATTATAAAGTGTAGGGTATAAGATTGATCTACACAACTCCTGTTTGACCAGAAACCTGCCCGTTTCTCAATTTTACTAGGAAGTCTCTCTAATATGATGATTGTCAATATTTTGTATATGGGTGTTGAACACAGTAATTCATCTCCAGTTATTGTAATTATTCTGGTCGCCACTTTTCGGTAACCTAACAATGATACTTCTCTTTTTCCAAGACAGAATTAATGTATTCCATCTTCGCCAGCTGTTTCTTAATTATCCCATTTATTTCATTTTTTAGGAGAATTTCAAAATATACGTTACAAATTTTCTACAGGGCTAAAGATATTAGTTTTCTTTTCTTCAGTTGTATCATATATGATTACGTTGCTGATTTCCTCGATCCTTTTTTTTGCGCATCATTATTTGTTAGTATTGCGCTCCCCTCACTGACCGCAGTGACAGATTTTTTGTTGGACTTATATTGGAAAGACAGTTCATCAATTGGTGTTATTTTCTTATGTCATTTCTAGCCATTCTAGGATCATTCTATTGTCTCTTCTTGTAGGTTTTTTTACTTGCTATGCTAGTAATTGGTATTCCTGTCTCAAGGTATTGATGTTCAAAACCTATTTGAGTTTTGATTCCAAGTGTTTTTTGTTATCAAAGATTTTCTCTGCGGTTAAAATATACCCAGGTGAATATTACATGTTTCTTTCTTGGAATTTCTGTCATTTTCGATGTCAGCGCCTCTTCCACTTCTGACATCTGTTAGTGACATTCATCAACTTCGGCTCAAGTAAATTATCACTAGTAGATATCCATGTATATTTGTGAATCTCTTTAAGCGATATGAGGGAGCCTCCACTGACGAGTTGATATGTTTGGCACAATTCAATTAGACATTCTCCTTTGTTATTCATATTCATCATAGTAATATTGGTGTATGTGTTTTATCTTCCTATCATCGTATTGAATTCATCCATTAGTATTGTAGTTATAATTTGAGATACCCCACATTCCACACCTATAATTCCATCCGTGAACACCTTTTTTGGTCTAAATTCCACAGGTTTCGAAAATTCCAAATTTATTTCCGAAATAATTCGATTTATTTCTGAAATAATTCGATTCTGTGTGTGGGATTGATGTCTAATTTGGTTTATTTCAAAATACCAAACAAGTTTTACACAATGAAATTATTTTTGTAACGAGAACATTTTGTAATGAAAAAATTTCAGAAAAATTCCCGTCATGTTGCCACAATCTTTACGTCAGACATATTCAGTGTGAATTTTAAATTTCTTTTAGCCACATTATTATCAAAAAGACTTTCGCCAGTTTCGATAAATATTCCAAAAAATCACCATAAAAAATCTGTTATGTATATTTTACGTTTTCTTCTCCTTTTTATGTAACACCAATTTAAATCAAACATTTTATGTAACATATACGAAAATTGTTTTAAAATGTGTGTTCGGAAAGATGTAAATTATCAACTCAAAAATTACAACCTTTTAGAAAAATTAAGAAATGAAGACTGAAGAGTTTCATCATACTTTATGAAGAACATAAAACAGAATAATTTACTTAATGAAGAATTATTAAATAAGCAATAAATTATAAGAAATATTTTAATTCAATTAACTAATTGAATTAAGATATTAAGACGTGGTATCTTCAATTTGATTTGTATCTTAAAGAAGCAATTAATAGAAGAATATATTATTTTCCATAGAGAATATAGTTTTTTTTTTATTTTGATAACAAATTCGTTGTTGTAATAAAATTATTTTAATTAAATAAA
This sequence comes from Cochliomyia hominivorax, assembly GCA_004302925.2. NCBI lineage: Eukaryota > Metazoa > Arthropoda > Insecta > Diptera > Calliphoridae > Cochliomyia > Cochliomyia hominivorax. Next base: position 45,619,425 of record PYHX02000413.1, on the reverse strand, counting down.
AAAATATTGTGGTTGTAATAAGTTTGACTAATCACAATTATATTTTCATTAAAGAGCTCGTTATAACAAAAAAAACTATTGTTATTAGGAAACATATTATATATAATTGACAAAAAAATATTTATGTTTCCTTTTTACAATTTGTGTTATCTTGGAAAATAATTTATACTTAAATTAATATATACTTAAAATAAAATAAATAAAATTATATGCCAAAATAATTTAAAAATTATTTACATATTTTCCAGATTTATATATATAAAATAAAAAAGTATATTTAAATATTTCATAAAAATTTTATTCAATAACAAACTACTGCTAACAAACAAATAATAACAATAACAATAATCTTAGTGGTGATAACAAAATTTTAGCGAGAATAACAATTACTATTGCTACCAATGCAAATAAACAAAATGTTTAATTAATATAAAAACAAATATAGTGGCGATAACAATACTATTATTAATGCGAATAAAAAACTTTAATTACAAAATCTATATTTTTTATTGGAATAACAATATTTTTTAGGGTGATAACAATAACTATTGTTATTAATGCAAAATCACAAAGCAAGTAAACAACTAGTTTAGTTATGGTAATATTATTATTATTATTATTATTATTATTATTATTATTATTATTATTATTATTATTATTTATTCATATTACATAAATATTATTTATACAATAATATCTAACAACAATAATATAATGCTTCCTGTTTATGATTACCGCAAACATATTTTTTCTCTGCGTGTACATATATATTAATAAACGTAAGTTTTAATTTTTTTATTTGATTGAAATTATTTTTACAATTAAGATAAAAACATGTTTTTGGAAGTTTTGATCACTAGTGATGAAATTTAGAACCAGTTTCGAAAACCCTTCTATTTTTTTTATTGGTATTGCTCTCTTAAGCTCTTAAGAGCTTTTTTACCCTCATAACAGAATGCCAAGTAAGACCAAAAATAACTGGACACATTAAATAAATATTCCCAGATGTTAATGTCGTTAGTAATAAAGGCCGTTGTAACAAACGATTGACTTCTTTCGCCTTAACTGCATATAGCTTGCACATACCAAGAACTTTTGAGGTTTTTTGTACTGCTTTTGGATCTTTTCTCAACATAAAATGTTAGATCCAAATAGAAATTGCGAAAATCGCTAAAAAAATACACGTGTGAGATATATTTTTAAGCAAAATTAAAGTAAAATTAAAATCTGTGTCGATTAAGCTTTATCTGCCTGTCGTTTGCGCTCTCACATTCCATATAATTAACTGGGCTCAATTTTTCGCCCGCTAGATATCAGAGAAATTGGTTCAGAATATTAAAAGATATAGACTAATACCTGATAAGTCGCAATTTCCTAGTCCAAGCTGTTACCAGCGGTAACAGCCTATTGTTTTTGATATCGAGTTTGGGATTAATATTACAAGTAGTAAAGTTTTTTTCCTAATTATTTTCAATCCGTTTATAAAAAAAAAACTTATCTGGACAATAACAAATACCAAGGCTAAATATTGGAGTTTAACTACTAGAATGTGAGAGTGCCATCAACAGACAGACAAAAATACAAAGCTAAAGCGATTCAGATTTCGATTTAATCTTAATTCCGCTTATACCATACGTGGTGTATATATGGTTTGAGCTCAATGCGTTTGTGCTTATGTTTGTAACGCACAGAAAAAATATTGCTTCCATCACTCTTAAGTATAAAGTTCGAGTCAGAATCACTTTCTGAGTCGAGTTAACGATATTCGTCTAGCTGACTGTCTATGTAAACCTTGAATAAAAAGTAGATCGCAATTTAAGCTATATCTTCATGAAATTTTTCACGTGTAATTAGTTTGATGTACGATCGTTGCCTATTGGAATTGGTGATGATGGGTCCATATTTACACCTAACCACTAAACAAATGCCTCTCCCGGAATGAGGTTTTAAAGTCATAAGAATCAAAAATAAAAAGCTATATTAATGAAATTGAGTGCAAATAAGTCTTATAGTAATACCAAACGATGTGCCAAATTATATGAGGTTCTGTTAATCATTTCTCATGGGTATTATTCAACAACACATCCAAATATCACTTTGATGGATTAAATCTCACACATATATTGGTATTATATTAAGAGTTAGTCAAGGTAAGACATATATAAGCAGAAATCGATGTTCGAAAATTTAGGAGTGAAGGCACATATAACGTTCCCGCAATAATCCTTTCAAAATGCATAAATCGCACATAATAAAATACTGCTCTCTTTATCACAAATAAGAAAACATTTAGAGTCGTTCAAAAAATTCTCGTAGCTGCCATTTTTAATCAACAGTGTGGAATGGGGTATAAAATAGATGACCTCGACTGAATATAACTTCTTACATGTTTTAGTTTTCAATAATACCTTAAATTTTGACCACTTTAGAGATCGTCCCCTGAATCGAGCAGTAACATGTGCTCTTTCAGATCAGTGAATATAATTTAATTGTTTTCGAAAACACTTTAAAGAACATTATTCAACGATTGAAAAGATCATCGTGCATAAAAAATCATAATATTGTGTGGTTCTGTTAGGTCTTTGTGCAAAAAGTAAAAAAAAACATGAGTGTTAATAATTAACTTGAGCGAAAGTTCCAGTTATAAAATCATAACTGTGTGAATTGCATTACTAAATATTATTTACAAATATTATGACCTTAATAAAAGGGCATTAATATGAAAAATACAAAAATTTAAAAAATAAAAATAAGTAACACTAAGTTACTAAATTAATTTGATGGCATAAATTACCATTGGCGGGGAGGCACTGCGATAATTAAAAGTTCAAACAAAATTAAGGAAAAAAAGTTTTGTAATTTTTTTTTCCTAAATAAAGGAAGTAAATTCTTCAACATAAAGCATAAAACAATAAAAACAACAAGAATATAATAAAACAAACTACAGCAAAAAACGAAGAATTTATGATGTGTAAATAAAGAATGAAATAATGTCCTCGAGCTAAAAATAGTTGGAAAAAAAAGCATAAAAACAAAACGGAACAAAACAGAAAAGGAGTATGAAAACAAATTGCAAATAAAATAATATAAATTTTTATTTACGGTCATGATTTTATGTTGTTTTATTAAAAAGAAAAAACTCTTAAAAAATTAGAAAAATAAAGTGAAAAAATAAACAAAATCGGATTTAAAATAAAAACACAGCGCCACTATAAAGTTGTTTTTTTCATGATTTTTTATAATAAAATTTCTAACTGATTTAATAACTGACCAGAGTTTCTCTTTGCATTCACAGATACTGATATTTAAAAATCGAGAAAATTTGTTACAAAAATATGTTAAACTTAATTTCAATGTAAAAGTACTTATACAGGATATCTTCAAAACTGTGATCTTAACTTTAATTAAAAGCTGGGCGCACTTTATTAGATCTACTCAGGATGTTATCCTGTGTCGAATAAGTGAGAGTAGCACTTTTTTTAAACATCTGCAAAATGCATAATATCCACCACCAACGGATCTTTCGAATTGGAAATATTTAATATTTCATAGAAGAATATCGCAATGAATTTTTATTTTGCATCATGAATCGAAAAGATCTTTCAGTATCAAACTTTTTGTTCCTTAAACTTTCATAGCGCCATCTCCATTGTATGGTCAATATTTTTCCTAATATTGCCAAGTGGGACAGTAAAACTCTGACAGTAGGGACCATATTAGGACTCATTGAGCGGACATAAAGTGGGGTATGTCAGGTATTAAATTTTAAAACGCTGCAAAAATTCAGTTCCAAAATAATTTGAAAATTCAGAAAATTACGAAATTTTGTTTTTTTTTCCGAAAAAGGTGTCTTCACATAAATTAATCTTAAATAAAATATTTCTCGTAATGTATATAAAATACATGTATTTTTGAAAGGCTTTTCTACACAGAACGGTTTGGTAAAAATTTTGTATAGAAAAATGCTTTTGACTTAAGTCTAGACCCTTCGAAATTAGACCTTTTAATTCATTATTATGAATTTAAAATAATTGTTCTACAACAAAACTAATTTTAGAATTGCAGAAAATGCTGCCTCAATCAGAACACTTATACCACCGAAGTAACGTTTTGGTATGCGAACATCCTTTGATCAAAATCAAAGTATAAGTCAAATCCTAAAAAAGATTTGGCTTACAATTTGACTTTTACCATTTTATCACTTCATAAAATATAAGATACGTATTTGGAAGTCACAAAAACAATGTAAATGTTTGCCCTGTATTTGTGTAGAATATAATTTGTCATGGATTGATTCTTTTAAAGATTCCCAAATACCATAAATAATAACTCACCATTCCTTTGGAACGTTTAAATTTAGAACCAATTTTTCTATTGGAGCATCTTTGGTCAAAAAAAATTAAATTAGATTTTTTCCTGATCTCTTCGGCATCTTCAAACATTAAAAAATTTATCTATTAAATTAGAAAATTCTGCGGTAAAATTTGTATATTTTCATTAAAAATTTGTATTCTGTTGTATTTTTTTAAAACAATTTCGACGTGTGTATTTATGGAAATATTCCACAAAAATTGCACCAATAACATTTGATCGCAAGAACATGCTAACAATAAGAATAAGAAAATGTACGGTGATGTTGCCTCTTATTAAAAAATTCCAACGTTTCCTTTAGATGAGACAAAAATGTGTTTATAGGAATATGCATCAGTGTACATCGCAATGCATCCATTTAAGTTTTGTAACATTATGGTTCAATTTTGGAAGTCTACCACATAATTTAACTTATGTTTTTTTCTTAGAAATCGCGTGAGCACGTAATCACAGATTAGTTGATCCTATAAAACTCACTGTTTATGTAGAGTAAATTAATTAGTAAAAGAAGAATTCATTAAATTTCATAGCCATCCAAGACCACCATAGTGGAGCTGAATCGTTTTTTATGCAAATTAATTCAATAATGCTTGGAAAAATTTTCTTTAATAGCTTTTTGCTACACAAAAATTCTCCTGAGTCCTTGAACTCGAAATAAGTTTCACAGATCATGACTTGTATTTAAAAAAAGCATTTGGGACCAACTTCGAAACTCACTTTGTTCTTTAGATATTTTATAATCAATATTTGCTTTGTATGTGGGATAACGCTCCCTAGTCCTATCGGTTCTACATTTTGTCATTGAGGAAATGATTGAGGCCAAAATTAAAAACTATCGCTTGCATAATTCTTTTGATATCCAATAATCAATATTTTCTTTGAATAGGGTGTACCCCTCCCCCGGTCCCATTCGTCCTACGTTTTGTATAGTAAAACAGTTCCTTGAGAATTTAGTCGAGACCAAATTTGAGAATTCTCGCTGTTATCATTCTTTTGATAATCGATACTAAATATTTGTTTTATAAGGGGATAACCTCTCCCCTCTGTAACTTTCGGACATATTGGGATCATTCTGTGAAAATTTGGTTAAAATTGGCCCAGCCGTTTTGAAGTCCATACCTGTCGTATATTTTTTAGAAAATAAGACTAATTGTCATGCAAACTCAATAGTGCGTATATAATTTGTGTTATGTGAAAGCCTTGATAACTTCATATAGAAAAGACATCATTATTGCTTTTTTAATTTTTTTCATTCCATGTTTCTCTTTGTACTATTATTGTATTTCTTTATGTAAACTTTCTTCCCTTCCTTTACTCTTTATTCTCAAACTGTCTTACAGTCCTTCAGGTATACCAATACTTGTTTATAAATAGACTACATGAACGACAATACTTCTGCGAAATGTCCTATTGGATAATATTGATAACATAGAGAATGTAGTTTTCTACAACAATCAAATGATATATTTCTTTGGAAATGTGAAAGAAGTTCACTATTCCAATCAATGACCAAGTGAAAGCAAATGATGAAATATGTTTTCATTTGAAAACAATTGGTTGTCGTTGTAATAGATATTTCAAAAGATGGAGAAGATAAAAGATTTTTTCAGTATAAAAAAAATTTACTTAAGGCAATCATTGAAGTTTCTCCATTCTTTTTTTCTCACTTTAAAGGATTAATGTGATTTTATGGCTTGAACAAAGATATGTTGCGCATGAAGAACAATTGTTTAATTGATTGAAAAATTTAAATTAAAATTTGTTAACTTATTTATTGCAATTGTGTTTTGTATCTCTTGCTAAAATATTTTCCTCTGCGTATGAGTAATTTTTTTTTGTTATCAATTTGTATATTGCTTATACGTTTTGTTCACAACCATTACATTGGAATGTATCTACTTCAAAATGGTTTGTTATTTGAATAAATTATTTCCTTATCACATTTTTAAGACAATTTAATCTGTTTAAATGTCACTTAATATGTGTTAAACAGTAGCAGTGATTTTACATCTTTAACCACCAGAGAGAAACCATAGAACACCCCAATATTTTTGGTAAAAAATCATTCACATTGTTAAACGTATCGTGAAAAATGTGCCGGTTTTTGACTTTTAAATTATATAATTTCTTTTTCGCATTCATTTGATAACAATATATTTTCAAGTATGTAAGAAAAAATAATGTTATTCTTGGAATTACCATTTAAGCATGAATGAATGAACTTTTTCAACATTTAATTTAGAAACGGATAAGAAGCGTTATCAATTACTTATTCTTTTGTAAAAAATAGAAAAAACAAGAAGATAAAGAAATGAATTAAATTATGTCGAAACATTATAAATGTAAGTACAAAAATACAAATTAAAAAGAATTTCGAGTAAAAAAATCCTGGGTCTAATGTTATCATACTCCGCATCCAATATATTTGTTTTGAAAGAAGAAATCCGTTTTTAAGAAGAAAATATTCCAATAATTTCATCTATGCTTTCAAGTGCTTGTAACACAAAACACTCTACGGTTTATCGGCTTCAATTAATATGACACATTTTTCTCATGTATATAAAAATAAAAAATGATTCTGCACCTAAATAAATAAGTTATGGTGTGACTTTTAAAGACAGATTCCTTCTTGTGCTTGACAGCATTCCTTGTGAAGCGTTTGATTGGGATACTGTGTGTTTCTGCTGATATTTTTGACATATAGAAAGAATAGCGTTACATCCACTTTTATGTATACCGTTCAAATCAGAACCACTTTCTGAGTCATATGTTTTAAATATAAAGCTATTTTATACGAAATCATTGTAATAGATAATGCCAGGTTCGGTAAATTGCATTCCATAGTCCTCATAAAGGCTCTCTTCCAAATATCACTTTGAAGGCCTAAACTCCCACATATACGTCATATTGTAACAATAATTGGGCAAATTAAGATAAAAAATTAAAAATTTAAAAATTAAATTAAAAAAATTCACAGTACCCTTTAAATTATTCGACTATTGCTATAAAAATAGCAAATAGTTCTTTAAAGTACTGACAGAGACACCGTTACAAATATCGTGTTAGCACCATATATCGACTGTTAAACTTTTACCGATTTAACAAGTTGCAGTACATATTTACTTTTGTCCATATTAACAAGATAAAACAAAGGAGACTTTTTCAACTTTTATTCGAGTGTTGGCCCTGTCGTTACAGCCTAATTCAATAAGGCACATAAGACACTGTCCTCAGAACAAACTAACTGAAATAAAGTTTAAAGCACGCAGAGAGAAATGTTAAATATCTGAAAATGTTTTGCGCTAAAAATATATTATTATTTATAAAATTTTCATATATATGGAAATCACTTGCAACTAGTGGCAATAAAAAGTAGGAATTTTTATACATAAGAATATCCTAAATAAAATTATTTAAAAACTTGACCTTCAAATTCATGTCTGTCCCCATAAATGCGTAAATAATTTTAATAAAATAACATATTTTACATAAATATTATTATTTGAAAATAGTTTTTCACCCTAAAATAAATATTTTCTTTACATGTGATATTGAAATTCTCATCTGTATGTTAATGCGAATACGAGTCTATAAACCAAATATTTTTATTAAATTAACACAAACAAGTCTCTTCATGTTATTACTAAACAAAGCAAGAAATAAGTCTTAGAATCATAATCTGTCAAAAACGACTATATTATAACTTACATCACTGAGAGTAATGATTAAAGTTATTAACGAAAATAATATCATCTGACACATCTGAGGAATATATGATAACTTTATAACTTAAAATATTTGTACAATTATTTTGAACCAATTGTGGAAAGTAATTTATAAAAGAAGTAATGGACCAAAATTCACACTTGGTATTTTATACAAAAAATTTATATGGATTACTAAGGGGTCGGATGAAGATATGTTAGAGTTTCGATACAACTTTTTCAGGTTACAAAAAATTTTTTACAAAACGCATTTCCTATTCAATCGCTTTCATTCGTATAGGGTGCAGAAAATAAAGAATTATTAAATTGAAAAAATAAAGTGAACAAACAAAATAATACAAACACATCAATTGACAGTGGTTCCGAATATTTGTTATACCTTTTCAATGACATTTTGTAGAATTGAAAGCTTCATGTCATACATATCAGATCCAAATATATTTAGAGTTATTGTTAGAACGGTGTTTTGTATGTAAATGAATAAGATGTTTTCAAAAGTCATTAGGAGACCAAAATAAGTAAGAGTATTATATTCAGCTGTGCTAAGTTTTAATTAACCTCCCCTACATAAAAAGGCTAAATAAAATGTAGTTTTGGTGCACATTTTCTATGGAATGGGTAAAAATTTTAGTAGATTTAAGTTTATTACCTTTAAAACCCAATTCGGGATGAATATAAATGGCAGAATATAAAGGCAGTTAAAAAAACTGTACAAAATTTCTAAAAAGCTTCAACAATTTTTTTCAAATTTTATATTTTTATAAACTTTAATCCTTTTCAAGAAAAAGAGCCTTAAATGGAAGCTATAGCCAAAAGGAACCAATATAGAGCAAATTAGTGATACATATCGTAACGATTTTAAATAAAATAGGTATATATATTAGTGTTTTATAAGGTCAAACCCTTTTTCCGGGAAGAGGCTTTATACTAAAACTATGTCATATAGTGACCTCAGCACATATATAAATGTTTAATAAGCTCACAACCGTTTTGCCGGGAAGAGGCTTTATATTAGAGCTAGATTAAATAATGTGCAATAATAAAGTAGATATATTTGTATATTTTGGTGAAATTAAATCTAAATCCTTGTCAAATTTATTTAAAAGAGTTCTATGGAATATATATTCTATCAGAAATATAGGGCAAACAGAGGATCTTGTTTTGTATGGCGGAATTTATATTCTTTCAGAAATATGGGGCAAATAGAGGACCTTGTTTTGTATTAGGATTTAAATTACTTGTTTTGCTTATTTTCAAAGCATTATATACTGTGAGCAGTATTGACACTCTGTACATTATCTCCTCTAAATACATCATTCTATTTTGTACTAACTCTTACATACCAAGTCCACGGTAACCTTTCAAAGTCAGATCATAGCAACGTAACCCACATTTAATCGTTGAGTTAGCACTATCAGTCATTCTGTTATTCTGAGAGGATGAAATTTTAAATATCGCTATCTTTATAAAACACCTTGCTGACGTAATGATTTGAAAGGTGACTTTTGATAGAAAAAAGGAATGTGCTTGAAACCGAAGAAAGTTTCAATTCCATACTAATTTTAGAAATACTTATATAAACCAACAAGAAAAACATTTCAAGGTTGCAAGGGGGGATTCCATGGTGTATTTATGAAATATAAAATTCAAAATAATGATTATTTTTTTATTTTAATATATTGACCCACTGTGCATTCTTTAAGTTAAGATATATGTATTTATGTGTATAAAAAAGTTAAGCCAACACTTTGCCTTTAGTGTTTAAAATACAAACTTTCTCACATTTACACAACATAAGTGTAAGGCAATCTTATAATCAGCCAGATAGATTAATAATGTACAATACATATGTATGTATATACTATGTTTATAAAAATGTCTGTTTGTGTACAATTGAAAATAGTATATTACTTGCTTTTTAAGGATTTGAATAAAGAAAAAAAAAATAACCCAATAAGCAAAACACTACAAATTTAAGTGACATCTACTTAAATGTTGAAAGAATAAAACAACTTATTTTTTTTTATTCTTAAAATTATATTTAACTCTAAAAGCTTTGCAATTTGCTTTAATTTTTCTTTGTTACAAAATTTCAATTTACACAAAATTCAATATCCTGTTTCCAATTAACTGTTGGGTTATAAAACAATATTCTCCAATACAAGTCGATTTAAAGCACAATAGTAAATTTTCTTTTATGAATAAAGAACATGTTGCATGCTTTTGTGAGTATCTGTGTCAAAAAGGAAAATAAGAAGAAGAAGAAGCTTTTATGGTAACCGACAAAATGTAGTAAGCAAATAAATATCCGGTATTATGTGAAGAGAAACAACTCTAAAAAAGTATTGAAGCAACAACCAAAGCAACCGCAAAACGAACTATATTACACATACAAGGAAATACTTTATACAAATATTCATTTATGAAATACATTTGCACACAAACTCACTTTTTATATTGTGTGCGGTTAAAGTAAAAATAATGAATGAAAGAACTACAAAACAGCTTTAAAAAAATGAACAAATAAAAAACTTTATTTCCAAAAAAGAATAACAAACGATATTTGAAGTTTTTTTTTTTTTCATTTTTTTATTTGTTATGAAAATGAAATTGATATGTAAAGCAATAAGAGATGTCGGTTAATTCAGTTTTGAAATAAAAAAAAATAAAATGATTAACTGATTTTATATGAAATCTGAAATTTTGTTCACAAACTGTACTTTAGTTTAAATATTAAAATGAAAAATGAAAAAAATGTTCCTAGAACTTTGACGTAAAGGTGGTAAATAAACAGATTTTTATTCTAACTAAAATTATTTTTCTTCGAATTGAAGAATTTTCTTTAAACATATTAAAACAATTTAATCAAAAAATTTTTAGTAAAAGATTTTAAATTGAATAAAATTTCGTTAAAAATTAACGAAAAATATGTTATATTAACAGATAAAAACGGTTAAAGCCAAAAAACCTCATAGTAAGTAAAATAACACACAATTTTTTTGTAACACGTACATCCTATTGACATTGCACAATTTTCTACACTATTTAATTATTATAAAAAACTAGCTTTTACCCGATGCGCTTTGCTGCACACAAATTCTTCTCAGATCTCGAAAGATATTTCACAAATCACAAATCGACGTGTATTAAAAAATGTAATTGGGACAAAATTCTAATTGAAGTAGAAGTATAGATATTAGATAATCAATATTCGCTTTATATGGACGCTACTTCTTCCCCTGATTCTATCCACCTTACACTCTGTCCAGTGATGAAGTCGTTGGGGCTGAATTGTATTCTGCAATCAATATTTGCTTTGTTTGGGAAGTACTCCTTCCCTTGGTCCTATACTCATGTTGAACATTTTTCGTCAATTGGAAGAATTTACGAAAGTTTTCGTTATGATGAATAAAGAAGTCGTTGGCTGATATATAATCTATTTTTTAATTCTACATCATTTTTCGGTTTACTCAGGATAATAACAAATAATCTGGGGTGATCGGTTTGCTCAGGATAATAACAAATAATGTGGTGTGATGAAGATAGCTAAATCTACTAACATTCTGCTTTGACGAGATCTTAAACGGTCATAATAAAAGCTTTGTAAACAAAATAAAGGTCTCGAACAATTTTTGAACTTGTCATTAATTTGCTCAATGTTTGTAAAAATTAATGATAAATTTTCCCACGAATTGGAATCTTTTAGCTAATACGGGTTCAAATATAAAAGTGCGTAACAAAAATTATTAAATATTTTCAACAAAAACCAACGGTCTGGATAAAATCGTTTCCAATATTTTGGAATGGTTCCGGGACAACTTGTTGTTGTGAGAAAATCTAGTTCAGGGCAGGAATGTTCCACATGATGTTGCCGAAGCCAAAAGATAGAAAGCATTTTCTAACGAGTTCCCAACTCATGCGATAGGAAAGCCGCCTGGTTGGCTCAGAACTTGGCATATTTGGAACTAAAAACCTAAAAACATACAAACCTCCAAAAATTGCAGATTTTTCTCAATATTCAGGCCAAAATTTTTACGTATATGATGCTCGAGGGAACGTTTAAAAAAAGTTTGGGACCCAAAAGCATTTAAATTTTCTCAAAATGGTCTAGGTATTGCAAGCAATATACATTAGCTCCAAAATAAGCATAACATTTGTTACAATAGGCTCCATACATACCGAAATTCACATCAGGGAATGTTAAGACCTCATAATGTATCCACTTATTTTTGGCTTGACTTGGTATATTGTCAATAAGATAAACAAGCACTTAGTATCAAAATCCTCCAAACTGCCTGACTAAGCTAAGTTCAGTGGACAGATATTGGACTCTTGTTAAGAGAGAATTAAAGCATACAAAAAATGTCCAATGTGAATTAGATTTTAAAAAATGATTGACTACCTGATTGAGCAAAGTGACGAAAAGCAATATAAAAACGTTAATCGAAAGGTTTCCCAAAATGGCTCAAAGTTTCATTATTAGTGATTAAAACTATAAAAAATATTATCTTTTTTGTAAATTTTAGTAATAGTTTCAATAAAATAAATTAAACTGAAACTAAACGTACATGTGTGTTAAGAAATATTTAATCTCACTCCTTGATACTTATTGGGTGTTTCCTTTATACAACTGAAAGAAAATTCTAGCTTTTCAATTAGAAAACTTAACAAAAAGTTCTGAAAAGTTAAGAAGAAAAGGGTTTTATCAGGGTATATTTGTTGCCTTTTTTTAAATCTATAAAAGTTCGATTTTTTCAATGTTTCAAATTTAGATTAACGGATTTAAGTTTTGCTTTTAAAAGTCTTTGGTTCGGTAAAGGTTAATAAACTACTAGAAAAATATTTGTTAATTATTAAATTATAAAAATTATATTTTTCAGCCTAAATTATGAGTTCTCCATATTAATTTACATATTAATTATTTAGTTTGAATTCCATTGAGAATTAAATTATGTTTTATTAATAAATATTTATTATACGTAACGTTGTCTATTTTAATGTATAATTTCCCTCTAAAATACTGAGGAGATTTTCAAAACGAGTATTATAACTAATTAATAAAATACTTAAAATATTTTATTAAATAAACAAACTTTTGGTTTAAAATTTCAACACCTAAAATTTTGTTCTTTAAACTTGACTAAAAATAACTCAATTAAATTTGTTCTCACACCATTTAACAGAAAAAAATAACTCAATTTTCTTTATACACTTCCTACAATTTAAATTCCTATTTAAAAAGAACATACAGACACACTCACTTATACTCCAGTAAGTAGTCACACTCTGTGGTCTAACAAATATTGTAACTAAACCAAAGTACTTTTGTTTATTAAAATACTTAAAAAGTAACTGAAATGTGGTAAAACAGCTGTTGTAACAGGTGCTAATATAGTTAAATGGGACAATTTAAATACATAAGAGGGAGAGAGAGAGTCTCTTTATAGAACATAACTAGAGGATAAACAAAATATACGTATAGAATTACACCTACATAATTAGATACTTGTTCTATAACATTTTTCTAAGAGGAGTGAGATCGGAAAATTCTTAACATATATATGTTAAAAAATCGTTTTAGTTTTTTATTTGTTTGAAATTATTATTACAATTTACAAAAAAAAAATAAGTTATAATCATTAGTGATAAAATTTGGAACCTTTATCGGCAATTATTTCATAAACTTTTACATAATTCACTATGTCACTTTGCTTGAACAGGTAGTCCATCTCCATTTAAAACCAACCATTTTTGGACGCCTTCTTTGTAGTCTTCAATTCTCTTTAACAAGAACCCTATATTTCTCCACTCGCCAGTTTAAAGGATTTGCCTCTCTTAGTACAAATACCACATTATTGTTCTTGTACCTCTTTAATATTTACCATAGTGCCAGGATACCCAGTCACCAAAAAAAGTGAACACATTTTGAAGCCCAGTGAACAGAAATATCCTCTACTTTCCACAACATTCATTGATTTAAATTTCGGTATTTATAGAGTTTGAAATGAGTTTTTGGGGAATTCGGAATTTTTTTGGGTCCTTAAATTTTCTTTTCTAGTTTGAGGACTTTTATCTTTTATTTTTCTGGGAAATTTTTGTCTCCTTTTTGATCTTAAACTTTTCTTTAACATTCTCTCGATCATAAGCAACATTAAATCTTTGCCCAGGAAATTGAAAACAATCTACCTGAACATACGTTTTCTCATCTATTAAACAGCAAAAATATTTCTTTAAAAAAAACTTGTCTTTGGCCTCTAAATTTTTAGCAGCGTTCGTACCAAAAAGTCCGAGCGTTGAGCTAACCGTTATGCTTTCTTACTAGAGGTATTGGCGCTCTTTTTGACAATGCTTTCATTTTGTTTGACTTTAGAAGCAGTATGCGGACTGTTTCTCCTGCCGAGAACTTGTCTGTCAATGCACAAGTTCTCCAGGTACAGTTTAACAACGTTCATTAGAGAATTTGTCAAATGATCTTTGAATGCTTGGCCAATGTTTTGTAGGGCCAAGTTTGGTTTTGCAGACATTTTATAATTTAAGTGCGCACTTTTTTCTAGTCTTTCATTTTAATTGAGAAAATAACTGACAAGGTAACATGGTAAAAAAGGAAAATTGGGTTAAAATACAAAATTAAAAAATGTGTTAAGAATTTTTCGATCTTACTCCTTATATGCGTTATACATATCTCTATTATAAAGTAAATATGTTTTAAATACATTGTTGTTGGAAATGAGGACATAAGTTAAAATTGGCCATGAAATGTTGAGATGTTGGTGGAAACTTCGATTCCATAGAATTAAAATAACACAAAATAGGACTTAAAGAAAATATCTTATAGAACTTTTAAATTCATACAAATTTAAAAATGGCGGTAAATGAATATAAAAACGCGTGTTAATAAAATAAAGTTAAATTGTATAGAAAATTCCAAGAATAAAATTCAAAGTTTATGATGACAAACAAAAAGAAATTATAAATTAAACATCCATTTTATAAGAAAAATAAGATCACTGTCAGGTTTTTAAAGCGGAAAAGACTTAAGCAGAACAACTTTAGTACTCATAATAGAAAAATGTGTGAATGAATCAAAAGAGATCATAAATAAATATTTTACTTAAGATTTTTATATGAAATTTAATAATTAAAAAGAGATGAAATTCATATCTTTGAATTGAATATTTGAAATAGAGGAGAAACAATTATATAGAAAATAACAAAAATTACTAACAAGAAAAATAATCAACAAATACTAATAATTTAAGTACTTTTTATTAGGAAAATGGAAAATAGATAAATAGAAAAATGTTACAAATAAAAATATTATTTCATAGAACTTCCTCTCCAATATAAGATAAAAGGCATATATCTATGTAGACCTTTTTATATGTATAAGCAATATATAAACTTTGCCATTCGTGTGTAACGCTAAGAAGAATTCATCTTAGATCCTATAATGTATATATTCTGCCATAAGATCAAAATCTGAGTTGATTTAGCTATCTCCTACTCCCACATTCGCAATATTTGACAGAGTTCAATGAAATTTGCCCTGAGTATCAGTTAAATATAGACCGATATTGATATGAAAACGATAAATTATAATGGCATAATATTAAGTTATATAACCTTAGTTATCCTTTCAAATAATAACAAAATCGGTTTAGTAGAAAAAACAGTTAGAGCTAATTTTATATCTCATTAAGTGTTCGTGTGTTGTATTTAAGAAAAACATTTATTTGATACACACGTCTGTGAGTGTATGTATGTACGAAACGTAATTTATTTTCTTGGTGGAGGTCATTGAAAAGTCGGCATAGCCTAATATAGTATTTTTACTTGTTTTAACTTTCCGATTTAAAATAAGGAATTGTTGATTATTATTTTTATTTTGTTAATCTACAAAAGTTATATGACTCTATTTTGATATGGTTTGAATTGCTTATCGGAATGGTTTTCCAAAAGCTTTGCAAAATGTGATTGACAATTGTCAAAATGTTCTTTATACCAGCAACTTTTGACATTTCCTATGATATTTCCAGTTTCCTTAGATCCAAATTTTTGGATGTTAATATTATAAATCTCAGTAGAATAGATGAAGATATTAAGGCTGTTTATCAGCTCCAGATATATAAAATACCGTAGAAGTTCCAAGGACTTCGGCAGCCTATTTAAGACTTAAAGCTCATAACAAATCTTTGACCTACTTTGATAAATGCCTGCTGTCATTGCCCTGCTGACACATCCATCGGAGTGGAATTTCTCACTGGGGACCAAAATGTCAGAAAATAAGGTTTCACTTTTGTTTGGATTGTTATAAAATACTAAACACTGTCCGAAAAACGTACTTAAGGTAAAACACTCTCACCCCTTAAAATTAATAATATATATTCAAGTGTGTTATAACAACAATTGTTACGAATTGCAATTAAATTGATTCATACATAAGAATTTTATCGATACCATATTCGAAGAAGGTACCTTATATGGAAGCAATGTCAAATAACGTCTCCAGCACGATCTTGTTTCTTGAGTTATTGCAATATCAAAAAACTTTATACACCTTTCTTTATCCGATTTTGATGATAAAGAATATATGAACCTATGTAATAGTAAAATTCTGTCCAAATCTAGCTAAATAAGTTATTTTCCGAAATTTTGAAGTTGTTTTAGTCTCAGTATATTGACCTAAAACTTTTCTGATAATAGACCATTTTAATTATGAAACTACTTAATAGAACAACAAACAATCATATTTTATTTTGTAAGAATTTTATCGATAGACCAGAAGACGGATATAGATAAATGGACTCAGATTTTGATTTAATGCAAGAATATATATTCACTATGGGGTCCTAGATGTTTTTTAAACTTTAAACACGGATTGACGAGACTAATATGCCGTGATCACCACTTGTAGTGGCGGAAATTAATATATCGTATTTATATTCTTCAACTTTCTTTCCGATTTTAGCAAATACAAGACATCACTCAAAATAAAGCATTATTACATATACGTTATTACAACACCAATATATATATGACATTTATGCCTTCAATTGTGATATTTGGAATGGGAATTTATATGTTATCTATACCCTCGCATATTTTGGCACATTGTTTTAGAATATCATAAGACTTACTTGTGCTAAATTTTGCTTAAATTGCTTTATATTAGGATCTTTATGTCCTTAAAACCCCAGTCCGGGAGGAAAATTTGTGTGGAAGGTACCTTAAATATTAGTTAATATATGGTCATTTTCAACAGGCTTCATCCTTGGATTTAATAATAATTTTACTAAATTTTATAGAGAAATCTGAAAAACTGCGATCTGTAGACTGTTCACAACATTTAAATAGACGGCCACCCTGATCTACACACAGACGGACGAACATCACTAAATCTACTCTGTAAGTGATCCTGAGTTTTCATGTTACAAACGTCTGCACAAACTCAAAATACCTCAAACAGTTGCGGTGGGTGTAAAAATAATTCATAATATACGATGGTCGTTCTTCAACTATTCGTAACTACCATTTATAAACAACAATGTGGTGTAGAGTATAAGGTCATTAGCCTTAAATGTCAAAAACATTCTTACTTGTTTTAAGCTAAAACTATTTTTATGTAGGAAATTTCAATAAAAATTAAAGATTCTTTTAAATTCATAAACAAATATATACGTAAATGAATAATAATTTTTTTTTCTAAAAAAAACAACTTTATCTAGATTTAGTATCATAAATTTGGATCGACGTCCAATGTCACGTTCTATTTTCATAAATAATTCGTACTAATCAATGTCTTATATACATTTCAAGCATCATTTATCTCTACCGATTCAAATATGGGTCACTATTTCCTCGCGCTTTTGACCTTTAGAAAAATGTAATAAAAATATCTGTCAAGATAATAAATCATTTTGATTAATTGTTGCCATGAACTTCTGTAGTTTTATATACATTTTTCATCATTATTGACTTTTTCATAATTACAAAAAATGAAAATTTAACATTTATTTCTATAACAACAGATTTGATGACAATTTATAAAAATAACATGTAAGACGTTATAGACGGTGAAGCCCGACTACTTAATATCCTACACCATATTTTTGGTTATAAGTAGCCACCTTCGTGTAGAGGTATTTTTCCATTAATGTTTTAGAATGCAGTATATTATACTGGTACTAACGTCCATGTGGGATAAGTGCATTCTAAAAGGCTTTTTCTGCGGGCTTTATATAGGGGCTAGAAGAAACTATCGTCCGACCCTCGTTAAATTTAGCACATTTTGTTCATATTTTTCTAGATTTGACCAATTTTTATTACATCTTGTAATATGTATGATTTAAGCCCTCTTCCAAGGGTTGTACGGGACATAGTACTAGTTTGAACCAAATGTCATAAAAATCGCCTACTCGTGCCAGCAAACTAGTAAGAAATCATTAAATCGATTCAGAAAGTAATCCCGAGTCTACCGGAGTACCTAAAATTATGGTAGCACAACAATTTTTGCACAAACGCATGATAACTACCTCCAGTAGTGTATGGTACAAAAACGAGATAACAAATGAAATAAAAAACAATAAAATTATCACATATTTCCGCCGCTTTGAAGAAATAATATTTTATTGTGAACATTTCAGTGAATAAAATAATATAAATTATAATTCCCATAATAAACTGTTTTATATGCTCGATTAACTTAATTAATATAATACAATTCTCACTGTATTAATTTAAATAAATAGTTTTGATTTTTCTTTGTATCATTATTGTATTTGTTTGTTGTTGTCATGGTTGTCATAAAGTAGATGATAATGAGCAATGAAAAGTTTACATTTGCACTGATTTAATCCATATTAATTCATCAAACAACTTAGTGGAAAATAATTTAATAAAAATTGTAAATGAATAATGAAATTTGTAAGTGTTGGTTAATATGACATATTTTTAATAAAAACAAATCATTTATTGCTAACTAAATTATCGAGCGTATACTTGATATATTTAATTAATATAACTCATTCGCACATAATGTATTAGACTATGTAAAGTGATTCAAATTATGTTTTTTTAATAATTGTGTAACCTCTGAAGTCTACCACACTTTTGGAGACTGGACAGAGGTCTGGACAGTT
>PYHX02000413.1:45574815-45600091 GCA_004302925.2 Cochliomyia hominivorax | reverse complement strand
GAATTGTTCTGTCCACTACAATTTTTGTACAAACGCATTATACACCTCCAGTAGTGAGGGTACAAAAAACGAGATAACAAATAAAATAAAAAACAATAAAATTATCACATATTTCCGCCGCTTTGAAGAAATAATATTTATTGTGAACATTTCAGTGAATAAAATAATATAAATTATAATTCCCATAATAAACTGTTTTATATGCTCGATTAACTTAATTAATATAATACAATTCTCACTGTATTAATTTAAATAAATAGTTTTGATTTTTCTTTGTATCATAATTGTATTTGTTTGTTGTTGTCATGGTTGTCATAAAGTAGATGATAATGAGCAATGAAAAGTTACATTTGCACTGATTTAATCCATATTAATTCATCAAACAACTTAGTAGAAAATAATTTAATAAAAATTGTAAATGAATAATGAAATTTGTAAGTGTTGGTAATATGACATATTTTTAATAAAAACAAATCATTTATTGCTAACTAAATTATCGAGCGTATACTTGATATATTTAATTAATATAACTCATTCGCACATAATGTATTAGGACTATGTAAAGTGATTCAAATTATGTTTTTTTAATAATGTGTAACCTCTGAAGTCTACCACACTTTTGGAGACTGGACAGAGGTCTGGACAGTTTAGGAGATTTCTCTCTCTTGGAACAAAAACTATTGTTTTTGTACCATTCAAGGGCTTGTTTACCACAGTGACAGGATGCCAAATCAGGACAAAAATAAGTGGACACAAAATGAAGTTTTACGAATGGAAGCAGTCTTTTATGTATACAACATTTCTTGATGTAGATTTCTGTATTTTTAGAGCCTGTTACCAAAACTTTTTGGGAAATTTTGACTTCTTTTGTGCATTAATCCCAATCGATCTATAATTCTATAAAGCCCTTATATGATTTCCGCTTCCAAATGGAATAAATCTTAAATATGTATACATTTGAGTATCATAAAAATATGCTAAAATCAACTTTTTCATGCAATCTTCATGACGTAGGGTATTATAAAGTCGGTTATATCCGGTTACAACTCTTAAACTTATT
The DNA here is from genome assembly GCA_004302925.2 of Cochliomyia hominivorax. Lineage (NCBI taxonomy): Eukaryota > Metazoa > Arthropoda > Insecta > Diptera > Calliphoridae > Cochliomyia > Cochliomyia hominivorax. The sequence continues at coordinate 45,599,031 of PYHX02000413.1, read as the reverse complement.
TTGATATATTTCATTTAGATACGTGGAATCATTTCGAAATTATGTTTCAAATCTCTATGTAATAACTAAAACTCCATAAGATTTATTACAACTGATAAAATCACTATAATTTTTTGTTGCTTTAAAGTTTTGTTTAGATTTAATAAATATGTAAATTTCTTGTAAAAGCTTTTGTATTTTTACAGCTTTATGCTGGTCATGAATATATATATGTATTTGTTGTTTTTTGTTTAACCAACTTTAAATTTAGTTAACAATGTTTAGTACATTTGACCTGATTTTTAATTTAAAATCAAAAAGTGGAAAAAAGGGAGAAAAAAACACAAACTCATGCACGCACAGACAAATGGTCAATTTTTGTGGTACACGTACACTTAAGTGACTTTGAATAATACACCTGATGGGATTTAAGGTAAATAAAATTAAATTTAAATATATGGGTGTATTCACGATTTTGAAAGAAATGAGTTTGCTATTGTAAAAGATATAATTTCTTAATATTTTTGTAATTTTAATGAAAATTTGGATTACAAAATTATGATATCAGCAGATATTTCAAATTTGATTCAATTTTTATTAAGTTAATTAACATAATTAGAACTTTTTAAAATTATTATATGTTTTTGTTATAGCCCATATATTTAACACAGATTACATACAAATATTCATATATAAATATAAGAGTGTACACAAGTGCCACTAAATATGTAAATTAATTTTTTTTATGAAAATTTGCTTCGTATTTCAGGTGAAAAATCATACACGCATAAACTTTTCAACATATAAAGGAAAAATATATTTATGAAATTACCCAGTGAACAATGTGTAAAACCTTTCTGTTACTGAGAGTAAAAGTATTGTCACAATATATAATAAGCAATTCGTAGAGGAACAAACGCCGAGTTCTATTCTTTAGTTCTAAATGGAATTTGATTTAAAAATTATGTCAACTTTAATTTCAAACAATTCATGAAATGTATTATCTTTCGCCTAGTACGAAGGTGTATTATAGTTTCAATCAATTCTTATGAAATTTCGAATATTTTCCACTTCAATGCAATACTATTGATTTTTGAGAAGTTCTAATTTTAGTCCCCATAGTTCTATTCCTGAAGTATCTAAAAATAAATGTTTATAATAATAAATGGAACTCTAATTATTCGAAAAAAAATAAATAAATAAATAAAATAAAAAAATAATAAAATAGAAAATCTTATTGTCTCCTAAACGTACGACATTAGATTTATTTCCTTGCAGACTCATTTAAAGCTTTTACAAAAACAAAATGTTATCATGGGTGCGTATTATTAATATTTATGAACTATCAATCAGCGTTACCGTTAAGATTTTTTGAAAAGTTGCACAAAAAGGAAATTTAGTCAGTGAATTTTAATGATTCTGTTGTTCTAAATGTTATTTTTTTTTTGTTCATAAATTATACAAAATTTATCGATATATCCTTGCTTAAGCTAAATTACCCGAAATTTAATGAAGTTTTATGTCGAAAATGCAAATTTTAAAAAAGGGGAAATTTGAAAAAGAACAAAAAATGCCTCACGTAGTTGAAAAAGTCGCAATTTATGACTAAAGTGGCACCAACATAATATGTGGCATCAACAAAAATATGTATCAAGTATAAGTCGTCATAAAATAATCTTATCATTTCACAGCGAAAGGGAACGAGAAGTGGAGCTTCTACAAAGTACAAAACGATTTATATTATTATATCACATCAACATCTCTTTCTATTTATCAATAGTCTCCAACAGAAATTCACGTAAACAAATAAAAACTAGTTATATTTTTAGCTATAACTTTTGTTCTTCTGATCATTTTCGAATGGTAATGAAGTTCACAAAACTTTATATTATGGCAAAATTTCATTCATGATTCATGACAATTTTGCGAAAGTTTTTCTATTAAACTTAAAGATTACCTCTGACATCGGCCTATATCCTTTAATATACTGAATCGATTTTGCTGCTTTTAATTGAGAAACTTTTCAGGACTATAAAAAATACTCAGGTCAAAAACCGTTGAGCTCAGACAATTTTTGTGGAAATGAGAGAGCCAACAACAGACAGATGGTCATATTTAAAGCATCTCACATTTTGATGTTATGTAGGAATATATTATTATTGGTTACAAAAAGATTTCTTACTAACATTACACATGGAATGACAAAGTTAACATACCCTCTTCACCGCTTGTGTTATATAGTTATAGATCTCTTTAAGCAAAAAATATCATGAATTATGACTTAACAGCTTTTTTAAATTTTGTGAAATTATACACTTTAAAAGTTTTTTTCACGTGAAAAAGTGAAACTAATTTTTTACAGTATTGACTATTTTTTTTTTTTTTTTTTGTAAACCAGGAGCGAGTTGTACCCTTTCACAGACGAAATTTTTAGTATCGCAAATCTAGCAAAATATCGCACAAATAGCAAAATATTACATAGCAAAAAGGTTAGATATGTCACAGGAATTGATATCCCCATACAAATGAATTCTTTCAAATGTCTTAAATCGCTTTAAATTTTGTATTAATTTTAAATGGTAGTTTTTTTTCCACTAATAGTGGCGTTTTTGATCCAAAAACAATGGGAGATCAGGTTAGACGAAAAAGTTTACAAATTAAATATTTGAAGCATTATTCGACAAACTTGCATCATCAATGGAGTCTTATAATAAAACTGAACTGAATCTGTAAGTTTTTCAAAAAAGCCACAACATAATTAGTGAAGTCTAGGCAAACCAGCAAATTAACACCGAAACTAAAAATGTGACGAAGGTGAAATGTATTATGAGCTTTTCTTATACCCTCCATCACCTCAAGTAGTAAGGAGAATATATTAATTATATCATTCCGTATGTAACGCTAAAAAGGAATGATCTCAAACTCCAAAATGTATATATATTGTCCGTCCGTTTGTTCGTCTGTCTATCCTTCTGGCTGTTCGTCTGTTTGTTTGTGTGTCTGTCCGTCCGTTAGTATTTCTGTTGTTGGCACGTCCACATCCACAAATACTGACAGACCCCTATGAAATTTGTCCATAGTATTAGATAGATATCTGATACAACCTCTAAGTTCAAGCAAACACGATCGTAAAATTGTGAATTATAAAGAAAAAATGTATATATACATTATTAAAATCGATTCAGTTAAAAAAGAGTTAAAGCCAAAAATATAATTAATTTTATTAGTCATTAAGTGTTCCTGCTTATATTTAAGAAAAACTATTATTACGAGTGTGTGCATAAGTGGTATAAACGAAACATAACGTACTTACTTCACACGCATTTGTGGTGAAGGGTATTAAAGATTCGGCATAACCCAATTTTTTTGTTAAGATTGTTAAAATGTTCTTCCTCTTAGAATTTCATATCTGTCACATAAACATTGTATATTTAATTTTTTTGCTAAAAAATTAGCAGTTATTTTCATACTTTAATATAATTTTATAGTTTTCATACTTTAGGAACAGGAGACATTTTAACATTTTTCCTCATAAATAACGTTTGTGTTTAAAAACGTTTCCATTTACTGGGTAGACAACATCCGCTGACCACAAACAAGTAATAAAAAAAATTGTATAAATACACATATTCACATGTGTGTACAATTGTTAGTATGTGAATGTAAGTTGTATTTATTCACATAGTTAGTTCATCTATATAAACTAGAGTTTTTTGTTCTAACACGCACGTGCTAAATGAAATCCATGTGAGAAAAACAACTAAAACCCCTTTTTTAAAGCGTTAATTGTCTTCGTTACCCAGCAAGTACTATATTCGGCTGTGGCGAATCTTCAAAGCCCTTCACCAAATTTCTCTGTGGATTTGAGTGTGCCAACAGCCGACTGGCGGAAAAATCGATAAAGAAAAATTGACTCAGATTTTGATTTGATGCAAATTTTTTTATATCTTTGACGATTCTTTCTTAGCGTTACAAACTGAAACACAGAGTTAATATACTTCCTTACCACTTGTGGTGATGGAGGGTATAAAAAGGAAAAAATAAACTTTAAGGTAAAATGAGTTCAACGAATAATAATAAAACCTAGTGGTTACCGGTTCATTTGACGTTTAAAGCTTTACGAATTAGTTCATAAAGAAACAAAAAACTATAATTTAATTCATGGCACGATTTCTAAGTTTTTTTACATGTAAATCTTAACAATTATGTAATTTAAGGTGCTGGGAAAAGGAAGGAAATTTAGTTTGAAGCATTTTTTGTTATCACAAAAAAACACAAAATAATGTTGAAAAACAATTTTGATTGTAAAAGGGGATTACTAATGAATTGGATCCTGTTACTTAGAATTTATGTGGGTGATAAAATGTAAAATAAAAGTAAATCAATATTTTTGGAAAGAACTTTCCATAAAGAAACAAATAAAAATAACTTTTCAGAAAACTTGGAAAATCTTGAATAAAGGGATTCTACTTTAATTACTTTAAAAGAATATTTTGATGATGGAATTTCCGCTAATAAAACTCTAAATTTCTACTGAATACTTAAAAACTGATAAAAATCTTATTTATTATAATTGGGGACTGAATGTTTAATTAGGAATCTATAAGAGAAAATGACGGTATTACACTGCTATGCATTAGGTTAGGTTAAAATAGTACTTCGGCTACGTCTGAATTCTCAAGTAGGCTCCAATTACCCCATTTTGCTAACTCATCCAACTCGCAAGAAAAGAGCCAACTTACTGCCACTAGTTGTATAGAATCAGAGCCATGCTAATGATTGGTCGATATAACAGAAAGTCTTTAAACTTTGGACCAAATAATCCAAACGGGGCATTTACGAAGAATGCAGTGATATATTATTATCCGTAACACCGCAGTGTTCGTTAAAGGACAAACTTGGTGTGTTTTAAAAACTGTGGTACATCAAGGCAACAACTACTTGGCGACTTTATGACTGTGGTTCACCAAGGCAACAACTACTTGGCGACCGTATATATGTGTATTTCTGGTCATCTCCGCTAGGCTAAAATAAGATTTGTATGACGACGGTTCCTCTTTTATATCCAGTTGGAATTTCTACAGATTTCGCATTAGATATATCAAATTCTAAATCCTTCCTAATCAACTCATCTGTATGTTCATTACTAAAACAACACCTGACTGTCAACGAAAATGAAAAAGGTGCCATTAACATTGGCGCAGCTACTTACATACACAATGCGCAGTCAATAAAGTAACACTTGAGATCATTTCCAAAAGGAGCTGGATTAAAACGTCATAATTGAATTCGTCATGACTCCGATGAAGGTCTTGACAAACTCAATCACGATGTTATTTGGAGTGCATCCATATAAAGGAAAATCCATATCGACTTTAAACGTAATGCTTCTTCTAGGATAGAGCCCAAGAAATTTTAGAAGTATAGAATAGATATTCGACAGGGCTGCACACTATTACCACTTCAACTTCGAGTAATTGACAGAGAGATAGTGAAGAAGATTATTATGTACGTTATACTCAGACCAAGCTTCGACCTTATGATATAATAATGGGAAAAATTCGTAGAATTCTATGAAAACCTTTTTGACTAAAAACAGTTTTATATAACATCCTTTTGGAAAGAACGGGCTAACAAATCCTAATATGTGAAAAATGGATAAAATGAAAACATTTCAGAAGCACTGTTGGTTTAGAAATGTACTATGAGACCGCTATAGTACTTTCAGAAGTAGAACGTATATACTACATCCTCTTATAAATATACTGATCGATTCAGAATCACTGCTTGAGTCATTTTAATGATGTACTTTTCACGCAAATATTACAAGGTTGGACAGAAAAGTTTTCTTGGAAATAAATATTTATAATTTAATCGGCTAATTGACTTTGAGTGAAATTTAATAAGTTATCTGAACCAAAGTTGCAGAATTATTATAAGACAGAAAAATCGTTTCTGTCTGAATGTGTATTAAAGCTTTCATATAAGATCCTTTACCTGAAACATAGTTTTGGATGATAGAGGGTAAATGCATGTGGTGGAAGTTATTTATGTTTTTTAAAGTATCTTACTAAAAATTATATATGTAACATATTTAAAATTAAAACCTTCTCCTGATTTATGGAAACCACAAAATTTCCAAAAAATAATAATTAATATTTTTCATATTCGTTTTCCCTTGCACAGTGGGTACTAATTGAAATTGTTTGTAGATTTAAATACATTATATATGACGACATAAATAATGATAAAGAAATAAATAACAACATCATATTGACTCATGTTAATAAGAAAAATGCTCCATTCTCACCATTATTATCAACATAATTATTATCATTATCAACCACATCATTAACATTAAAGCCCCCAACAGAATTTTTGTTATTAGTATATTTAGCAGCATTGGTCCCCAAAAATATTTTGTTTGCAAAGAATTTCATAATTACAGAATAAAACATATTTTAGGTTTTTTTTCTTCCTTTATTTTATCATGACCATTTTGCTGGCTGGGCGGTCTTTATGCGTTTGAGCCGGATGTTTTTTGTTTGATAACGTTTCGTTAATAATTTTCATTCTAATTTTTTTTTTTGTTTTATTTTTTAGAACTAGAGGAAATTAAACAGGAATTAAAATGTTACTGTGCTTGGGTGGCCAACAGCAATAACAACAACTTAAAATGCTTTATTCTGTTGTGCCGAATCTTCAATACCCTAAACCACAAATACGTGTGAAGTGAATACGTTATGTTTTGTACAATCACACTAATACATACATTATCAAGCGTATACAATATATAATATACAATAAATATAACACAGGAACAGTTTAGGTCTATAAAGACAGGCAACTACATTTAATATTTCGCCATCGTTCCCCAAGCACTACTCATATTCGAAATTCCAGAAAATTTAATATTTGGTTCTCATCCAAAACTAAAGTTGAAGTTAAACAAATACACTAATAAACGTATACAATATACACAAATATTAGCATGCTAAAAACAGACAGGCAGACAGATAGATGGACAGACGGACAGATAGATGTATATAGCTAAATCGACTAAGATTTTAATTTAATGAAAAAATATACATACATTATGGGGTCTGAGATGATTCTTTCCTAGCGTTACACATGGAATAATAAAGTTAATATACCCTTTTTAGCATTTATGATGGTGTAGGGTATAACAACAATAATAACAAATCATTTTTGATGTTGATGTTAATTTATGTATATGAAATTCTAATTCATTCTAATTCATATGGTTGGTCTATTATGGCATAAAATATATTACACAAACACAACAGACTAAATATGACTAAAATAAATTATTAAATTTTTGCTTTATTCTCGTTTCGAGTTTTAAAAAGTTAATTAAATAACATGGTTATGGTTTTTTCAGAAAATTAAATATTCTAGTAAATTGTCCACCGTCATTAGCAGATTAAATTTTGCATTTTAATTATAATTTCCTAGTGGGTGTTAATTGAAGCTGTCACGTTTGTTTTAAAATATTGAAATATTTTTTTGAAAAAATTTGCAGGATAATTCTTATCATGGATAATGTTAAATATTATGTCATAATAAACTGAATGATTTGCTTTAGCATCTATATTATTCTTCAATTATAGAAAGAGTTCTAAGTCACAATAACCAAGTTTCATTCAGCTTAGTTTTTAAGAGAATTTAACTAGTAAGAACCCTTATTTTTTCGGACATGATTGAAAACCTTTAACACTCCTTAAGAAGTTTGAAATTTTACTGTTATAGTTTTTAAATATAAATCAAGTTGGGAAGTCTAGCCTATTTTACGCTTTAATTTTTATTGAGAGCAATTGGAGGAATATTTGAAGAAACTCTAATATGTACTTTGTCATTTTCTCAACCTTAATGTGTCGCTATTGTATGTTTCCAATTTGTTGACAGCCATACGACTGTTGGCAATTTTTCGAAGAGATGTTTGCTGGATCTCTAGTTACATTTTAGAGTTCCTTGCTGCTGCTGTTTTCGTGCTGATGTTAATACTATCACTTGCGCTTGTTGAGCAACATCTCCACCTACTTTGCTACGTTTTTGTGTGCCCTCTTCGTAAAGTTCATTTTGTCCATTCCTGATTGCAAAGTCTTGCCCGCAGAGGCACTGTTCTTGTTTTAAATGTTGATTTTTGACCGAAGTCTTAAGTCTGGTAAGATGGGAGTCTGGTGTACCTGGAACTTCGCTTTCAGCCTAAAAGTTTGTGTTCCCTTTTTGGGATCATCGTGGTGGCTATTTTTGAAATACAATTCTAGTAAGAGAATACATTTTAGGGTTTGTGTAGAGTTGCAATTTCTACAGACTTACTAGATCAAAAGATCGGCTGCTAACCGAGTGTTGTTGGACGCATTACATTCACTTTAAGTATTTCGCAGTAGTTTCCCAATAATTAATACAATATTTTGATAAAATTAAGAAGTAGAATGTTATATTCAACTTTGCGGAATCACCAATACCCTTCATCATAAATGCAAAAATGAAATAAAATATGAAGTAAAATATTAAACTATACACATATACATTTGTAAGAACATAATTTTTCTTAAATAAATTTTAAATATTAAATGCGACTTTATTTTCCAAAATCCCCTTTTTGTGCGATTTCTTCACCAACACAGATGTTGAGGGCAGTATGATCGTTAGAGCGACTTTAATTGCAAATTGCCTTTTTCAACTGCTTCAGACTTTTTGTGTACTTCTTCAAATTTCCCCTTTTTGTCCCCTTTTTTATAATTTGGATTTTCGGTATAAAACTTCACGACATACCTAATTATACGAGGATTTGTCCATTATTTCTTAAAGCTTCAATACAACCACCCTTCAAAATATCACTGTCAGGGTCACAAAGATTTCTTTCTTAATCCTTAACTTTGATTTCTTCATGAAATTATCACTTGGCCGTTATAAGAAGAATTCTAAGAAATTCGAGTTGAATGCTTACATTTATAGTTATATACTAAGGATAAAAGTTTTTCATATTGAGTACATCAAAGAAATTAAAAAAAATCCACATACTTGCAGAATTTTTAAAATAAGAAAATATAGTCGGTCAAGCTCGACTATCGAATACCCTACTCCACATTGTTGCTTAAAAATGGTAGTTACGAAAAACTAATTAACCACCCTCGAATAATTTCATTATCTAATTTATTCTTAAGTGTGTAGTACATTATTGCGGCACCATTGTAAATTTATGAGTTTTAAAATCAATTTTCTTCTGTGAGGTTATATAGAAGTTATAAAAAATTATGAACTAATCCTCGTATGATTTTGCACATCGATTTTTTCTTATATTAATCTTAATCTGGCCTGTCATTACTACAATACCAACGTACATGTTGGATTTATGCTCAAAAAAGTAATATTTCTAAGGGGACTTATGAGAACTTATGGAATGACCCTCACATATTGACATATTATTTTAAAGTATAATAAGATTTATGTGCGCCAATTTTCGTTTTTATTGAACTTTATGACATTAAAACCCCATTCCGGGAGAAACATTTGTATGGATGGTAATTGAAACATTAGAATTTCTATAGGAACCGTCCTTAGGCCAAAATAATAATATGTACTAAATTTCATCGAGATATCTAAAAAATTGTGATTTGTAGACTGTTCACAACGTTTACAAAGCCAGCTAGCCGAATAGGCAGACGAACGGACGGACAGGCGGACATCGTTAAATTGACTCAGTGGGTGTAACACCATTTTTCCTATATGTTACAAATATCTGGTGTAGAGTATAGAAACAGTTCTCAGATGTGTGTTATATTTACAAATTCTTAAAAATAAAACGTAAATTGTATTTTTTTAAGCATATCGATTTTTATACCCTTTTGTTCCAAGAATTGTCCTAAAATTAATATGGCAAAAATTCAATAACTGATATCTTCGACATTCAAAATGTGAGTTGTTGGAAAAGCCAAACCCGACTTCACCAAAGTAACTGATTTGTTATGAAACACCTAAATACAATATAAACTCTCTCAGCTCTTTTTTACTCTATTTTTATTTCCGTATCCTTTTCTTTCATTTACTACAATTCTTTCTTCCAACAAACACATATAACAAGACATGCATACGACTTCTTTGTTTACCAACAAACACTTTGTTTATGACTAAGAAGTAAAAACAAATGTTTTTTGTTGTAAATATATTTGTTGGTGTGAAGTGTGTTTATGGCTGACTAACTTTTTCCCTCCCATTGAGAATCTCTTGATATTTAGGTTGAGGTTTGTTATGGATTCATGCTTTACAAGTGTTTGTTAAGTTTACTTCAAAAGATGACATACATTTGGAAGTTACATTTTATATTTTTATAGAAATCAAAATAAATCCTGATGTTTTACGTATGATTTTTTTTTATATTTTACGGATGAATTAAAAAAACTCTTAGATTTTTTAAGGTATTTAAAGTGCTGCTTTATCTTTAAAATTTTTCTTTTATTTTCCCACACTTCTCTTTTGATATTCAAGTTGACGATTATGTTTTTGTCATAAGTGAATTTTCAGTTATTATTTTGTGTTGGTTTAGGTTCGAAATGTTTATTTACAGTTTTTTTTTTTTGCTTTTTAATATTATTAGGTCAAATTGAAAGTACGTGGCACTTTTCGTACATTCTAAGTTAAAATCTCTTTTTTTTTTTGAGTTTTTTCTATGTTGTTCCGAAGCTTATATACCCTCCACCACTAACATTAGCAAATCATGTCAGGCATGCTTAAACGCCGGTTACCGAAGAGGCCTCTTAAAAAACTTCAATAATATTTCAGCATTTAATGGGGTCTTTAACTAATAATATTCAATAGTATTGACCTTACTTTAAGAGTCTTCTTTCTGGGAACTAGATTTAATGGGAGCTGTGGCAAAATATATGCCGATATTCTCAAAAAAAAAAAAAAAAAAAATAACTTATATTTATTAAAGTTAGAAAAATAATCGTGATGATTTTAAATTAAATTGTTTCATATACATATAAGAGTTTTCGAGCAAGGTCGTGGTATGGGAGCTATATTCAAACCCGTTTTCAGGAAAGAGACGTTTTATGGAAGCGATAACAAAATATGGACTGATATTGGTCAAATTATATAATAATATATATCCCAGATTGTTAGAAAAATAATTAAACTGAATTTCAATAGAATTGGTCTTTATTTACGAGTCTTATAAGCCCAAACTTATTATCCGAGAAGGGACCTTTTATGAAAACTCTAGCAAACTAGGACCGATGTCGGTCAAATCAATAATATATATTACATGTAGTTAGAAATGTCAATGTTCCAAAGTTCATTTTTTTAAATTCTTATAAACCCAAGCCCATTTTCCGGAAGGGGCCTTATATGATAGCTTAAGCAAAATATGGACCGATATTGGTCAAATTAATAACATGTTTTAGAGATAGTTAAAAAAGCCATTATTAAATAGCCATTTCAATAGAATTGGTTAATATTTAAGAGTTTTAAAAGCTATAAACCGCACTACAGAAAGTGTCTTATTTGGAAGCCAAGTTAAATGAGGACCCCTGCAAGATTGTGCTTATTAAAATTGTATCAAAATAAATATATAAGGCAAATTTGAGAAATTAATGTATAAAACTGCGACCTATATGACATACGGATTTTGGGGTGTATCAAAATTTTAAATATTTCTACCTATAACTTTTTCATATTTTAATTTAAGTCTTTTTTTCGATAACTATGTGCTATGGTAAAATTGCTGTTTAAATCTACTTAGGTTTTGTTAAAAAAAATTAGACATTTTCTTTCTCAGAAATCTTGAGGTGGTCTCAGATATCGGTCTATAACTTTTTGCCAGTGGACCGATGAAGGTGGTTTTAAACAGAAAACTGTTTACGATAATTACAAATAGTGTGGCCAAATTTTATTTAATTTAAACAATTATTCTAGGCGTAAGAATGTTTTCAACATACAAACTGACATAGCTTAATCGGGTTAGATTTTGATATGATGCAAGAATATATACGCTTTGTATACTTTATAGAAACTCAGATATTTCCTTTAAGGCATTATTCACGGTATGGCAAAGTTAATTTACTCTCATGACCACTTGTGGTGGTGGAGGGCATCAATATATTGTCATATATGTCTGATCTTTTTGATTTAACCCAATATTTTTATTTTGGATTATTTCATTTTCAAAAACATATTGTAAAATTTTTTTTCTAGAACTGAGTGCTGAGTTTTTATATGTTTTTATCACTTATTGTCGCCAAATGTTAAAACAAACATAAAAAGGAAATAATAAAACAAACAAAAAAATATGTCAATTCAAGAATGTGGTCAAAACCAACCAAAGCACCAACATAAGTCATCATATGAAAAAACTCTTGTTAGTAAAAAGTATATTTATGTAAAAGCCCTTAACAGAAAAGGGATTTCAGGAAATAAATTATTCCAGACAAAAAAGCCTAAAGTTAAATAAAATACAGTTGAATGTGTAAACATTCAAACTGATAAACAATCAGTTAAAATAATAAACAGTTCATATGAATATAAATTGGTAAACAAATTTACGAATTATATAGTCACACTCTATCTTCATATATAATAGAGATATTATAATCCGAAAAAAGACTTTTGCTAATCACATTTTTAATTTTCTAATTTTGGGAGGAAGATAAATTATTCATATTGATGTAAGGAGTTTAATCGAAAAGTGTTTAACGTACGTATATTAAAATAAAAATGAAACCACTAAATTCACAGTTTATTTTTTATTTCATTAAAGTTGTTATTACTGTTTTCCAAAAAAAAATATTTTTATGGTTTTTTTATTTCGAATCCTTTCCGGAAACTCTTCCATTCACTCTATTTAAATTCCACAACAATTTTAGACAACTTTTTTGTGCTCTTTAATTTTGTTTTAACCAGGTCCCAACATCTCACTTTTGGCCTTTGCTCTGGGTAGTTTGAAGAATTTGTCTGTCTTTATACAAATAATAAATTACTGTTCTTGCAACACTCAAAAGTTTGTTTGCCATAGTGACAGGATACCATGTCTAAATCAAAATAGGTATATACATTATAAAGTCTTATGAATAGAATCAGCCTATTTTGTAAAATTTTCTTGATGTAAATTTCCATATTTATAGAGCCCGTTATAATATATAATTGATATATTTTGCCGCAATTCTATATTTATTGTCATATCAAAAACCTTTTATGAAATTTTAACAGATTTTGGATTCCAAACTATTTCTCAATATTCTCTCGAACATCAGCGAGAAGTTACGAAAAATCTACTAGAACATACGTTTCGTCGTCCATTATCTATTAGTTCGAATTAATTGAGCCTTTTATATTTTTGAATCTGTATTAGATTTTACTTTTCGTAAAAATTTCTCGGAGTACTGAGCTAATCAGGCTGCTTTTCAACCGGATGTATGGGCGCTTTTTTGAAAACACTTTCTCTTTTTTATACTTCACACCTCTATAGGTGGCAAAAAAATAGTCCTGCCACCACTTCTAAGTATAGCTTGTAGATTTTTCGCAAAATACATATCGCAATTTTTAAGATATTTTAATAAAATTTTACACGTACTATTGTGTTGGCCCAAGTACGACGCCTGTTGAAACTGTTTATGATAGGTCCCTTATTTCATATAGGTCCTCCCGGAGTGGGTTTTTTAGAACATAAAATTCCTAAACGTAAAACGACTTTAACCAAATTTAGCAAAACTAAGTCTTATTAGGTTTTATTATAGTCCTACATAAAAATTCCCCTTAAAATTCACATTATAATAACACATAAACATAATAAGGAAAGCAAATTATACGAGGGTCGTTCATAGATTTTTCGCAGCAACCATTCACAATGAGGTGTGGAGTATTAAATAGTCGGGCTGAACGATTATAATATTTTTACTTCATAGGACCAAATTGGCTTTTGTTGAAAGTATTTATTAATTTTAGTACACTATTTATCTGGTCACTCATTTCATTTCAGATTAACATTATATTCACTTCTTGGATAATAAGAGGAATGTTTTAAAAAGGTAAATTGAACAAAAAAGTGGAATAAGATTTGGGTTAAAAGTTATAATGAAAAACGTGTGACTGGGATTTTTCGGTCTCACTACTTATAATCATCATTTTTGATAGTTTTGTTCAAAATTGTGAAAATTCTTTCGATGTTTAGTAAACAATATTTGGCTTATATGGGCAGTATCTATTTTCTATATATCCTGAAGGAAACTACACTTTGTGAAATGTAGTTTCCTTAGATATTATTCGAGTTTTGGAAGAAGTAACAAATAATAATTCAATAATAATTCAAACGAACTTTTAATCATTATATATTCAATAAATTGTTTTTTTTTAAGAATTTTTCAAAACTTAAAATTCTCTTTTGTTCCAGATATTAAACGTTGTTACGTGGGCTTTTTAATTATTTTTAAGAGAATAATGTTACAATATTTAAATGACAAATTACTCAACCTTGACATTTTAAATTTTGAAGACCTTTAACTTTAAGTTGTGCCTTCTTGTCGATTTCAATAAGTCATTTTCTTACGACCCGACAATCCCAAAGTTTTATTTCTCCATCACAGGCGAAACAAGTTTCGTTCAAATATATTTGGATATATCTCATGAATAATTATCAGCAGCTGTAACAAATATATATATATATATATATATATATATATATATATATATATATATATATATATATATATATATATATATATATATATATATATATATATATATATATATATATATATATATATATATATATATATATATTTTATATTAGATTTTTTATATTAGATAAGAAACAAAGATTTTGCAATCGCTAAATTTAATGTTCGTTATACCCATTTTTCAAAACCCCGAACGAACTTACTATTAAGTATAAATATTCAAAGTCATAAAGCTACACTTTATAGCTTTCGATATGTTAAATTTTATAAGGATCGGATCTAATCAGCTGATATTTCAAATATATAAAAAAAGTATAAGAATTAAATTTCTTCATATTTTTAAGCTTAATTACAATTATAGTCCAAGATGTAAAAACCGTTTGAAGCTGCTCAAAATAAGGAAATGTAAACAGTTAAGAATTCTATGCTGTTTACCGTAGACCATAAAAAAGAAGCACATGGAAGTTTGTGATTCGATTTGAATAATAAATAAAGTTTCTATATCTTTATTGAAGTTGAACCGAATATAGAGGGATTATATTCTCTTTTAGAGTTATGAGGAATTAAACATATTTACCAATTTATGGTTAATATTTTGGAATATTTTTGATGTTGTCCTACGTTGGACCTTTTTCTGATTCAAGAGATATAGTTAGTTGATTCTCCTCTATTAACATACATTACTATCTTAAATAATTTCTACTTAAAAAAACTTATCATTTCAAAAATTACTTCAAATTGCATTTGTACTTGAATTGATAACAAATTTAGGAAATTGAATAAAATCAATTTATTTGAACTCTCACTTTTTTGTTTAATTTAAAAACTCTTTTGCATTAAAATTTTCTAAATATTTCATTACAAATATTTAAAGTGCAATCACTTTGTACTTTCAGTATTGAGTAAATGAACTTTAGATAAATATTTGTCGTCTAAAAGCAGATTTAACAGTTCCATTAAATATAAAACAAAGTAGTTGTCAATGATAGATGAATGGGTGTGTGTGTGTTTTGAATATAAATAAATATTTACATTTGTATATTTTAACAAAGATTTTACTTCTTTATATTTTATTTACAAATAAAAATACAACATCCATTAAATTTTTATACAAAATGCATGTGTATTTGTAAAACAAATAAACAGACAAACAAACCTAAGCTTCTAGTATTATATACATATGAGATTCTACTTTTATCAAATGCAACAAGGACAATGATGACAAAAAGTGTGAAAATTACATTTCTATACAAAAAACCCAAAAAAGGAAAAATGTATGTGGATTTTTGTTGTATTAAAAAATAAAATAAACTAAAATGTATGTATGTATGTAGTAAACACAATACACATACAGGTGTAAATATAAATGCTGAAAAAGGAATTTACATATATACATTTGCTTTTATTTAAACATGTATTGTGCAAAAGGATTATGTGTATGTGTGTAATATAAATAAATGCATGTCTACTAAGCACTCACACAAATGCAAATGATAACAAAGACGCACACAAAAAAGGTAATTTTTTGGTTAGTTCTCTACAACACCTCAGAGCCCTCAAACAAAAAAAGTAATAGCAAAATATAATTTGTCTTTCAATTCGTCTTTACGAAATATTTGCACCCTACTATTTTGTTATAGAACATTTTTACGAAATTTTTATTTAACAATTGAGAAACTTTTTAAGGTATAAGTAACATTTATTATAATTAATTGTAATATTACTCATACGCTACATTTGTAATAGGAATAAGCATAATACTTGATATTTCTTGCTGAGACTTTTGTGACAAATATGTTCATATTTTAAAAAGTGCTTTAAAAATTACACCTGCTTAATTCTTAGGAATGACACATTGCTTTCATAAATATATTAAGGATGTCATACATCTGATGGAATAAATATCTAATTATTGATAAAGCTTACAAGTATCTCAAAAACACTTATTAATTAAAGGTTTTAAGCAAAATATTGAAAGCCTTATTCGTCAGTAATTATTGTTTAATACAAAGCAATACAATTAATTGTAACCTTTTTATATCGGAAATTTTATGACAGTTTTACATCATGGAAAAAAGTACGTTACGTTACGATAAATCCAAACTCCCGGTAATAAACCTTAATCCAATGTCAGTCTAAGGTATCTAAGAAAGTCTTACAGAAGGAAATTATGGCCTTTTTTAGCGATAGTAATATTATCCCATACATCACGGATCACCGTCTTGTAACTTACCGATATTTGCGAAATATACGACGACACTTCCCAAAGCAAGGTATCAGGCAATTAGATACATACCTATAAAATTTGGAAAAATAATCCAGCTAATGTAGAATACGTTTCAATGAATTAAGGAATTATTACGAAACATTCACCTTCTGTTAGACTTGACGGTATATACATTAAAGCCAATAAACTTCGAATGAAGCGGAAATCGTCTAGTTTTTATTTGTTAGACTATTTATTGTAAAACTAAGCATTTAAAAAAAGTCATTTTGTATAATGTCGTACTAAAGCATACGACATACAAGTATGATGAGCATACTCGCCAGTTCTTAAGACAATAAAAAATATTTATAAAGATTTAGAGATTCCATAAGTAAAAAAAGAAGAAGTAAATTCAATGTGAAATTACGGAACCATTTAAAGTAAAATTTCTCTGACTCCAATTTAGTGTTCCTAATCTGATCAGGAGGGTATAGTTTTTAGTACGAGATATCATAACAGTATTTGAGATCATATGAGATCAGTATTAAAGTAAAATGATTTGTTGAAATTTATATTCGATGAGACGCGTAATGGTCACCATCTTCTTTGTAGCTCAGGCTTTACCTTTCCAACTATGATTTGTTACGGTCTAAGCAAAACATAAACAATTTACTTTAAAACGGAACACAAGGGTTTGAGTCATTTTTTCTCATAATTTTTTTCTTTTGATCAACTGCATTTCTTTGGAATTATTATTGTTAACCACGTACCCAATTGATGGTACATGGGTCGAGATATAGGGGCGCGAATTCGGGTACCTCGGACATTGTATTTTTTTTTAACATACAGTATTGTTCGAAACCTAAATAACATTTCCCAGTAAATATTCCTTGTCATATATATTTATATGACATATATTCTATTTACATGAATTAATATTTTTTTAATTTATTAACTAATCAAATTGTTTTTGTTGCTGCAAAAGGTAACGAGCATGTGAAAAGATAGAACAGAGGTTCATACGGGATCGCAAATACAGCGAAATTTGTAGGCAAAGCAAATGAACTTAATAGAAGAATTGGGAAGTGTTTCACAGAATTTGAACCAGGATGTAACTTTATTTTTGTTGAATTATTAGCTAAACTTTATCAGAAGTCTCAGTGAAAAAAGATATGGCTCTATTATTCTTTAAGTAGCTTTCTTTGTGATCACAAACTTATCAATCAAGAAACAATACGGTTTTCCAAGTAAGAGCTCCATGCCATATTGATGATTACTAAGGAAGTGTTAAAATCTCCAATACTCAAGAAGACTGGCTTTATGGAACTGTCATTTTAACTTATCTAATGAATTTTAATCATGTTATTGTTGAATTATTGATCAATTATCTACCCTAAAATTTTTCAAATAATTGAATTCTATAAACCTGGTTAACAAAATTAAAAGTAGTTCCATAGTAAACTTAAAATTCTATTCGAAATTAAAAATTTCCAATTTTGAAGAGAAATTGTTTAATCTACATTAATCGGATACTACTAACAGCACAAATACTAACAACAGATGAAGTAAAAGCATATGTTTTCCATTTCATTAATTCGGCACCTACAGCGGTATGTGAAAAAATTTTGCAGAAAAAAAATCACCCAAATTAAAGTAGCAACATTCTGTAATCGACCTTGACACAAACCGACAATTTACTCTTAAGTTCATTTTGTTGTATGTAAATTTTTACAAAACCATTTGACACAATTTCTTGTTGCATTGCTGGAAGCTAACAGGGCTTGTGGTTCAGTGTTTTTGTCTTTCAGTGATAAAGAACATTTTTGTATTTTATTTTTTTTTGTTTTTTTTTTGCTTTCTTTTTCCAACAAATATTAAATAAAAATGTATATAAAGAACAATAAAATAATATTTTTTTTTTCATTTTTTTGTTCACGTCTGAAAACAAAACATTTTTATTTGCGTTAATTTAATGAAAGTTACTACTTATTACACAGACATATACAAACACTCACACAAATACACTCATTCATTTTGTTGGTACTGGCTGCATGTAAATTGTTCAAAGACTCTGAAAAAAATTAAAACAAGTACGAATGTAATATTCGGTTATGTCGAATCCTCTGTACCCTTCACAACAAATGCGTTTAAGTAAATGCGTTATGTGTCGAACATATACATTCACATATACACTCACAAACGTATATATAACTGTTTTCTTATATAGATTAGAGAAACATTTAATGAGTCATTAGATATAATATATTTTTAGTCCAATATTTTGATATACTGAACCGATTTTGCTAATAGAAAACTAATCGGACTAAATACAATTGAGCTTTGCCAATTCTTGTGGATATTAGCTTCCAGAAATAGACTGACAGACAGACGGGCAGTCAGACAAACAGACAGAAAGTCATACAGAGAGGTAGACAGTCAGACAGGCGGACATTGCTAAATCGAGTCAGATTTTGATTTGATGCAAGAATATGTAGATATTATGGTGTCTGTGCAAGTTCCTTCTTATCGTAACACACAGAATGACAAAGTAAATTTCACCACTTGTGGTGGTGAAGGGTATAAAAATTGAAATGGGGGGAAATTTGCAACAATTGTTTGCAGATGAAAATAAAATGACAACAACAAAAAACAACAACAATTGTTGTATTTAGTTTATGTTAACAAAAAAATATTCATACAAATATACAACCACAATCATAAAAACAAGACAACAAGATTAAATGAGAATGAGTGAATGACTGAATGAAGGCAACATTTGAAATACGCAGAAAAATAAAAGTTCATGTTGTGTTAATGTTCCAAGTCTGAGAAGAGAAATTTACGAAAAAAAAAACTAGAAATTGTCCAGAATGTTGTGACAATTGTACTACATCTGTACGCCACAATTGAAATTGTCATAAAAAAAAAAAAAAAAAAGTGTGAATAGAAATAACGATATGACCATCATATTATTTCTCTATTGTGTTACTACATTAACATTTATTTTCACTACTCAAACGCATATTATAGTACTATAATGGACTAAATAGTTTTCGTGCTAAATAGTTTCTGGTTAATGATTTTTATTCACATTAGATTTTAATTTTAAACATTTATAATCAAGTTTGAATATGAGTTATTTTACTCAATAAGGTGAAAATATCACATATTCAAAGATTCAGGAAATATTCACTGTTTTCATCTGTTAAACATTAATGTGTTCTTAGCTATGAAAATATTTAGGGAATTATAATAAAAATGTAAAATTACAATTTAAATTAAATGAAAATAAATCCTCAATTTCAAACGGCTTGTTCGAATATGAATGAATACACAATTTTAACTATATTGAATAAGTTTTTTGCGAATTATTTAATTTTAATTTTTAACTAAAATTTTTGTTAATCAATCTATTTTACAGGTATTTTGTATAGATTTTTTATATTTAATTGGAAACTAAAAGAAAAAAACTTTCGAAAATTCCTAAAAATATTTTTATTACTTTTTTGCTATATTTTCTTAACCGATATCTGGGAATAAAAATTTCTATTACTCAAAATTTAAGAACACATCAGAATTTGGAGAAAACAAATGTTTTATTAATTTAGTGTTGTGGAAAGTGGAGTTTGAGAAACTCTGCTTCTCCCAAAATGTATGATTTGATTTTTTTTGCACTAAACCAAGAGCGTATGTAGTAACTTTTAAGAAAAGTATAAACACGTTATAGTTTTTTTTTTAAGTGTATTATAGCTCATGAAGAATTCTACTAATTTTTCGACGAAAAATCGACAGTTTTTGAAAATCTAATTTAAAGATTTATAGCTTTAATTTTATTAATAAATTTTTATTATTATTTTTTTAAGTTTTCTTTGCAGAATTTAGCCATTAATTCTTAAATTAATAAAAATATTTAAGGAAAATTGGATACAATTTGGATCCGTTATAGCATAAAAACTTTGCTAAGATCTGCATAAAAGTACAATTTTATTATTTAAGCTAAATATCTTTTAAACTATAAATAAAGCCTACCAGTTGTAGGCCCTCACTGACAGAATCTACACATATAAAAATCTTTAAAGTGGGTTCATACAAAAGGAACCAGAATCGTTTTAAATATGCTTATGACCCAAGGGCACCAACTTTAGGTATCGCTTTAGACTATGATATTATGTAGCAGCTCCAGATTACTTCTTTAGCGTAATATTTAAAATTTCCTTTATACAATGCCAAATGGATCTGCGATTTATATCCAGGGACAGTGGTGGCGAAAAAATATATGGATCCCATTACCTGATAACTTATGCCATGCAGAAACACCTATCGAAGTTGTATATTTCACTGACCATAGCGTAACATATGATGGCCAAAATGACCCTGAAAATAAAACGGTCCACTTTTGTTTTGACTTCTATAAAATTACCAATTACAATCTCCGAGGAACAGGATACATCCAAATCAATAACAACCACTTGTCGTAGTATGGGAAGTAGTTGCTATTTTACTTTATGTTATCTAAAACTCTTAAGTCTATCGGAATTAAAACCAAATATGTAAAATTTGTTACATATTTTAGAAAATTATATAATAAAATTATTTAATATTTCAGAATTATAATACTTATAACTCAGTTCTGGAATGGAACCTTATAAAGTATGGGCCTATATTCGTTAAATTGGCTACCTGTATTAAAAACCATTAGTAAAAATATTTTACCGGATTTATGTATTAAGGAATTTTGTAAGCATAAGAGCCTTTATTTATATCGGTGCTAGGACAAAAAGTGGCCCCTGTATCACTCAACTTCTTAAGGTTTTTATTAATTAATTTATAAGATTGCGATATGAATGAAAAGGTGATTTTTGGGTGTAAATTTTGTACATTTCAACTCTTAACATAGTATACGTTTGTAAGCGTATGTGTGCGTGTGTATGTATGAAACATAACGTATTTGCTAACACGCATTTGTGGTAGAGGATATTGAAGTTTCGGCATAGCCGAATATAGCATTCGTACTTGTTTGTTTTTTTTTTTGTCATCCTCTTTAAAATATTTAAAAATATCAGTCCGCATTTCATTATAATTCTCTTAAAAAGTATTTTTCCGAAATATTTTAATGAAATTTTGAACATTTTGTTAAAGAAAATTTAATCCTATTTAACCAAAGCTTTCTTACGATTGCTTTCCCAAGAATTTTCTTTTAATGGATATAGTATCTTTTCTACAGGCCAAGTGGAATGTAATTGCCACAATAAGTGGACAATGAGAGACAGGGTTTGTGATCCAGAATCTTTAAACATAATATGGAAAATAATATGAGTATTGAAAACAGCATATGATCATATGGAAAAATCTTGATGTCGCTGTTTAGTAGGAACACGCATGATAAGTATATAAGTAAATCACTCTGTAGTAAACTGTAAGATAGTGTGTGCAAGAGTGTTTTTGTAAAAAAGCGAAAAAGAATGTTGCGGCATAATCAACTATTTGATGTCTGTTAAATTAGACAATAAATCATAAAGTAAAATTTTTGAAGTTTCACCATATAAACATTAAACCTTTATTGACGATACAAAATCATGTTTTTGTGGTAAACCCTTGATTAAACACACATTTTCACATTTAAAGTGGATTTTCGCTGATCTAAGTTTTTCATTTTTTTTTTCATCGAAAAACAGTCATGTTATGAGTTTTTAAAAAATGGCATCAAATCCTTTCCTGCAAAATATAAAAATTATCTTTAACTTTAAATCAGATAAACTCATATAGTTTTTTAATAAGTCTAAAATATTATAAATTATTTATATAAAAAACATTTAGTTAATGAAGCATTCTAATGTGGTATTTCCACATGAATGCATAATTATCATCAACATCAACAGATTCACCTTTCCCTCGCAGCACAAACCAATAAAAACTCATTTAATATATAAAAATCATTTTCATAAAAAATGTCCCTTTAATGTTTAACATTTCATGTGTATATTACTAAATACATACACACGCACACACATACAGCATTACATCTAAACATATAATATGACAAAAGATTTAATGGTTTTAAGTTAAAAACAACATTTCCTGCAAAAGTAAAATAAATTTAAATCATAATTGCGCTTTTTTTCTGTTAAAGAAAATTTAAACACAATTTTTTATATAAAAATCCCTTTTAGCATCACCTATTTGGATTTAAGATTTTTCTTTTCTTGTTTTTTTGTTTATATATTACAATAGGCCATCATTAGAGTAAATGTGATGGGAAAATTTAATACTCGGAAACGTAAGTGGGAAATTCCAAAATTCCCTTATTATTTTTAAGGATATTTTCTCACTTACACTTTAACATAAAGCGCATGTCTGAATGTAAAACTGTGTTTGTTCATTTCTCTTATTTTATTAAAGAACACGTGTTTTTGTTGACGGAAACTCACCTCGTTCTTCCTTCTTGAGAAAAATTGCAGGGAAGTATAATCTAGTTTGCTTTGAAGGAGAAAGTACATTTTTATTCAGTTTGTATTATAGTTAGTAAAAGGAGAAATTTATTAGTTGAAAAAGGTCGATAATGCAGTTTAAGTAATATATAATAAAACTATTTTTTTAATTAGTTAATAAAGTATTGTATATGAAATAAACAAAACTCGTAGCGACACTTACAAATAATGACGTCTATAAGGGAGGTTGGGCAGAATACAGTATTTTAAATCCATATATTTTAAACAAATCACTTTTCAATAACATCATGATTTTACTCCCATTAAAGCAAACGAATTTTGTTTACGAACTGTATCCTGTTTAGACTTCAATAATAAAAATTTTCCTCGGATGTACATTATTGAATGTATTTAAAAATTTGATTAAACTGATCAAATGTGAAGAATATTATTGGATTGAAGGGTATAAGATTTTTTGTTAATAAATGATCATTTGGTTATAACAACCGTCGCTGATTGGATGGAATTATTTCACACACTTATTCCATAAATTAAAGTTTTATATGCTAAAAGATTATGTAGAATAATGTCCTTATATTGTAGCTTTATCAAACTACCCACAATTTCCTATATAACATATTGCTAAAAAAATATATGTAGGAAATTCATTATACCATTTATCCGATATAGATGAGTTTAGTATGATGTATTTCGATGGTATTCAGTCTTAGATATCAATAACAAACAATCTTTAGTTACTTTCTGAAATTTTCTAATACAAATTTCTCGAGATTTACAAAAGTGAATTTTCCGGGAAGATCCCTAAATGTTTTCCTGTGAAGAATCCCTAGCTAATATTATAAAAGGAATCTGGCACATAAAAATAGAATAAAATTTTATTCCTACA
>PYHX02000413.1:45358033-45574715 GCA_004302925.2 Cochliomyia hominivorax | reverse complement strand
TAGGAGATTTCTCTCTCTTGGAACAAAAACTATTGTTTTTGTACCATTCAAGGGCTTGTTTACCACAGTGACAGGATGCCAAATCAGGACAAAAATAAGTGGACACAAAATGAAGTTTTACGAATGGAAGCAGTCTTTTATGTATACAACATTTCTTGATGTAGATTTCTGTATTTTTAGAGCCTGTTACCAAAACTTTTTGGGAAATTTTGACTTCTTTTGTGCATTAATCCCAATCGATCTATAATTCTATAAAGCCCTTATATGATTTCCGCTTCCAAATGGAATAAATCTTAAATATGTATACATTTGAGTATCATAAAAATATGCTAAAATCAACTTTTTCATGCAATCTTCATGACGTAGGGTATTATACAGTCGGTTATATCCGGTTACAACTCTTAAACTTATTTTGATATATTTCATTTAGATACGTGGAATCATTTCGAAATTATGTTTCAAATCTCTATGTAATAACTAAAACTCCATAAGATTCATTACAACTGATAAAATCACTATAATTTTTTGTTGCTTTAAAGTTTTGTTTAGATTTAATAAATATGTAAATTTCTTGTAAAAGCTTTTGTATTTTTACAGCTTTATGCTGGTCATGAATATATATATGTATTTGTTGTTTTTGTTTAACCAACTTTAAATTTAGTTAACAATGTTTAGTACATTTGACCTGATTTTTAATTTAAAATCAAAAAGTGGAAAAAGGGAGAAAAAACACAAACTCATGCACGCACAGACCAATGGTCAGTTTTTGTGGTACACGTACACTTAAGTGACTTTGAATAATACACCTGATGGGATTTAAGGTAAATAAAATTAAATTTAAATATATGGGTGTATTCACGATTTTGAAAGAAATGAGTTTGCTATTGTAAAAGATATAATTTCTTAATATTTTTGTAATTTTAATGAAAATTTGGATTACAGAATTATGATATCAGCAGATATTTCAAATTTGATTCAATTTTTATTAAGTTAATTAACATAATTAGAACTTTTTAAAAATTATTATATGTTTTTATTATAGCCCATATATTTAACACATATTACATACAAATATTCATATATAAATATAAGAGTGTACACAAGTGCCACTAAATATGTAAATTAATTTTTTTTATGAAAATTTGCTTCGTATTTCAGGTGAAAAATCATACACGCATAAACTTTTCAACATATAAAGGAAAAATATATTTATGAAATTACCCAGTGAACAATGTATAAAACCTTTCTGTTACTGGGAGTAAAATTATTGTCACAATATATAATAAGCAATTCGTAAAGGAACAAACGCCTGTGAACGAGTTCTATTCTTTTAGTTCTAAATGGAATTTGATTTAAAAATTATGTCAACTTTAATTTCAAACAATTCATGAAATGTATTATCTTTCGCCTAGTACGAAGGTGTATTATAGTTTCAATCAATTCTTATGAAATTTCGAATATTTTCCAATTCAATGCAATACTATTGATTTTTGAGAAGTTCTAATTTTAGTCCCCATAGTTCTATTCCTGAAGTATCTAACGTATGAACTGTTTAATAAATGGAACTCTAATTATTCGAAAAAAAAAAATAAATAAAATAAAAAATAATAAAATAGAAAATCTTATTGTCTCCTAAACGTACGACATTAGATTTATTTCCTTGCAGACTCATTTAAAGCTTTTACAAAAACAAAATGTTATCATGGGTGCGTATTATTAATATTTATGAACTATCAATCAGCGTTACCGTTAAGATTTTTTGAAAAGTTGCACAAAAAAGGAAATTTAGTCAGTGAATTTTAATGATTCTGTCGTTCTAAATGTTATTTTTTTTTGTTCATAAATTATACAAAATTTATCGATATATCCTTGCTTAAGCTAAATTACCGAAATTTCATGAAGTTTTATGTCGAAAATGCAAATTTTAAAAAAGGGGAAATTTGAAAAAGAACAAAAAATGCCTCACGTAGTTGAAAAAGTCGCAATTTATGACTAAAGTGGCACCAACTTAATATGTGGCATCAACAAAAATATGTATCAAGTATACGTCGTCATAAAATAATCTTATCATTTCACAGCGAAAGGGAACGAGAAGTGGAGCTTCTACAAAGTACAAAACGATTTATATTATTATATCACATCAAAGTCAGTCTCGATTTACTTTTAATTGTCCTGAAAGCTTTCCTATATAAGACAGTAAAAACCGATTTAGCTATGCCAAATTTTCAATAGTCTCCACCATAAATTCGTGTGAACAAATAAAAACTTCTGATCATTTTTCGAATGGTAATGGAGTTCACAAAACTTTATATTATGACAAAATTTCATTCTAATTTATTGACTTACAATTGACAATTTTGGGAAAGTTTTTCTATTAAACTTACAGATTACCTCTGACATCGGCCTATATCTTTTAATATACTGAATCAATTTTGCTGGTATAAAAAGTACTCAGGTCAAAAACCTTTGAGCTCAGACAATTTTTGTAGAAATGAGAGAGCCAACAACAGACAGACGGTCATATTTAAAGCATCTCACATTTTGATGTTATGTAGGAATATATCATTATTGGTTATAAGAAGATTATTTACTAACATTACACATGGAATGACAAAGTTAACATACCCTCTTCACCGCTTGTGTTATATAGTTATAGATCTCTTTAAGCAAAAAATATCATGAATTATGACTAAACAGCTTTTTTAAATTTTGTAAAATTATACACTTTAAAAGTTTTTTTTTCACGTGAAAAAATGAGACTCTGGTCGTTTTGAAACAGAAACCTTAGTATTAACTAATTTTTTACAGTATTGACTATTTTTTTGTAAACCAGGAGCGAGTTGTACCCCTTTCAAGAGGAAATTTTTAGTATTGCAAATCTTTGAAATTTTCTGAAATATGGCACGTGAATAAAGCACAAATAGCGAAATATTACATAGCAAAAAGGTTAGATATGTCACAGGAATTGATATCCCAATACAAATGAATTCTTTCAAATGTCTTAAACCGCTTTATATTTTGTATTAATTTTAAATGATAGTTTTTTTCCACTAATATTGGCGTTTTTGATCCAAAAACAATGGGAGATCAGGTTAGACGAAAAAGTTTACAAATTAAATATCTGAAGCATTATTCGACAAACTTGCATCATCAATGGAGTCTTATAATAAAACTGAACTGAAACTGTAAGTTTTTCAAAAAATGCCAAACATAATGTTATATATAAGGTGAAATGTATTATGAGCTATTCTTACACCCTTCATCACCTCAAGTGGTAAGGAAAATATATTAACTATATCATTCCGTATGTAACGCTAAAAAGGAATCATCTCAGACTCCAAAATGTATATATATTGTCCGTCCATTTGTTCGTCTGTCTGTTCATCTGGCTGTTCGTCTGTTTGTCTGTCTCTCCGTTAGTATTTCTATTGTTGGCACGTCCACATCCACAAATATTGACAGACCCCTATGAAATTTTGTCCATAGTATTAGATAGATATCTGATACAACCTCTAAGTTCAAGCAAACACAATCTAAAATTGTGAATTATAAAGAAAAAAATTATATATACTTTATTACCATTCCATTATTAAAATCGATTCAGTTAAAAAAGAGTTTAAGCACAAAAATATAATTAATTTTATGAGTCATTAAGTGTCCCATGTTATATTTAAGAAAAACTATTATTACGAGTATGTGCATAAGTGGTATAAACGAAACATAACGTATTTACTTCACACACATTTGTGGCGAAGGGTATAAAGATTCGGCATAACCCAATTTTTTCTTAAGATTTTTAAAATGTTCTTCCTTAGAATTTCATATCTGTCACATCAACATTTTTTTGCTAAAAAATTAGCAGTTATTTTCATACTTTAATATAATTTTATAGTTTTCATACTTTAGGAACAGGAGACATTTTAACATTTTTCCTCATAAATAACGTTTGTGTTTAAAAACGTTTCCATTTACTGGGTAGACAACATCCGCTGACCACAAACAAGTAATAAAAAAATTGTATAAATACACATATTCACATGTGTGTAGAGTTGTTAGTATGTGTATGTAAGTTGTATTTATTCACATAGTTAGTTCATCTATATAAACTAGAGTTTTTTGTTCTAACACGCACGTGCTAAATGAAATCCATGTGAGAAAAACAACTAAAACCCCTTTTTTAAAGCGTTAATTGTCTTCGTTACCCAACAAAAGGAGGACTCTTTTTTGTAAAGAAATTACAACAAGTACTATATTCGGCTGTGGCGAATCTTCAAAGCCCTTCACCAAATTTCTCTGTGGATTTGAGTGTGTCAACAGCCGACAGGCGGAAAGATCGATAAAGAAAATTTTACTCAGATTTTGATTTGATGCAAATTTTTTTTATATCTTTGACGATTCCTTCTTAGCGTTACAAACTGAAACACAGAGTTAATATACTTCCTTACCACTTGTGATGGTGGAGGGTATAAAAAGGAAAAAAAAACTTTAAGGTAAAATGAGTTCAACGAATAATAATAAAACCTAGTGGTTACCGGTTCATTTGACGTTTAAAGCTTTACGAATTAGTTCATAAAGAACAAAAAACTATAATTTAATTCATGGCACGATTTTCTAAGTTTTTTTACATGTAAATCTTAACAATTATGCAATTTAAGGTGCTGGGAAAAGGAAGGAAATTTAGTTTGAAGCATTTTTTGTTATCACAAAAAACACAAAATAATGTTGAAAAACAATTTCGATTGTAAAAGGGGATTACTAATGAATTGGATCCTGTTACTTAAATTTATGTGGGTGATAAAATGTAAAATAAAAGAAAATCAATATTTTTGGAAAGTAACGATTTAGAACTTTCCATAAAGAAACAAATAAAAATAACTTTTCAGAAAACTTGGACAATCTTGAATAAAGGGATTCTATTTTAATTACTTTAAAAGAATATTTTGATGATGGAATTTCAGCTAATAAAACTCTAAATTTCTACTGAAAACTTAAATATTGATAAAAGTCATATTTATTATAATTGGAGAATGAATGTTTAATTAGGAATCTATAAGAAAAAATGACGGTATTACTCTGCTATGCATTAGGTTAGGTTAAAATGGTACTTCGGCTACATCTGAATTCTCAAGTGGGGTCCAATTACCCCATTTTTGCTAACTCATCCAACTCGCAAGAAAAGAGCCAACTTACTGCAACTAGTTGTATAGAATCAGAGCCATGCTAATGATTGGTCGATATAACAGAAAGTCTTTAAACTTTGGACCAAATAATCCAAACTGGGCATTTACGAAGAATGCAGTGATATATTATTATCCGTAACACCGCAGTGTTCGTTAAAGGACAAACTTGGTGTGTTTTAAAAACTGTGGTACATCAAGGCAACAACTACTTGGCGACCGTATATATGTGTATTTCTGGCCATCTCCGCTGGGCTAAAATAAGATTTGTATGACGACGGTGCCTTTTTATATTCAGCTGGAATTTCTACTGATTTCGCATTAGATACATCAGATTCTAAATCTTTCCTGACAAACTCCTCTGTACGTTTATTACCAAAACAATCTCTATGCCCAGGATATCAAAAGATCTATTTGTTAGATCCTTCCTTGAAGCTAAACGTAGGGATATAATGGTGCCACCTGACTGTCAACGAAAATGAAAAAGGTGTCATTAACATTGGCGCAGCTACTTACATATACAATGCGCAGTCAATAAAGTAACACTTGAGATCATTTCCAAAAGGAGCTGGATTAAAACGTCATAATTGAATTCGTCATGACTCCGATGAAGGTCTTGACAAACTCAATCACGATATTATTTGGAGTGCATCCATATAAACGAAAATCCATATCGACTTTATACGTAATCCTTCTTCTAGGATAAAGCCCAAGAAATTTTAGAAGCATAGAAAATATATTCGACAGGGCTGCACACTATTACTACTTCAATTTCGAGTTAATGACAGAGAGATAGTGAAGCAGATTATTATGTACGTTATACTCAGACCAAGCTTCGACCTTATGATATAATAATGGGAAAAATGCGTAAATTTTTATGAAAATCTTTTTTGCCAAGAACAGTTTTATATAACATCCTTTTGGAAAGAACGGGTTAACAAATCCTAATATGTGAAAAATGGATAAAATGCTAACATTTCAGAAGCACTGTTGGTTTAGAAATGTACTATGAGACCGCTATAGTACTTTCAGAAGTAGAACGTATATACTACATCCTCTTATAAATATACTGATCGATTCAGAATCACTGCTTGAGTCATTTTAATGATGTACTTTTCATGCAAATATTGCAAGGTTGGACAGAAAAATTTTCTTGGAAATAAATATTTATAATTTAATCGGCTAATTGACTTTGCATGAAATTTAATAAGTTATCTGAACCAAAGTTGCAGAATTATTATAAGACAGAAAAATCGTTTCTGTCTGAATGTGTATTAAAGCTTTCATATAAGATCCTTTACCTGAAACATAGTTTTGGATGATAGAGGGTAAATGCATGTGGTGGAAGTTATTTATGTTTTTTAAAGTATCTTACTAAAAATTATATATCTAACATATTTAGAGTTCAAACCTTCTTCTGATTTATGGAAACCATAAGATTTCCAAAAAAATTAATTAATAATTTTCATATTCATTTTCCCTTGCACAGTGGGTACTAATTGGAATTGTTTGTAGATTTAAATACATTATATATGACGACATAAATAATGATAAAGAAATAAATTACAACATCATATTGACTCATGTTAATAAGAAAAATGCTCCATTCTCACCATTATTATCAACATAATTATTATCATTATCAACCACATCATTAACATTAAAGCCCCCAACAGAATTTTTGTTATTAGTATATTTAGCAGCATTGGTCCCCAAAAATATTTTGTTTGCCAAAAATTTCATAATTACAGAATAAAACATATTTTAGGTTTTTTTTCTTCCTTTATTTTATCATGACCATTTTGCTGGCTGGGCGGTCTTTATGCGTTTGAGCCGGATGTTTTTTGTTTGATAACGTTTCGTTAATAATTTTCATTCTATTTTTTTTTTGTTTTTTTTTTTTAGAACTAGAGGAAATTAAACAGGAATTAAAATGTTACTGTGCTTGGGTGGCCAACAGCAATAACAACAACTTAAAATGCTTTATTCCGTTGTGCCGAATCTTCAATATCCTAAACTACACATACGTGTGAAGTGAATACGTTATGTTTTGTACAATAACACTAATACATACATTATCAAGCGTATACAATATATAAGAGTTTTCTTAAATATAACACAGGTACAGGTTAGGTCTATAAAGACAGGCAACTACGTTTAATACTTCGTCATCGTTCCCCAAGCACTACTCATATTCGAAATTCCAGAAAATTTAATATTTGGGTCTCATCCAAAACTAAAGTTGAAGTTGAACAAATACACTAATAAACGTATACAATATACACAAATATTAGCATGCTAAAAACAGACAGACAGATGGACGGACAGATAGATGGACAGACGGACAGATAGATGTATATAGCTAAATCGACTAAGATTTTAATTTAATGAAAAAATATACATACATTATGGGGTCTGAGATGATTCTTTCCTAGCGTTACACATGGAATAATAAAGTTAATATACCCTCTTTAGCACTTGTGATGGTGTAGGGTATAACAACAATAATAACAAATCATTTTTGATGTTGATGTTAATTTATGTATATGAAATTCTAATTCATTCTAATTCATATGGTTGGTCTATTATGGCATAAAATATTTTACAAAAACACAACAGACTAAATATGACTAAAATAAATTATTAAATTTTTGCTTTATCCTCGTTTCGAGTTTTAAAAAGTTAATTAAATAACATGGTTATGGTTTTTTCAGAAAATTAAATATTCTAGTAAATTGTCCACCGTCATTAGCAAATTAAATTTTGCATTTTAATTATAATTTCCTAGTGGGTGTTAATTGAAGCTGTCACGTTTGTTTTAAAATATTAAAATATTTTTTTGAAAAAATTTGCAGAATAATTCTTATCATGGATAATGTTAAATATTATGTCATAATAAACTGAATGATTTGCTTTAGCATCTATATTATTCTTCAATTATAGAAAGAGTTCTAAGTCACAATAACCAAGTTTCATTCAGCTTAGTTTTTAAGAGAATTTAACTAGTAAGAACCCTTATTTTTCGGACATGATTGAAAACCTTTAACACTCCTTAAGAAGTTTGAAATTTTACTGTTATAGTTTTTAAATATAAATCAAGTTGGGAAGTCTAGCCTATTTTACGCTTTAATTTTTATTGAGAGCAATTGGAGGAATATTTGAAGAAACTCTAATATGTACTTTGTCATTTTCTCAACCTTAATGTGTCGCTATTGTATGTTTCCAATTTGTTGACAGCCATACGACTGTTGGCAATTTTTCGAAGAGATGTTTGCTGGATCTCTAGTTACATTTTAGAGTTCCTTGCTGCTGCTGTTTTCGTGCTGATGTTAATACTATCACTTGCGCTTGTTGAGCAACATCTCCACCTACTTTGCTACGTTTTTGTGTGCCCTCTTCGTAAAGTTCATTTTGTCCATTCCTGATTGCAAAGTCTTGCCCGCAGAGGCACTGTTCTTGTTTTAAATGTTGATTTTTGACCGAAGTCTTAAGTCTGGTAAGATGGGAGTCTGGTGTACCTGGAACTTCGCTTTCAGCCTAAAAGTTTGTGTTCCCTTTTTGGGATCATCGTGGTGGCTATTTTTGAAATACAATTCTAGTAAGAGAATACATTTTAGGGTTTGTGTAGAGTTGCAATTTCTACAGACTTACTAGATCAATAGATCGGTTATTAACAGAGTGCAGTTGGACGCATTACATTAACTCTGTGTATTCACGTTAAGTATTTAGTTTTTCCAATAATTAATACAATATTTTGAATAACATTTAAGAAGTAGAATGTTATATTCAACTTTGCGGAATCATCAATACCCTTCATCATAAATGCAAAAATGAAGTAAAATATGAAGTAAAATATTAAACTATACACATATACATTTGCAAGTACATAATTTTTCTTAAATAAATTTTAAATATTAAATGCGACTTTATTTTCCAAAATCCCCTTTTTGTGCGATTTCTTAAAAAAATCTCAACGATAACGCTGTTCACCAACATAGATGTTGAGGGCAGTATGATCGTTAGAGCGACTTTAATTGCAAATTGCCATTTTTCAACTGCTTCAGACTTTTTGTGTACTTCTTCAAATTTCCCCTTTTTGTCCCCTTTTTTAAAGAAGAACATACCAATAAATTTTATATAAATAATGGATGAAAAAAATTAAATTGAGAACGAGAGCATTATGAGTTTTTGCAGATGTTAGTAAGAGGAAGAAAAAATAGTTTTATTACCACTTTTAATTACACCATTCGACTCAGAATCACTTCATGTGCATGTCCATCCGGCTGGCTGACTGTCCATGTAAAGCTTGTTCGCAAAGTACTGGTCGCAATTTTGAAGATATCTTTATAAAATTTGGCTCGTACTATTATTTTAGTGCAAGGACGATGCCTAGTGAAATTGTTTATGATCGTCCTTTATTTTATATAGACCCTATACAAATGTCCCCCCGAATGAGGTGTTTAGTCAATAAAGTTCCTAAATATTAAATGATTTTAACCAAAAAAAGGAGGATTGGTCCATTATTTCTTAAAGGTTCCATACAACCACCCTTCAAAATATCATTGTCAAGATCATACATCGCACATTAAACACTATAAAATACTTAGTCAATAAAGGATGATTATAAGCCAAGACCGCTGTTTTAAATAAGAGTTGAAATAAGTTTTCAGGATTATTATCAAATTCTTAGGCCAAATTTTATTAAGCTCATGTCAATTACTGTGAATCAGAGAAACAGACGGGCAGACAAGCGACTCAAATTTTGATTTAATGCAAGAATATAATCATGGGCTGTTAGATGTTTCTTACTTAGCGTTGCTGGCTTCACCATTACTTGTGTTAGTGGATGGTATAAAGATTTCTTTCTTAATCCTTAACTTTGATTTCCTTCATGAAATTATCACTTGGCCGTTATAAGAAGCATTCTAAGAAATTCGAATTAAATGCTTACATTTATAGTTATACACTAAGGATAAAAGTTTTTTCATATTGAGTACATCAAAGAAATTAAAAAAAAATCCACATACTTGAGGGTGACTCTGGCCAGATAGAAGTTTTTTATTATAAATCAATAGATTAGAATATAATTTTACCATAACAATTTACTGTTTTTGGGTTTTCGTTTCTTTGACATTTTTTAGAAACCAGCTATCGTTTTCTTTAGAGAGTTAAATTAAAAATAAACCGGTTTCGGTTTGTTAATAATAAGCGGTTTTAGCAAAATATATATGTAAATAAATATATAAACGGGTCAAGCCCGACTATGCATTCCCTACACCTCATTGTTGCTTAAAATGGTAGTTACGAAAAACTAATTAACCACCCTCGAATAATTTGATTATCTAATTTATTCTTAAGTGTATAGTACATTATTGCGGCACCATTGTAAATTTATGACTTTTAAAAATAATTTTCTTCTGTGAGATTATATAGAAGCTATAAGAAATTATGAACTAACCCTCGTATGATTATGCACATCGATTTTTCTTATATTAATCTTAATCTGGGCTGTCATTACTACAATACCAACGTACATGTGAGATTTATGCACAAAAAAGTAATATTTCTAAGGGGACTTATGAGAACTTATAGAACGACCCTCACTTATTGACATATTATTTTAAAGTATAATAAGATTTATGTGTGCCAAATTTCGTTTTTATTGAACTTTATGACATTAAAACCCCATTCCGGTAGAAACATTTGTATGGATGGTAATTGAAACATTAGAATTTCTATAGGAACCGTCCTTAGGCCAAAATAATAATATGTACCAAATTTCATCGAGATATCTAAAAAATAGCGATTTGTAGACTGTTCACAACGTTTACGAAATTATGAACTAACCCTCGTATGATTATGCACATCGATTTTTTCTTATATTAATCTTAATCTGGGCTGTCATTACTACAATACCAACGTACATGTGAGATTTATGCACAAAAAAGTAATATTTCTAAGGGGACTTATGAGAACTTATAGAACGACCCTCACTTATTGACATATTATTTTAAAGTATAATAAGATTTATGTGCGCCAATTTTCGTTTTTATTGAACTTTATGACATTAAAACCCCATTCCGGTAGAAACATTTGTATGGATGGTAATTGAAACATTAGAATTTCTATAGGAACCGTCCTTAGGCCAAAATAATAATATGTACCAAATTTCATCGAGATATCTAAAAAATAGCGATTTGTAGACTGTTCACAACGTTTACAAAGCCAGCTAGCCGGATAAGCAGACGAACGGACGGACAGGCGGACATCGTTAAATCGACTTAGAAAGTGATTCTGAGTCGAACGATATACTTAAAGGTGGGTTTAACACCATTTTTCTACATGTTACAAATATCTGCACAAACGCATAAAATCTCAACCACCTGTGGTGTTGTAGAGTTTAGAAACAGTTCTTAGACATGTATTATATTTACAAATTCTTAAAAATAAGACATAAAATGAGCATATAAATTTTTATACTCTTCACCACAGCAAGTGGTGATAATGGGTATATTAACTTTGTCATTCGATTCCTAACCGAATAATCTGAATCGATTAAGCGATGTCCGTCTGTCATTGGAAAACATTATCACGTTGTTTGTTATTGTCCTAAGCAGTTTAAAATCAGAAAATCTGTCTACTAGCAAAGAAGTTATAGTCCTATATCTGAGACAGCCTTAAATTAAAAAAAGGTTTGTCAATTTTTTACAAGAAGTATTTATCAGATCGAAATAAATTTTGTTAAAAAAATTATCCAAAAATTAAAAAAAATATGAAAAATACACTTATATTCGGCTATTCGAGGAGAAAAAAACCAAAACCAAAATAACAGATTAAAACTGGTTCTTAAAAACG
This sequence comes from Cochliomyia hominivorax, assembly GCA_004302925.2. Lineage (NCBI taxonomy): Eukaryota > Metazoa > Arthropoda > Insecta > Diptera > Calliphoridae > Cochliomyia > Cochliomyia hominivorax. Next base: position 45,562,683 of record PYHX02000413.1, on the reverse strand, counting down.
GGGCCGATAAACCTAATGTCTATTGAAAAATACCATCCTCAAAGTATTTGATATGAAACACCTAAATACAATATAAAATCTATAGAGAACTCCAAAGTGTTAAAGAAACTTCATTTCCCAGCTCTATTTTACTCTATTTCTATTTCCGTATCCTTTTCTTTCATTTACTACAATTCTTTCTTCCAACAAACACATATAACAAGACATGCATACGACTTCTTTGTTTACCAACAAACACTTTGTTTATGACTAAAAAGTAAAAGCAAATGTTTTTTGTTGTAAATATATTTGTTGGTGTGAAGTGTGTTTATGGCTGACTAACTTCTTTCCCTCCCATTGAGAATCTCTTGATATTTAGGTTGAGGTTTGTTATGGATTCATGCTTTACAAGTGTTTGTTAAGTTTACTTCAAAAGATGACATACATTTGGAAGTTACATTTTATATTTTTATAGAAATCAAATTAAATCCTGATGTTGTACGTATGATTTTTTTTTAATATTTTACGGATGAATTAAAAAAAACTCTTAGATTTTTTTAAGGTATTTAAAGTGCTGCTTTATCTTTAAAATTTTTCTTTTATTTTCCCACACTTCTCTTTTGATATTCAAGTTGACGATTATGCTTTTGTCATAAGTGAATTTTCAGTTATTATTTTGTGTTGGTTTAGGTTCGAAGTGTTTATTTACAGTTTTTTTTTTTGCTTTTTTATATTATTAGGTCAAATTGAAAGTACGTGGCACTTTTCGTACATTCTAAGTTAAAATTTCTTTTTTTGACTTTTTTTTTCTATGCTGTGCCGAAGTTTATATACCCTCCATCACTAACATTATGCAAAATTTAGCACGTCATGTTAGGCATGCTTAAATGCTGGTTACTGAAGAGACCTCTTAAAAAACTTTAGTAATATTTCAGCATTTAATGGGGTCTTTAACTAATAATATTCAATAGTATTGACCTTACTTTAAGAGTCTTCTTTCTGGGAACTAGATTTAATGGGAGCTGTGGCAAAATATATGCCGATATTCTCAAAAAAAAATAACTTATATTTATTAAAGTTAGAAAAATAATCGTGATGATTTTAAATTAAATTGTTTCATATACATATAAGAGTTTTCGAGCAGGGTCGTGGTATGGGAGCTATATTCAAACCCGTTTTCAGGAAAGAGACGTTTTATGGAAGCGATAACAAAATATGGACTGATATTGGTCAAATTATATAATAATATATATCCCAGATTGTTAGAAAAATAATTAAACTGAATTTCAATAGAATTGGTCTTTATTTAAGAGTCTTATAAGCCCAAACTTATTATCCGAGAAGGGACCTTTTATGAAAACTCTAGCAAACTAGGACCGATGTCGGTCAAATCAATAATATATATTACATGTAGTTAGAAATGTCAATGTTCCAAAGTTCATTTTTTTAAATTCTTATAAACCCAAGCCCATTTTCCGGAAGGGGCCTTATATGATAGCTTAAGCAAAATATGGACCGATATTGGTCAAATTAATAACATGTTTTAGAAATAGTTAAAAAAGCTATTATTAAATAGCCATTTCAATAAAATTGGTTAATATTTAAGAGTTTCAAAAGCTATAAACTGCACTCCAGAAAGTGTCTTATTTGGAAGCCAAGTTAAATGAGGACTCCTGCTAGATTGTGCTTATTAAAATTGTATCAAAATAAATATATAAGGCAAATTTGAGAAATTAATGTATAAAACTGCGACCTATGTGACATACGGATTTTGGGGTGTATCAAAATTTTAAATATTTCTGCCTATAACTTTTTCATATTTAAATTTAAGACTTTTTTTCGATAACTATATGCTATGGTCAAATTGCTGTTTAAATCTAGTTAAATTTTGTTAAAAAAATAGACATTTTCTTCCTCAGAAATCTTGAGGTGGTCTCAAATATCGGTCTATAACTTTTTGCCAGTGGACCGATGAAGTTGGTTTTAAACAGAAAACTGTTTACGATAATTACAAATAGAGTGGCCAAATTTTATTTAATTCAAACAATTATTCTAGGCGTAAGAATGTTTTCAACATACAAACCGACATAGTTTAATCGAGTTAGATTTTGATATTATGCAAGAATATATACGCTTTATATACTTTATAGAGACTCAGATGTTTCCTTTAAGGCATTATACACGGTACCACAAAGTTAATATACCCTCGTGACCACTTGTGGTGGTGGATGGCATCAATATATTGTCATATATGTCTGATCTTTTTGATTTAACCCAATATTTTTATTTTGGATTATTTAAATTTCAAAAACATATTGTAAAGTTTGTTTTCTAGAACTGAGTGCTGAGTTTTTATATGTTTTTATCTCTTATTGTCGCCAAATGTTAAAACAAACATAAAAAAGAAATAATAAAACAAACAAAAAAATATGTCAATTGAAGGATGTGGTCAAAACCAACCGAAGCACCAACATAAGTCATCATATGAAAAAACTCTTGTTAGTAAAAAGTATATTTATGTAAAAGCCCTTAACAGAAAAGGGATTTCAGGAAATAAATTATTCCAGACAAAAAAGCCTAAAGTTAAATAAAATACAGTTGAATGTGTAAACATTCAAACTGATAAACAATCAGTTAAAATAATAAACAGTTCATATGAATATAAATTGGTAAACAAATTTACGAGTTATATAGTCACACTCTATCTTCATGTATAATAGAGATATTAATTTCTTAATTTTCTAATGTTGGGAGGAAGATAAATTATTCATATTGATGTAAAGAGTTTAATCGAAAAGTGTTTAACGTACGTATATTTAAATAAAAATGAAACCACTAAATTCACAGTTTATTTTTTATTTCATTAAAGTTGTTATTACTGTTTTCCAAAAAAAAATATTTTTATGGTTTTTTATTTCGAATCCTTTCCGGAAACTCTTCCATTCACAAATTATAGTTATTTAGTCTATCTCCATTAAATTCCACAACAATTTTAGGCAACTTTTTTGTGCTCTTTAATTTTGTTTTAACCAGGTCCCAACATCTCACTTTTGGCCTTTGCTCTGGGTAGTTTGAAGAATTTGTCTGTCTTTATACAAATAATAAATTACTGTTCTTGCAACACTCAAAAGTTTGTTTGCCATAGTGACAGGATACCATGTCTAAATCAAAATAGGTATATACATTATAAAGTCTTATGAATAGAATCAGCCTATTTTGTAAAATTTTCTTGATGTAAATTTCCATATTTATAGAGCCCGTTATAATATATAATTGATATATTTTGCCGCAATTCTATATTTATTGTCATATCAAAAACCTTTTATGAAATTTTAACAGATTTTGGATTCCAAACTATTTCTCAATATTCTCTCGAACATCAGCGAGAAGTTACGAAAAATCTACTAGAACATACGTTTCGTCGTCCATTATCTATTAGTTCGAATTAATTGAGCCTTTTATATTTTTGAATCTGTATTAGATTTTACTTTTCGTAAAAATTTCTCGGAGTATTGAGCTAATCAGGCTGCTTTTCAACCGGATGTATGGGCGCTTTTTTGAAAACACTTTCTCTTTTTTATACTTCACACCTCTATAGGTGGCAAAAAAATAGTCCTGCCACCACTTCTAAGTATAGCTTGTAGATTTTTCGCAAAATACATATCGCAATTTTTAAGATATTTTAATAAAATTTTACACGTACTATTGTGTTGGCCCAAGTACGACGCCTGTTGAAACTGTTTATGATAGGTCCCTTATTTCATATAGGTCCTATACAAATGTTCTCCCGGAGTGGGTTTTTTAGAACATAAAATTCCTAAACGTAAAACGACTTTAACCAAATTTAGCAAAACTAAGTCTTATTAGGTTTTATTAAAGTCCTACATAAAAATTCCCCTTAAAATTCACATTATAATAACACATAAACATAATAAGGAAAGCAAATTATACGAGGGTCGTTCATAGATTTTTCGCAGCAACCATTCACAATGAGGTGTGGAGTATTAAATAGTCGGGCTGAACGATTATAATATTTTTACTTCATAGGACCAAATTGGCTTTTGTTGAAAGTATTTATTAATTTTAGTACACTATTTGTCTGGTCACTCATTTCATTTCAGATTAACATTATATTCACTTCTTGGATAATAAGAGGAATGTTTTAAAAAGGTAAATTGAACAAAAAAGTGGAATAAGATTTGGGTTAAAAGTTATAATGAAAAACGTGTGACTGGGATTTTTCGGTCTCACTACTTATAATCATCATTTTTGATAGTTTTGTTCAAAATAGTGAAAATTATTGCGATATTTAGTAAACAATATTTGGGTTATATGGGCAGTATCTATTTTCTATATATCCTGAAGGAAACTACACTTTATGAAATGTAGTTTTTATAGATATTATTCGAGTTTTCGAAGAAGTAACAAATAATAATTTAATCGAACTTAGAATCATTATATATTCAATAAATTGTTTTTTTTTAAGAATTTTTCAAAACTTAAAATTCTCTTTTGTTCCAGATATTAAACGTTGTTACGTGGGCTTTTTAATTATTTTTAAGAGAATAACGTTACAATATTTAAATGACAAATTATTCAACCTTGACATTTTAAATTTTGAAGACCTTTAACTTTAAGTTGTGCCTTCTTGTCGATTTCAATAAGTTATTTTCTTACGACCCGACAATCCCAAAGTTTTTTTTCTCCATCACAGGCGAAACAAGTTTCGTTCAAATATATTTGGATATATCTCATTAATAATTATTAGCAGCTGTAACAAATATATATATATATATATATATATATATATATATATATATATATATATATATATATATATATATATATATATATATATATATATATATATATATATATATATATATATATATATATAATATATATATTATTATATACCCATTTTTCATATAACCCGAACAACTTACTATTAAGTATAAATATTCAAAGTCATAAAGCTACACTTTATAGCTTTCGATATGTTAAATTTATAAGGATCGGATCTAATCAGCCTGATATTTCAAATATATAAAAAAGTATAAGAATTAAATTTCTTCATATTTTTAAGCTTAATTGCAATTATAGTCCAAGATGTAAAAACCGTTTGATGCTGCTCAAAATAAGGAAATGTAAACAGTTAAGAATTCTATGCTGTTTACCGTAGACCATAAAAAGAAGCACATAGAAGTTTGTGATCGATTTGAATAATAAATAAAGTTTCTATATCTTATTGAAGTTGAACCGAACATAGAGGGATTATATTCTCTTTTAGAGTTATAAGGGATAAACATATTAACTCAATTATGGTAATACTTTGGAATATTTTTGGTTTGTCCTACGTTGGACCGTTTTCTTATTTAAGAGATATAGTTAGTTGATTCTCCTCTATTAACATACATTTCTATCTTAAATAATTTCTACTTAAAAAAGAAACTGATCATTTCAAAAATTACTTCAAATTGCATTTGCGCTTGAATTGATAACAAATTTAGGAAATTGAATAAAATCAATTTATTTGAACTCTCACTTTTTTGTTTAATTTAAAAACTCTTTTGCATCAAAAATTTCTAAATATTTCATTACAAATATTTAAAGTGCAATCACTTTGTACTTTCAGTATTGAGTAAATGAACTTTAGATAAATATTTGTCGTCTAAAAGCAGATTTAACAGTTCCATTAAATATAAAACAAAATAGATGTCAATGATAGATGAATGTGTATGTGTGTGTGTTTTGAATATAAATAAATATTTACATTTGTATATTTTCACAAAGATTTTACTTCTTTATATTTTATTTACAAATAAAAATATAACATCCATTAAATTTTTATACAAAATGCATGTGTATTTGTAAAACAAATAAACAGACAAACAAACCTAAGCTTCTAGTATTATATACATATGAGATTCTACTTTTATCAAATGCAACAAGGACAATGATGACAAAAAGTGTGAAAATAACATTTCTATACAAAAACCCAAAAAAGGAAAAATGTATGTGGGATTTTTGTTGTATTAAAAAATAAAATAAACTAAAATGTATGTATGTAGTAAACACAATACACATACAGGTGTAAATATAAATGCTGAAAAAGGAATTTACATATATACATTTGCTTTTATTTAAACATGTATTGTGCAAAAGGATTATGTGTATGTGTGTAATATAAATAAATGCATGTCTACTAAGCACTCACACAAATGCAAATGATAACAAAGACGCACACAAAAAGGTAATTTTTTGGTTAGTTCTCTACAACACCTCAGAGCCCTCAAACAGAAAAAGTAATAGCAAAATATAATTTGTCTTTCAATTCGTCTTTACGAAACATTTGCACCCTACTATTTTGTTATAGAACATTTTTACGAAATTTTTATTTAACTATTGAGAAACTTTTTAATTATAATTAATTGTAATATTACTCATACGCTACATTTGTAATAGGAATAAGCATAATACTTGATATTTCTTGCTGAGACTTTTGTGACAAATATGTTCATATTTTAAAAAGTGCTTTAAAAATTACACCTGCTTAATTCTTAGGAATGACACATTGCTTTCATAAATATATTAAGGATGTCATACATCTGATGGAATAAATATCTAATTATTGATAAAGCTTACAAGTATCTCAAAAACACTTATTAATTAAAGGTTTTAAGCAAAATATTGAAAGCCTTATTCGTCAGTAATTATTGTTTAATACAAAGCAATACAATTAATTGTAACCTTTTTATATCGGAAATTTTATGACAGTTTTACATCATGGAAAAAAGTACGTTACGTTACGATAAATCCAAACTCCCGGTAATAAACCTTAATCCAATGTCAGTCTAAGGTATCTAAGAAAGTCTTACAGAAGGAAATTATGGCCTTTTTTAGCGATAGTAATATTATCCCATACATCACGGATCACCGTCTTGTAACTTACCGATATTTGCGAAATATACGACGACACTTCCCAAAGCAAGGTATCAGGCAATTAGATACATACCTATAAAATTTGGAAAAATAATCCAGCTAATGTAGAATACGTTTCAATGAATTAAGGAATTATTACGAAACATTCACCTTCTGTTAGACTTGACGGTATATACATTAAAGCCAATAAACTTCGAATGAAGCGGAAATCGTCTAGTTTTTATTTGTTAGACTATTTATTGTAAAACTAAGCATTTAAAAAAAGTCATTTTGTATAATGTCGTACTAAAGCATACGACATACAAGTATGATGAGCATACTCGCCAGTTCTTAAGACAATAAAAAATATTTATAAAGATTTAGAGATTCCATAAGTAAAAAAAGAAGAAGTAAATTCAATGTGAAATTACGGAACCATTTAAAGTAAAATTTCTCTGACTCCAATTTAGTGTTCCTAATCTGATCAGGAGGGTATAGTTTTTAGTACGAGATATCATAACAGTATTTGAGATCATATGAGATCAGTATTAAAGTAAAATGATTTGTTGAAATTTATATTCGATGAGACGCGTAATGATCACCATCTTCTTTGTAGCTCAGGCTTTACCTTTCCAACTATGATTTGTTACGGTCTAAGCAAAACATAAACAATTTATTTTAAAACAGGACACAAGGGTTAGAATCATTTTTTCTCATAATTTTTTTCTTTTGATCAACTGCATTTCTTTGGAATTATTATTGTTAACCACGTACCCAATTGATGGTACATGGGTCGAGATATAGGGGCGCGAATTCGAGTATCTCGGACATTGTATTTTTTTTAAACATACAGTATTGTTCGAAACTTAAATAACATTTCCCAGTAAATATTCCTTGTCATATATATTTATATGACATATATTCTATTTACATGAATTAATACTTTTTTTTTAATTTATTAACTAATCAAATTGTTTTTGTTGCTGCAAAAGGTAACGAGCATGTGAAAAGATAGAACAGAGGTTCATACGGGATCGCAAATACAGCGAAATTTGTAGACAAAGCAAATGAACTTAATAGAAGAATTGGGAAGTGTTTCACAGAATTTGAACCAGGATGTAACTTTATTTTTGTTGAATTATTAGCTAAACTTTATCAGAAGTCTCAGTGAAAAAAGCTATGGCTCTATTATTCTTTAAGTAGCTTTCTTTGTGATCACAAATTTATCAATCAAGAAACAATACGGTTTCCCAAGTAAGAGCTCCATGCCATATTGATGATTACTAAGGAAGTGTTAAAATCTCCAATACTCAAAAGACTGGCTTTATGGAACCGTCATTTTAACTTATCTAATGAATTTTAATCATGTTATTGTTGAATGATTGATCAATTATCGACCCTAAAATTTTTCAAATAATTGGATTCTAAAAACGTGGTTAACAAAATTAAAAGTAGTTCTATAGTAAACTTAAAATTCTATTCGAAATTAAAAATTTCCAATTTTGAAGAGAAATGTTTAATCTACATTAATCGAATACTACTAACAGCACAAATACTAACAACAGATGAAGTAAAAGCATATGTTTTCCATTTCATTAATTCGGCACCTACAGCGGTATGTGAATAAATTTTCCAGAAAAAAAATCACCCAAATTAAAGTAGCAACATTCTGTAATCGACCTTGACACAAACCGACAATTTACTCTTAAGTTCATTTTGTTGTATGTAAATTTTTACAAAACCATTTGACACAATTTCTTGTTGCATTGCTGGAAGCTAACAGGGCTTGTGGTTCAGTGTTTTTGTCTTTCAGTGATAAAGAACATTTTTGTATTTTATTTTTGTTTCGTTTTTTATTTTTTGCTTTCTTTTTCCAACAAATATTAAATAAAAATGTATATAAAGAACAATAAAATAATATTTTTTTTTTCATTTTTTTGTTCACGTCTGAAAACAAAACATTTTTATTTGCGTTAATTTAATGAAAGTTACTACTTATTACACAGACATATACAAACACTCACACAAATACACTCATTCATTTTGTTGGTACTGGCTGCATGTAAATTTCAAGACTCTGCAAAAATAAAACAAGTACGAATGTAATATTCGGTTATGTCGAATCCTCATACCCTTCACAACAAATGCGTCTAAGTAAATGCGTTATGTGTCGAACATATACATTCACATATACACTCACAAACGTATATATAACTGTTTTCTTATATAGATAGAGAAACATTTAATGAGTCATTAGATATAATATATTTTTAGTCCAATATTTTGATATACTGAACCGATTTTGCTAATAGAAAACTAATCGGACTAAATACAATTGAGCTTTGCCAATTCTTGTGGATGTTAGCTTCCAGAAATAGACTGACAGACAGACGGGCAGTCAGACAAACAGACAGAAAGTCATACAGAGAGGTAGACAGTCAGACAGGCGGACATTGCTAAATCGAGTCAGATTTTGATTTGATGCAAGAATATGTAGATATTATGGTGTCTGTGCAAGTTCCTTCTTATCGTAACACACAGAATGACAAAGTAAATTTCACCACTTGTGGTGGTGAAGGGTATAAAAATTGAAATGGGGGGAAATTTGCAACAATTGTTTGCAGATGAAAATAAAATGACAACAACAAAAAACAACAACAATTGTTGTATTTAGTTTATGTTAACAAAAAAATATTCATACAAATATACAACCACAATCATAAAAACAAGACAACAAGATTAAATGAGAATGAGTGAATGACTGAATGAAGGCAACATTTGAAATACGCAGAAAAATAAAAGTTCATGTTGTGTTAATGTTCCAAGTCTGAGAAGAGAAATTACGAAAAAAAAACTAGAAATTGTCCAGAATGTTGTGACAATTGTACTACATCTGTACGCCACAATTGAAATTGTCATCAAAAAAAAAAAAAAAGTGTGAATAGAAATAACGATATGACCATCATATTATTTCTCTATTGTGTTACTACATTAACATTTATTTTCACTACTCAAACGCATATTATAGTACTATAATGGACTATATAGTTTTCGTGCTAAATAGTTTCTGGTTAATGATTTTTATTCACATTAGATTTTAATTTTAAACATTTATAATCAAGTCTGAATATGAGCTATTTTACTCAATAAGGTGAAAATATCACATATTCAAGCATTCAGGAAATATTCATTGTTTCATCTGATAAACTTTAATGTGTTCTTAGTTATGAAAATATTTAGGGAAATTTAAAACTTCCAGCAGCGTTTCAAGCGAAAAATAAATGGAAATAAATCCTCAATTTCAAACGGCTTGTTCGAATATGAATGAATACACAATTTTAACTTTATTGAATAAGTTTTTTGCGAATTATTTAATTTTAATTTTTAACTAAAATTTTTGTAAATCAATCTATCTTATAGGTATTTTGTATAGATTTTTTATATTTAATTGGAAACTAAAAGAAAAAAACTTTCGAAAATTCCTAAAAATATTTTTATTACTTTTTTGCTATATTTTCTTAACCGATATCTGGGAATAAAAATTTCTATTGCTCAAAATTTAAGAACACATCAGAATTTGGAGAAAACAAGTTTTAATTCATTTGCGATTTGAAATTAGGCCAAAATTTTAGTGTTGTGGAAAGTGGAAGTTTGGGAATCTCTGCTTCTCCCAAAATGTAAGACTTAATTTTTTTGCACTTAACAAGAGCGTATGTAGTAACCTTTAAGAAAAGTATAAACACGTTATAGTTTTTTTAAAGTGTATAATAACTCATGAATAATGCTACTAATTTTTCGACGAAAAATCGACAGTTTTTGAAAATATAATTTAAAGATTTATAGCTTTTAATTTTATTAATAAATTTTTATTATTATTTTTTTAAGTTTTCTTTGCAGAATTTAGCCATTAATTCTTAAATTAATAAAAATATTTAAGGAAAATTGGATACAATTTGGATCCGTTATAGCATAAAAACTTTGCTAAGATCTGCATAAAAGTACAATTTTATTATTTAAGCTAAATATCTTTTAAACTATAAATAAAGCCTACCAGTTGTAGGCCCTCACTGACAGAATCCACACATATAAAAATCTTTAAAGTGGGTTCATACAAAAGGAACCAGAATCGTTTTAAATATGCTTATGACCCAAGGGCACCAACTTAGGTATCGCTTTAGACTATGATATTATGTAGCAGCTCCAGATTACTTCTTTAGCGTAATATTTAAAATTTCCTTTATACAATGCCAAATGCGTCTGCGATTTATATCCAGGGACAGTGGTGGCGAAAAAATATATGGATCCCATTACCTGATAACTTATGCCATGCAGAAACATCTATCGAAGTTGTATATTTCACCGACCATAGCGTAACATATGATGGCCAAAATGACCCTGAAAATAAAACGGTCCACTTTTGTTTTGACTTCTATAAAAGGACAAATTACAATCTCCGAGAAACAGGATACATCCAAATTAATAACAACCACTTGTCGTAGTATGGGAAGTAGTTGCTATTTTACTTTATGTTATCTAAAACTCTTAAGTCTATCGGAATTAAAACCAAATATGTAAAATTTGTTACATATTTTAGAAAATTATATAATAAAATTATTTAATATTTCAGAATTATAATACTTATAACTCAGTTCTGGAATGGAACCTTATAAAGTATGGGCCTATATTCGTTAAATTGGCTACCTGTATTAAAAACCATTAGTAAAAATATTTTACCGGATTTATGTATTAAATAATTTTGTAAGCATAGGAGCCTTTATTTATATGGGTGCTAGGACAAATAGTGGCCCCTGTATCACTCAACTTCTTAAGGTTTTCATTAATTAATTTATAAGATTGCGATATGAATGAAAAGGTGATTTTTGGGTGTAAATTTTGTACATTTCAACTCTTAACATAGTATACGTTTGTAAGCGTATGTGTGCGTGTGTATGTATGAAACATAACGTATTTGCTAACACGCATTTGTGGTAGAGGATATTGAAGTTTCGGCATAGCCGAATATAGCATTCGTACTTGTTTGGTTTTTTTTGTCATCCTCTTTAAAATATTTAAAAATATCAGACCGCATTTCATTATAACTCTCTTAAAAAGTATTTTTCCGAAATATTTTAATGAAATTTTGAACATTTTGTTAAAGAAAATTTAATCCTATTTAACCAAAGCTTTCTTACGATTGCTTCCCCAAGAATTGTTATATATTGTTATAACACGAAAATTTTTCATTCAATATTATTGTTGCATAATGGTATTTGTTGTTTTGTGTCGTAAATGGATACAGTCCCTTTTCTACAGACCAAGAGGAATGTTATTGCCAAAATAAGTGGACAGTGAGAGACAGGGTTTGTGATCCAAAACCTTTAAACATAATATGGAAAACAATATGAGTATTGAAAACAGCACATGATTATATGGAAAAATCTAGATGTCGCTGTTTGGTAGGAACACTCATGATTAGTATATAAGTAAATCACTCTGTAGAAAACAGCAAGATAGTGTTTGCAAAAGTATTTTTATAATAAAGCGAAAAGAATGTTGCGGCATAATCAACTATTTGATGTCTGTTAAATTAGACAATAAATCATAAAGTAAAATTTTTGAAGTTTCACCATATAAACATTAAACCTTTATTGACGATACAAAATCATGTTTTTGTGGTAAACCCTTGATTAACACACATTTTCACATTTAAAGTGGATTTCGCTGATCTAAGTTTTTCATTTTTTTTTTCATCGAAAAAACAGTCATGTTATGAGTTTTTAAAAAATGGCATCAAATCCTTTCCTGCAAAATATAAAAATTATCTTTAACTTTAAATCAGATAAACTCATATAGTTTTTTTAATAAGTCTAAAATATTATAAATTATTTATATAAAAAACATTTAGTTAATGAAGCATTCTAATGTGGTATTTCCACATGAATGCATAATTATCATCAACATCAACAGATTCACCTTTCCCTCGCAGCACAAACCAATAAAAACTCATTTAATATATAAAAATCATTTTCATAAAAAATGTCCTTTAATGTTTAACATTTCATGTGTATATTACTAAATACATACACACGCACACACATACAGCATTATATCTAAACATATAATATGACAAAGATTTAATGGTTTTAAGTTAAAAACAACATTTCCTGCAAAAGTAAAATAAATTTAAATCATAATTGCGCTTTTTTTTTGTTAAAGAAAATTTAAACACAATTTTTTATATAAAAATCCCTTTTAGCATCACCTATTTGGATTTAAGATTTCTTCTCTTCTTTTTTTTTTTTTTTGTTTATATATTACAATGGGCCATCATTAGAGTAAATGTGATGGGAAAATTTAATACTCGGAAACGTAAGTGGGAAATTCCAAAATTCCCTTATTATTTTTAAGGATATTTTCTCACTTACACTTTAACATAAAGCGCATGTCTGAATATAAAACTGTGTTTGTCTATTTCTCTTATTTTATTAAGGAACACGTGTTTTTGTTGACGGAAACTCACCTCGTTCTTCCTTCTTGAGAAAAATTGCAGGGAAGTATAATCTAGTTTGCTTTGAAGGAGAAAGTACATTTTTATTCAGTTTGTATTATGGTTAGTAAAAGGAGAAATTTATTAGTTGAAAAAGGTCGATAATGCAGTTTAAGTAATATATAATAAAACTATTTTTTTAATTAGTTAATAAAGTATTGTATTTGAAATAAACAAAACTCGTAGCGACACTTACAAAATAATGACGTCTATAAGGGATGTTGGGCAGAATACAGTATTTAAAATCCATATATTTTAAACAAATCACTTTTCAATAACATCATGATTTTACTCCCATTAAAGCAAACGAATTTTGTTTACGAACTGTATCCTGTTTAGACTTCAATAATAAAAATTTTCCTCGGATGTACATTATTGAATGTATTTAAAAATTTGATTAAACTGATCAAATGTGAAGAATATTATTGGATTGAAGGGTATAAGATTTTTTGTTAATAAATGATCATTTGGTTATAACAACCGTCGCTGATTGGATGGAATTATTTCACACACTTATTCCATAAATTAAAGTTTTATATGCTTAATAGATTATGTAGAATAATGTCCTTATATTGTAGCTTTATCAAACTACCACAATTTCCTATATAACATATTGCTAAAAAATATATGTAGGAAATTCATTATACCATTTATCCGATATAGATGAGTTTTAGTATGATGTATTTCGATGGTATTCAGTCTTAGATATCAATAACAAACAATCTTTAGTTACTTTCTGAAATTTTCTAATACAAATTTCTCGAGATTTACAAAAGTGAATTTTCCGGGAAGATCCCTAAATGTTTTCCTGTGAAGAATCCCTAGCTAATATTTATAAAAGGAATCTGGCACATAAAAATAGAATAAAATTTATTCCTACACAAAGCTTAATTTTTATAAGGAGTGAGATAAAAAATTTCTTAATATACATATAAGGTACTGAAACGAGACCAATAAATTTAAAGTTTTATATTTTATTTGATTTAAATTATTATTTCAATTTACCATAAATAAAAAATATAATTTTATAGTTTAAATCGTAGTAATAAAATTTTGAATCGTTTTTGGAAACACTACCATTAACGTTTTTATAACGTTTTCCGTCACCTTTTTTCTAACAGGTAGATGATCTCCATTTAAAACCTACTGCACTTTTTTACTGCTCTTCAATTCATCTTTAACAAAAGCCCAACTTCTTACAACTGGCCTTTGCTCGGGCTATTTTGAGGATTGCCTCCTGTACCACTCAAGGTACAAGAAACAATTATTTGTCTTGTACCACTCAAGGTTTTGTTAACCAGAATAAGAAAATTATTTCCAAAAATCTTTACTTAGATGCCAGTCCTAATTATACCCTACACAATCATAGGTGGTTGGGGTTTTATGCTTCGTACAGTTCCCGATAACATTCTGAATACATAGTGCTAAACACACTTTTAAATTTTCAAAGTCAGATTTAACGATGTCGTTCCACCTGCCCATGATAATGTTGTGAAAATTTCTCTCTGAATAGAGTTTTGATATCAAGAAACTCACAAATTTAAAGATATTTTAATTCTGTTTCGTACAAATTTATTACGTATTACTACAAATCCATCTTCCAAATTTTTAAAGATCGGTCTACAAATGGCTGTAGCTCAAACCGTCCGAAAATCACTTTAAAGTACGTAAATCTAAAAAACTGTCATAACTATGATAATATTTTGTTTGTTTATGATTATACAACTAGAAAATACCCTATGAAAATATTCAAGGCTCAGTCCATAGTTTTATTATATAATTTATATATACATTTTTCATACATCTCTGAAATTGTTAGGGGAAATATTCAAGAAATTTTTATGAAAGTTTTTTTATGACAAAATAATTAATATAAATTTTTTTCGGATAGGGCATGGGGGAGTTATATCCCTCTTATAAATGATATTTTATGAAATTTTAATTACGGATGAAATAGTAATGCAAGCGATATTTTCAATATGTTTTATGTATTATTATTCGAAACTTTTTCTAAGGATTCGAGATTCGACGATAATACTTCATTTTTATATCCTACAAGTAGTGAAGAGGGCATATTAGCTTTGTTATTCCGTGCGTAACGCTAAAAAGGAATCATATTGGACACCATAATGCATAGATATTCTTGCATTAAATCAGAATCTGAGTCGATTTTGCTATATTCATATGTATGTCTGTCTGTCCGTCTGTATGTTGTTGGCATTTTCACATCCACAATAATTGCAACAGCTCAATGTATATTGGTCGAGTAATGGCTATAGTCCTGAGAAGTTTTCTGTTTAAAAAATTTCATATGATTGTCAATTATAAATCGAAGAGTGAGACATTTTAAATTGTATGTACTTCATTACTATTCCAAAAATTATCAGAATAAGTTCCGTAAAGAAAAAGTTAAAACTTAAAATGTAACTTATTTATGACTCATTATGTGTCCCTGTGTTATATTAAGAATAACGTTTATATATTTTAAACTTTTATGAGTGTATGTTTGAGTGTGTATGGACGAAACATAATGTCTTTACTTCACGCGCGTTTGTGGTAGATGGTATTGAAGATAGTCGAATATAGCAATATTATTAGCTATGTCCGTCTGTCTGTATGTCAGCCTGTTGTTGACACGCTCACATCCACAACAATTGACAAAGATCAATTAAACATTTACTTGAGTAGTTGCTCTAGTCCTGGGAAGTTTCCTATTTAAAATATCAAAAGATATAGATTGATATCTGAGGCAAGCTCTAAGTTCCAGCGAAGAATTTTCATAAAACTGTTAATTGCAAATCGGCAAATAAGAATGAGATTTTGTCACAATATTAAGTTATATGAACTTTATTATCATTCCAAAAATGTGTAAAACTAAAAAGAAATTCTCTCGGACCCCATAATATATATTCTTTAATCAAATAAATTTAGCATTCCTACTTGTAAAAATATTCATATTATAAGACATTTTTTTAATCTTTTTTAAACTCAAGCACATTGTAGTTCTCAGTAGTCTTAACATTACCATATCAAATATTGTTTAAAGTTTGGGTGTTAAACTGTTGCTTTCCATCCGATTACCAAAATTTTTTATATTATGTAAAAATACCAGATACAAAATCACAAAAAATTTCATCAACAAATCAAATCTGATAATAAAGAAATTTAAAACCTGCCTAAATTTTACTTACAATATTATTCTCATGGGGAAATCCGTTTTCAATTATTGAGGCGAAAAAGTTACTCGAAATTTTCGAGAACACTTCAATATGTAGAGAAGAGTTAGTTCTCTTCTCACAACAAGTAAGATTAATTGAAATGAAAGCTTTTCGCAGTCTCTCAATTTTTAATCCAAATAAAAGAGCAAATAGAGAGTTTTCATTTCTCTCTAATAGCAAAAAAGAAATAACTCAATGAAAAGCTAAAAGAATGAAAAGAAGAAGAAAAATTATTAAAATTTTACACAACGAACAAACGAATTTTTACAAATAGTTACCAACGAAGGCTAAAACTAAACGGACGTATACGAGTGTTTGAGGAATATTTAAATATTCTGACAAAAATCCAAAAACTCAAAGGGGATTTATATATATTATATATAAAATATAAAATAAATATGAAGCAAAAATTTAATGAAATAAAAAAGAGGAGAAAACTAAATTTTGAAATGTTAAAAAATTAAAAAAGTTATTAAAAAATAAATAAAATTTAACAAATTGTAAAAAATTAAAATGTTAAATAAGTAATGTGCGCACTGTTTATAACATAAAGTGAGTGTTTCTTTTATGAAAAAAATATTATTATTTTTGGTTGTTATTGTATTGCCTTGTCTTTATTATTATTGGTGTGGCTCATCATTGTCATTGTTTCCCTAAAGTTTACAACAAAGGACCTCCGGATATAAACGTGTATAAGGATATTTGACTACCTAACTAAGTGTTTGTGTGAGTCAGTTATCTGTTCATATGACTTGTCTTGACTCTGTGTTTGTTCATTCGAATGTAAAATACATAAAATAAATTTTTTTGCGTGTGTTTCTTTTATGAGTGCAATTGTATAAAAATATTTATGTAGGAGTAAAACAAAAAGAAGAAATTTTAAAATAATATTCGGTTACAGTTCAGTGGTGTATCTTCATCTAGAAAATGATGTGACTAAAAGCAAATGTATGTATGTTAAGTGTTTTAAAAGGATTCAAGGATACACAACTATAAAACAACAACAAAAAGAGTGAAAGTACTTGCTCCAAACAGCAAGAAGACATAAAGTGTAAAAAATGCAAAAAAAAAGAAATGAAAATGAAATGTTTTTAAAAAAATCATAAAGGACGAAATGTGATATTTTAAAAGCAAAAAAAAAAACGAAAAAAAGAAATGAAATGAAAAAGAGAAAAATCTAATAAAAGAGTGTTTGTATGTGTAAAATCCAACACATGTCTAATAACATAATTTACATAAATATCTAAAAAAATATATATTTTTTTAGAAAAATTCACATTATTAGTGTTCTAATAAATCATATTAATGCAAAAAAGAAAAAGAAATTGTTGTCCTAAAAAATATGTCCTTCAAAAAGGATATGATAAGAAAAATATATAATAATTGAAATAAAAATAAAATATAAAATACTTAAAGAAATCTCCAAAACATTATCTTTAAAAAATAACCTTCTTTTGACCAAGTTTTATGAATCTAACTAACTGGCACTACTTTTAGCAATTTAACAAAAATGATAAATCATTCTACTCTTAACTCTCTCCCATAAAAAAGGCAAAAAAAAAAATAAAAAAGAAAATTAAATTAAATAAAAACAAGTGAAAATGAATATTCGGCTATGCCGAATTTTCAGTACCCTCCACCAAAAATTCATGTGAATTTAATATGTTATGTTTCCCACATATACGCTCACACATACATACATATAATTTTTGGAACAGCAATGAAGTACATATGACTTAATAAAAATTTTAAAATTTCTAAATTGTCGTTTTAAAATTGAAAATTTTACGATAGTTTTTTGCTTGTACTTAGAATTTTCCTCAGATATCAGTCTATATCTTTAGATATACTACACGAATTTCTCAGCTTTTAAACAAAAAACCTATTAGGACTATAAAAAATACTTAGGCAAATTTTCATTGAGTGCTGTCATTTATTTTGGATATGAACGCGCCAACTACAGACAAACAAAGAGACAGACGGACAGACAACACGGACATTGCTAAATCTACTCAGATTTTGATTTGATGCAAGAATATATATACATTATGGGGACTAAGATGATTCCTTTTTAGCGTTACACATGAAATTACAAAGTTAATATACCCTCTTGTGGTGGTGGAGTGTACTAAAAAATAAATTCATGATATTTTCCCAACAACAAAGAAAAGAACAAATAAAATCTAATATAATAAATAAAAGATAAAAATATCTGGTGTTTTTATATTCATGCTTTTTTCTATCTTTGGGTTTAAATATCCAAAAAATAAGAAAAAAAACTAACAATAAAAATGACAAATGTTAGAAAGGGATTATGTGGCAATAGAAAAACAAATAACAAAGAAAATAATCGTCTATACATATGTATGTGTAAAGTGTTATAAAAAATATCCCAAATTGTTAAAAAAAAAATAAATCAAATAAATTATAAATCAAAAGTTTAAGTATCAAAGCATTTAAGGACATAAAATAGAAATTACAAAAATAATTGTGATGGATTTGTAGGATATAAAATTGTTTATAAATTGATGAAATTTTCAAAAAAAAGGACATAAATACAATCTAACAATAACATGATATCATATAGTTCAATTATTATAAATGTGCTTTTTATTAAGCCTTTTGGAAGTTACGGTTTATTAAGTTGAAGTTAAATAAAAAAATGCCTTAACTCAAAAAAAAAATGTGGTAAAGTTTTGTATAAAAGTATTTAACAAATATATTTATTTGCTTAAAGTTTTTGTTACTTAAAAAAATTCGAGACATGTTTTCAAAAAAGGCTGCTTCCATTTATAAGGCTTAAAACTTAATTCACTTAAATTTGGCTTGAGTTGGTATCCTGTTGCTAAACACATTTGCCAAAATTAACAGTCAAAATTTATTTAAGAAAATAATTTAATTTATGACGTTTATCAGTCCATATCAGCCTCTACATAAAACTCATTCCTGAAATGAAGTTTTTTCTTAAGAAGTTCTTATATGTGACCCATAGAAATTCAGACAATTTTTCAGTGTGACTTTTTTCATTAACATCGTCAATCATTAGACTAATCACCCAAAAAGGCCTTTTTTCGGAAAAAGGGATTGAAGGTTACAAAACTCTTAATTATTAAGTATTTTTTTGAAAAATACGGTTTAAAATTTATTGACAAATTAAAAACTCTAAAAATTTAATTAACCATGACTTCTGTATCGGTTATATAAAATTGAAGTCATAAAAATTCCATTAGCTGTAGATTGCTGCTCTTATAATATTAAAAAAGTGGGACTATTTTTATATTATATCCAATTTATGGGTCTTTTGTAATTTTCAATTTCTTCTTTCAATTGTATTGAACTGTTAAGGCATGATGCGATTTTCAAAATCATCGAAATGTCTCATTAAAGAAAAAGTCGTAAAGTACGAAATTCATAAATTTTAGTTCAAATTACCTCTCGCTTTAGTTTGAGCTTGATATAGGCAGAAGTTAATTGACCTCGAATTCGCACAAAATTATAATATATTTGAGAATTGTTGGTACTATTATTATAAACTAGCTTATTTAGTCCGCTTTACACTCTTATCTCTTCTCTCAAAGGCAAGATATTTCGGTGTTTGAAATTGTACCGAGACGAGATACAAAATCTTTAACACAAGTAAATTATTATTTTGGGGCCAATATTGGGACTGAGTGAAATTGGATCGTTGCTTGTTTCTGTGGAAAAATTTAACACCAATTGTATTTCAGGGGTTCAATTATTTGAATTTCATTACAAGTTTATTATAAGGCGGATTTTCATAGTCGATAGAATTGTGAAAATCTAATAAATTTTCTATAGATGTGAGGATCGGATAACAGCGATATTTTCAATAAACAAAATTATTTTTTGGTGAATTTTTTTTTCTTAAAATAATGTTTCAGCGTGGTTTTTCGAATCAAAATGATGCCAGTCGTAATGTAAAAAATTCAGTTTTAAGAAATTTGTAAGAAAATTAAAAAATAAACAAATAAATTCAAAAACTTCCTATTAAGGATACTAATACTTCAGTTATACAACAGGATTCAATGTATGTTATATGAAAATATGCAATAAATCCTCATAGTCCGGTTCTATCTATCTGGGCATATGACTTGCCTTGGTTATGAGGGTGCAGTATTATTTTTTCGCTTAGTTTCTATTTAAATTGAGCTTATTTTTGGTTTCACAAAGTCTCTTTTGAATTTATTCCAACAAATTGTCACATTAACCGATTTAAATCGACATATAACGATTTATTTTGTGCAAAAATATTACACTCATTTTCATGGTCACTAGATTTATGAAATAATCAATACTTTTGTCCGTAAAATTAATGACTTTTTTCAACAAATTATTCCATTTAAAGTATGTTGTGTGTATTTAGTGAAGTAAGTGTTTGCATTAGTTAAATCACTTATTGTTGTATCAAGTAATAACGACTTTTTCTTAAAAACTTGGTTAAGAGGACAGAAAAATTAAGGTAGAAAAAAATTCTTGTAGTGCCAATACTTTGGTTCGAATGTGATATTTAAAAATATTAAATTTTTAATTTTTCATAAATTTTAACATCATTTAAATAATGAAGTATTGTAACCTTTTATTGTGACTGTTTCTCTACAGTTAAATTGCTTTACTATTTTCTTTTAATATAATTTCTTAAAAAGATTTTCGAAATAAAATATTATAATCTTTTAATATCACTTAAATAAAGTGATCATATTTATAACAAATTCAATTTAAAGTTAAAATATTGGCTAATTTTTAAATTCCTTCAAATTGCTTAAAATAATCCTTAATTCTTTTAAACTTTAAAACATAAAAGTTTCTTATCTTACAGCTCCACAAACATAACGTCGTACTCCTAAAAAGTCATAATTTCAAATATAATCTACTAAAACTAAATAGAAATAAAACTGACACTCAGAAAATTGTTGAAGTAACTAATTGTACTAAAATTTTTTTGAAATAAAAACTTTGATTTTATTCTTTTTTCAAACTTTAACTATTTACTAAATAAATTGCAATATTTATTTTAGTCTTTTATCCATTTCTTTTTTTGCACCCAACCACTACAAAACCTAAAAACTGTTACTAACAAAAAAAGTTTTATAATAAAATAAAAACAAAAAAGAAAATAAAAAAATAAAATAAAAAAATAAAAAAAAATAGTTCAAGAAACTTTTTTTCCAATTTCATGTCCTTCATATAAAAATAATAACAGCAGCAAAATAAATTGTTGCTGTGTTTAGAATATATGTAGTTTTAGTTGCCTTAGCAATATCTATCAAATAATATACATTTTGGAATAATAAATTTTCCAAATTTCAACTAAAATAAAAAAGGCATATATGTTATATTTGGCTATGGCGAAACTTCAGTAACCTCCGCCATAACTGCCTGTGAAGTGAATACGTTATGTTTCATACAAACACACTCACTTGTAAACTCGCACACGCATACAGGAACACTTAAAAAGTCATAAAATTAGTTATATAATTTTGGCCCTAACTTTCTTTCCACTGAACCGATTTTCATAATTTTTGAACTGGTGATGAAGTACATATTGCTTTATAGCAACGAAGTACATATAGCTTAACATTTTATCAGAATATTTTCATATTTCTTGATTTATAATTGAAAACTTACGAATTTTTTTGCTTGAACTTAGAGGTTGTCTCAGATATCAGTCTATATCTTCTAATAAACTAAACCTATTTTGCTGGTTTTAAAAAGGAAACTTCTCAGGACTATAAGAAATACTGCAGACAAATTTAATTGAGGTGTGACAATTATTGTGGATGTGAGCATGCCAACAACAAGCAGAAGGAAAGACGGACGAACAGAAGACATTGCTAAATCCGCTAAGATTTTGATTTGGTGTAAAAATATTTACTTATGGAGCTCGAGATGATTCCTTTTAAGCGTAACACATGGAATGAAAAACTTAATATACTCTCATCACCACTGTAGTGGTGGAGGGATAAAAAATAAAATCAAATAAAATAAATAAAAAAATGTAACGAGATTATATGAAAAAAATGGAATAATTTTAGTATCAACAATTAAGAATGTTATAGTCGGTCATATAATACCCTACACCACCAAAATGTAGGTTATAAACGGTAGGCGTATAATTGTATTTCCTGATTTATTCTTAAGTGTCTAATACATTATTGTGATATTAATATTTATATGAATTTTATATTTTTCAAAATTTATTTAATTAATAGGAGCTACGAGAAATTATTTACCGACCCTCGTATAATTTAATTTTAACAATCATTATTACAATACCAACGTATATGTGAGATATATGAAAGAGGCTTGTTTGGGATCTATGAGAATTAATGAAACGACTCTCGCATAATTTGGAGCATCGATCAAATTATAAAACTTTGAATTTCTGTCAAATTTCGTTCGATTTATGTTTACAACTTTTCAGAGCTTAAAACCTCATTCCAAGAGAACATTTGTATGGGGTGTATCTAAAATATTGGAACGAGCATGTTCAAATTCAATAAGACTTATCGTTGGGTCAAAATTATGAAACATATCAAAATATTTAAAAAATTGTAACCTGAAGAATATTCAAGATTTCTATGTGGACAGTCTGTCGGACAGACGGACATTGTTAAATCGTCTCAGAAAGTCGAATATTAAAAGTATGTGTAACGCCCTTTTTTTGTATGTTACCATATCAGACCAATATTCCAATCACATACGTTGGTGCAGGGTGTAATACACTAAAATAATAAACACATTTACATATTAAAAAATTAGCATTATTTCAATAAAACTGTATTATGATAAAAAAGACTAATGATGGGAATAATTAACATGGATTAAAAAATAGTAATGATAATAATAGAATATAGATAAAATTGCCTTTTATTTCAACATTATTAAATATTTATATCTATAAATATTTGTAAATAGAAAATCTGCATAAATTAATAATTAAATACACGAAATTGTACAAAAAAAAATATGTTTTATCAATATTCATTTATGCATATTAAAAATCAGGTCAGTAAATAGGAAATTTAAAATGCACAACGAGTATAAGCATTTTGGAAAATAAGAGTGAAAATATTAATCATACGCTATATTTATCTAAAGGTCGTATTTTATTGACTATTGTAAGGATAAAATTTAGTTTTATATATAAAATTGAGATTACTTTAATATTCACTAAACGTATACTTAATACATTTTCAAAAAATAACAATATTAATTATTAATCATACGTCTAGTATAAGAGGAATTTTATGCTTATTTTAAATTTTAAGGTTGAAGAAATTAAGTTTATTTTAAACACATTTCTTTATCGTTAGGCCACTAAATAGAATATTTAAAATACATACGACATGTATGCTTTAAAGGGGTTTATTAAACTGAAATTAAAAAATATAATTTTAAATATTGAGATTCACTAACTTTTAATTTAATGTTAACTTTAGGTTCAGCATTCGTCTTGAAATATGTAAAAACTGAAAATACTTAAATAAATGTCTGAATTTCTATGGAACTGGTCCACATTTAAGAACCTTTAAACCAAGAATATTTTTTCATACTATTTGAATAATTGTACTGAATTTCAAAAAAGTTAATCAATATTTTATAAGCCTAAAATAGTTTTTCAAGAAGGGATTTATATAAAAGCTATAACAAGTTATGGACCGAGATTAGTCATATTAATAACAATAATTCATATATTCAAAATAGTTTGGTAATTAATTCTTCTGAATTTCAATAAAATTGGATTTTGTTTAACATTATTAATTAAGCTTAAAATTATATTCCAGGCAGAGGCAGTGGCTTTATCACACTTTAGTTTTCTTGGGGGTATTATTGCATCAAAATTAAAAAAACAACTTTATAGCTTCTGCTGATTTGGTGTTGAAGAACATATAACTGTAATATATGGTCAAATTTTGTTTGAAAATTTTAGAATATTTTATGAGAATAGTTTTAAGGTCCTTTATTGGCAAAAATAAAAAAATAAAAGGCATTAAAAAAGCCATATAAAATGTTACTTTGCAACAACGGAAAACCTTCGCCCTGGAAAATCTAGCAGAATTCACTCATATAAAAATTTTTAAATCTGTTTAGACATAAGAAATATAGAGTATTTGAAATATTTTATTTCCCCAAATTTCCAACTTTGAGAGGTTGTATTAATGTTTACAAATTTATCATTACTTGAAGACACAAAATTCCTCCCACACGTCAAACATATGATGAATTTTCTTGCTTATTTTAGAATTAAGAATCGAAAAAAGTGTATCATTGCACTTCATATAATCATTAATTTTATAAACGTAAATTATATATTAATCTTGCGTTATGTAAGCTTCAATAGGTTTTATTATACTGAAGTTAATCTATAAGCCGAAATTTAGTTTAAAATTTTGATTACTTTAATATATAACAAGCGTATACTTAATATTATTCAAGACATACAATAATACACATTAATCATACGTCTAATGTACTAAGATTTTCATTTTTATTTTTCACTTTAGAGGTTCAAAAGGTCCTAAATAACTTTTGAGCAATAGAGAATCTTACTTAAAAAGTAAGTAAAGAAATTTCTTTCAACGCAAAATTATTTTTAATATAGAAATAGAAGGTTGTTGTCTAGTTATTATAATAATATTAACCTCATTTTAAGTATATATTTAGGTAAAATGTTAAGTAAAAATAATTTTCCAAAAAATTTTTTGTTGGTCAACATTTTTATTTTCTTAAAGAGAATTTATTAAGAAAAATATTGATAAATTGATTTCATCAACAATTTTAGAAAAGCATAACAAAAGTTTGAGCATCAGTTGCAATGTTATGAAAAAGAAAATTGGTCGAACTCGGGAGACCTCGATTCTCATATACTTTAAATGTTCACTTATTTTTAATAATAAATATCATTTTATATCTGATTTGTTAAAGGTTGCTATATATAAATAAGGCCCTGTACACAAGCTTGTGTTAAATCCATATACAAGTTTTCATCAAGTTTTAAGTCGAAATTCGACTCGATTTTTTCCTATTTAAAACTGGCAATATCAGTTGAGAACAATTACATATAAACACAATTACATATAAATTTTTATTGCAGTAGCAGGAAAAGCAGTATAGGTTCAAAATGTTGATATATTCCAAAAAATATATGTCATGTAAGTCCCGATTTTAATTAAAAGAAATATTTCTTTTTCATTTTTCTTTGAAATTTCTGAAAAAGTTTTATAAATTTCTTAAAGTATTTAATTCTATTTAAATTCGGCACAATTTACATTCTAATTATTATGAACATAATATCGGTCCATATTTTGTTTAGCTGCATTTTCGGCCCATTCCGGAAAAGCGCTGTAAGCTTTCCACTCCATGAGGATATTTTCGTAGGAGAAACAATTATGGTTTTTGTTTTGGTTCAAAATAATTTGATGTATTAAATTTTACTAAAATATCTTTAAAATTACAATATTTAGAATGATAATTTTTACAAGGACTGTTGGTTAGACAGGGGAACGGACATTGTTAAATCGGATTTTATAGTGATTCAGAGTCATTCAGTATACTTAAGTATAAAAGCATAATACGTCAACCACCTAGGATGATATATGATATGACAACTTTTTAAAGCTTTCCACTTTCTTCAGCACAATTTAAATAATTTTTTTCAGAAAATACGTATTCGGTCTTATTTGTGATTAACAAACAACTATAATATGTAAATATTATTACAGTTAATTTATTATTTTCAGCATATATTGTCACATATTCCAAATCTAACATATTTTCCATTAACTAAAAGTGTTCGTGCTGTTATCAGTATAACACTGCGTATGATTAATTTATTATAATTGCAACCTGAAGTGATTTATAGATAATTGAAAAAACTATTTAATACAATAAAAATCCACAATAATAAGTTTAATTAAAAAAGTGTAACAAAAAATCTATTATAATAAATACCTGAAGTACTTATTCTATTTAGTTTTTATTTTAGCTCTTTTTTATAATTAATTGAAATCATATTTAATAACAGAATTAACATAAATGCAAATAGAGTGATATTGTTATAAAAAGGACTTAAGAATTTACATGCACATGTTAACAATAAAATTAATTAAAAAATTTGATATGAAAAACAAGCAAGAATGTTATAGTCGGTCCAGCCCGACTATCTTATACCCTACACATCATTGTTGGTTAGAAATGATAGTTACGAAAAACTAATGAATGACCTCCGTATAATTTGATTTTCTGATTTATTCTTAAATATGCTGTACATTATTGTAAACTAACATTTATGTGTAATTTATGAGTGATCTACAAGAAATTGTGAACCGATTCTCGTATAATTTTCCTCATTGATTTTGACTTACATTTATCATAATTTTACTTATTATTATAAAATTAACATTTATGTGAGATTAACACCTCTTAAAGTGATATCTTTAAGGGGGGCTTGCACGGGACCTCTGAGAGGCAATTGACCAACCCTCGTTAAATTTTGCATATTGTAATAGAATATAAATAGACTTATTTTTGCCAAATTTCGCTTATATTTAAGACTTTTATGAGCTTAAAACCTCATTACGGAAGGATATTTGTATGGGAGGAACCTGAAATATCAGACCAAATATGACTTATTTCAATAAGCTTCGTTTCTGCGCTAAAATAATAATTCGAACCAAATTTCATTAAAATATCTCAAAATTGCGACCTGAAGAGTCTTAACAACGTTAACATAGATATACAGCCGAGCGGACAGACTCAGAAAGTGAATCCGAGTCGAACAGTACACTTAAAGGTGGCTGTAATACAATTTTTCCACATGTTACAAACATCAGCACAAACGCATAATACCCCAACCATCTATGGAGGTGTAGGGTATAAACGTTTTACAACGTCATAAAAAAAATTAAATAATTTAAATTCTTTCTCTCCAGTAAAACAGAATTCTACATAATTAAAACTTAATTAATTTAAATATTTATTTTTAATATAAAGAATGTGAAAAAAGCAACAAATAAAAGAAATAGATGGACAAATTTTGTGAACAATTTAAAATGTTTAAAACTGCTTCAAATTTGCTCAAGTATGTAAAGCATCAAAATGTGGTTTAAGTTTAAAAATGTTGCCACAATTATAATTGAAACGTTTCATTTATTATTAATAACAATTTTACTCGGTAACCCATTCAATGTTAAACAAATTGACGATATTGTTGTTATGGCATCAAATACAGCAAAAACAACTCTTGCAACAATAATTGCAAATAGTGCAAATGGTAATAGAGCTCCTACACTTAAAGTGCAACCATCATCAGATATAATACTAATAGCAACAACTACAACATCCTCAGCAGCAACAACATTCCAGTCAATGTCAGCTTCCTCATCATCAGCAACATCTTCATTATCTACCGCTTCATTGTTTCCCTCGGCCGTGAAACGAGATGACGCTAACAAATTGTATAATTCAACTTTTGCACGTTTGACTGACAGAACTGATGACGGTAAGTGTAGAAAAGCGGAAATTTAATATTTAAAGAGAAATTTTTATTCGTATTTATATTCAAATTTATTCACTAATATTTGTATGCAAATGTGTTAGTGTGAAGGCATTTTTTGATTGGAAAAGTTTAAATAAATCATTAATCAAAGTTGAATTAAATTTAATAATTTAAATTACGGAAAATTATTTTATACAGTGAAGAGCAAGTAGAAGGATTTAAATTTAGTGTTCTTTTTTTCGATGATATTGTGGTAATTAATTGCTTAAAGTAATTGGTACAATTATACCCTATATCACCATGGTGTAGTAGATGGTTGGTATATTACCCAGAAGTTTGTAATGTACAAAAAAATAACTTAAAAACATAAATTAAAAAATATATATTTTTAGAATAAGTGCGAAATTTTATAAAGACCATCATCATATTTGAAAAAGTTAAATTTAGATTCACTACTAAATATATTGCTTTAGCCTTTTTTATTCCTATAGTCCGTACTATATTTGCTGTAACAAAATTCTAAATGGACAAATCTTGTTTAAGTTCCGAAACTAGATTTGACCAATTCAGGTGAAGCGTACAAAATCGACTTTATTCGCGGCCTATTATATTCATGGTATGGAAGAGTTTTGGTTTTAACCTGTTATTCAGAAGGTGTTATTTATCCTTTTATAGACAACAAAACAAAATTGAACTGCTTTATTTTAAGTAACATTTTGGCCCCCATAAAATACGCCATGTTGAGCACGAAATACAACTTCGATGGATGTATCTGCATGACAATGGCCCGAAGCATTCATCAATTTAAGTTAAAGATTAGATGTAAGCTAATGTGATTCAAATATTGGGCTTTCCACTGCAATCCTGGATTAGAATCTCATAGAGAACTCCTTTTGTATTTTATAAGGCTGAACTTGAGTAGGACGTTTCGCAAGTAATCTTGTGATGGTAAATTGCCTAAAATAAAAGTTTGAAATTTTGCTAACGAATCTAAATTTTATATTTATAAAAAAGTTCAACAAAAAATGGAAGATACCGTACGAAACAAGTGAAAAACAATAGCGATTATTTGGTATATTTTATTGTATAATTCATTAAATATTTATATAAAGAGTATACAGTAGCGTGCAGAAAGAATGCAACACGAGACCAATAACGGCAACAGATTTATTTAGACGTTTCTGATATTTATTGCAGTTTGTTGCAACATCTTTGAGAAAGTTTTTTCTGCTCGCTTAAATTTAGATTTTATATTCAACAATCAAATTGTGGATAATTTTTAAATTTAACGATAAATGAATAAATAGTAAAAAAGATGAAATAAATTTGTTTCCATTATATTGAAAAATTCGGTTTCGTTTTTACTCTACTGTACATTTAAAACAATGAAAACTTACTGAGAAAAAGTTGTTTAGGTTTCAAACAATACTGTATATTCGAGATCGGTATGTTATGTTGATATCTTTGTGTGTCGGTTAAAATCAAGTTTGTGGAACTAATATATACAGCACATATTGGATATGTATATTAAACAATAGTAAATGTTTTGAAGAAATTGTTTTATAAATTAATTTAAATATTAAAATGAAAAACATTATTTTTGTTCAAATTTTGAAGCGTAAAAAAATAGTAATAGACTGATGTCTGAAATAACCACCATAACAATTTAACCCGCATTTTTAGATAATTTTCTGTAATCGTTTTAACTACTTTTGAATAAAAACAGGAGAGACACCTCACTCTCATATGAACCACTAAAACTAAAGGAGGTAATTGTCTTACAAAACTTTAAGTTTTCAATTGCCTTTCTTATATAGAGTAAGATCAAAAATTCTTAACATACGTATGTGTTAAAAAAACGAAACAACTAAACTACAGTGTTTTCTTTGATAGAAATAATTGTAACAATTAGAAAAAAAGATTTTTTTAGTTTTAATCCCATGTGATGAAATACATTTCCATTAACGTTATTATAGTGATTCCTTTCACTATGCTCGAAAAATTGGTCAATCTCCATCTTAAATATATAATTCTAGAAACATAATTTTCTGTTCTTCAATTGTCTTTTTTTAAGAGAATAATATCTCTCCGCTGTACCATTCACGGGCTTGTTTACCACAGGTCATAATTGGACACATTATGAAGTTTTATAAATGGAAACAATCCGTGATATAAATTTTGATATTTATAGAGCCCGTTGTAACAAATTTTTTCTTCTTTTGCAGCAACTGCATCTTGTCAAACATAGAACTTATTGGGAGCATCAGCTGCATAAAATTTTTGACCAAGAACTTACAAATAATTTGAATTTGCCATTTCCTTATCCATTGATGTTAATTTCTTTTGGTAGCAACACTAATTTGTCCTACTAATTACCGTTAAATTAAATTTAATTAGACTTAAATTAACAGTTCTGCTCAAAATAATCTCAGTTATTATCAAAATTTCAAAATATTACATAATAATCTAAACTTCAAAACTTATGACACAAATTAGTTTGTTTAAAAAGTATAAACAACTTTTTTTGGTTTGTTTAAATCAGTTTTATTAAACAACTTAATATGTCGATTTAATTTAATTCTTTATTATTTTAAATGACATTTTAAAAACTGTCAACAAATTTTTGTTTTATTTGACAAAGGGAAAGTTGAACCCCAACGCATGTTCATATTTATTATTTATTTATTTATTATTGCTCCATTCCCTCTCTCCACCTCTATATCTCCTGCTTCCTTTATATAACAAATTGTTTTAAATTATATTTAACATTTAAATTTTACGCACACAAACATACAAACAAAATTTACACCATAAGGTTACAGATACAAATACATGTAAAAGTTACTTGGCATAACTTTGAGAGCTTCAGTGTATATATGTATGTGTGCGTGTTTGTACTTGTGTACAAAATACAATTTCATAACCAAAAAAAGTTTTTTTTTTTTAACAATAAACCACAATTTAACCTTCACCTCTTGCACAGTAGTCAGATGCTTTTTAAGCCTTGAGTTTTCATATATTTTTTCCAATCTTTTCGTAAAATGTTTTTCTTTATTTCCATTTTTTGTTTAATTTCACTTTCAACTGAATTTACTAGATGAAATATTTATTTAAGAGAAAATAGCACAACCAACAGCAAAAGTAAAAGGAAAATTCAGAAAATAGTCAAGGTTAAGTGGGATTTCTGCAAAAGCATAATATGACTTATATTTTGCTATTTTAAAAATCCCAGCTATAAGTAAATTTATGTCTAAATGGATTTCTTTATATGTAATTTGTATATGATTGTAACAGATTTTTTGTTTGGTTCTGTTAACATGTAAATGTGTTATATACATACATACATACAAAACGAGGAAACAAATATAAGGTTGTGTGTGTATACTTTTGTGTAGCACTTTATCAACTTTTCACAGGATTCATATAAAATATATAATTTCATAATATATGTACTTCCAACAAAACAAAGTACATTCTCATGTACGTTTGCTGTATTCCGTTGAAAATGGGTAAAATACGGAATATATAAAATGATCTATGTAAAGTTTGCTCCAAAATATAAATTCAACACCCAAACAGGCTTATGATTTTGTGTTCTATTATTAGCAGGCACAAATCTAAGAAGTTTAAGTAGTGGAAAGACTTATTTTTATAATCGTTTTAATTGAAACTAGGACTTTTATAAAATTATTCAGTATTACAATTTTTAAACAAAATCTGGGCTTAGGCCTAATATTGGAACTATATTCTGGTATTTTTTCTTTTTTAACTTAAAACTCTTTGTACGAATATGATCCCTCTTTTGAATCAGACTTACTATATTAATTATCATGAATTATAATAACAGAAATGTTTTTAAAGATAAAAAATTAGTTTCGAAAACCTCGAGGTGTTTGATATTGTTTGATAATTGATTTTCCCAAACCTCCAATAAATATGGATTCTGTATACCAAAAAACCAAAAATTCCATATTTTTATTTTTTCTTTCCTTTAAAAAAAAATGAAAAAAAAACGTCTACACTTTACCATAAAATCAATTTTTTCTTAGCAGACATATTTCTTAACCTCATAAAAAATATCTTTATTATATCGTATAGAGATTCCCTACTAAATGGGATGGTCTAGATGTTTCAAGACTGTCAGATCACTTGTTTGGCATTGCAATTATAAAGTTTTAGTTCAGAATAGTTCAAATATTTGTTTTATAAAGTTATTTTCTATCTTTTTCAACGATTAAAGATATTTTTACGTGGATCACGATAACAGTAATAGTAAGTTTTTCATCCATAAAAGTTTTTCATCATAAAATCTATAAATAAATATATGCCAGGAACGCAGTCTCTTTATATTTTGACAACTAGATGAAAAACTTTATTTTGAAAAGGATATATATTCAGGATTCATACAAAGCTAATCACAGAAATGATATTAACTTATATTTATAATTCTAAGTTATTTATGAATAATGTTAATATGCCCCCAACAAACCTTAATCTGTGAAAGTTTGTTTATATACATTTATGTCAATGAATGCGTATGATTAACATAATATTGATTTTGTATTAAATTAATAACAATCATACGCCTGCAAAAAAAAAGTTAGTAAATACTTATTCACACAAAACTTTTCTGTCACTAAATACTATTGATGATTATATCAGGGGAAACATTGATTTGATTTTATTATGATTTCTTTGAATTTGTTTCTTATAAGGAGTGATACGTAAAATTATTTATACACACCTCTTAAGTTTATGTGTAAATAATATATAAATTATATTTGTTTTAGTAAACTCTAACAAGTGGGAAAGCTGCAATCGGCCAAGTCCAGATATGAAATACCCTACACCATATTTTTGATAATAGATGGTACGAAGAAAAATTTATTAACGACTTCTACTTATATCGAACTGAGTGTAACCAAATAACATCACAATACCAATGTATATATGATATTTAAGCCCTTCAAAGTAATATTGGTAATTTGCGCTTGTTTGGGAACTACGAAAAAGTTCTAGATCCATTCTCGTATAATTTGACATATTAGAATAACTTAGCATTTATTTATGTAAAATGTCGGTAAAATCATTTAAAATTTAGGACTTTTATGATCTCAATCCAATTCCAGATCAGCACAAATTTCAATAAACCGAAATAATAACTAGTACAAAATCATAATATATTATCATAATAACATCTGCACAAAAGCATAATACCTCAATAATATGTGGTGAAATTCACAAATAACTAAATCGGATAGAAAAGAAACGGAGAGCGAATTATAGTGAGGCTAAGCTATTTGTTTTTATTTTACATGAAAAGATAAAGCCAATGTAGTTCCATGTTAAGTTCAAACAAGATACACTTGAGAATGTTAGAAAAAAAGGATGTCATTTTTTGCAATGGGACCTTCAAAAGCGCAAATATTGAAATATTAAAAAGTTTTATAAGTTTAAGAACTTTTTTAACGTGAAACTAGTTATTGATATTAAAGGCTGCCAGAAAATAATTGTTACAGATTTCAATGAAATTTGTCTATATTTAACAATTTAATAAAAGTGTAATCATATAAAGGTGAGGATAGACCTTGAAAATTCAATTATATTCAATTATATTTAGGAAAAATCTAATGACACTTCTTTGTCACTTTATCATCACTTAGTATTTCGGCGAGAGATATTATGTTTAGTTTCTATGTCAACATGGCTACTAAATAGAAAGTAATGTGAAATGATCCCTAAGGTCGTACAATTTAATACCATCTTTTGTATACAAAGCAGATTTTGTGCAACCCCCGCATTTTAAATCTCCATCACCTCAAAGTAAAGAGAGGGTAATTGCACATTCAATGTTCATTTTCATGAAACTAAATGTCCAATACTTATAACAAGACATTGCTAAATTAACCAGGGATTCTAGTATACACTCTTGAATATTGCTATAAACGCACATAGTGAAACTGAAAGTGAATTTTTTCAATGGTATTTTTCAATAAACGGACTTAAGTTCATCAGGCTCTATAACTTTTTAATTGATAATATTTGGATTATCCTTTATTGTTTGTTTCCTGAAAAATATGGTCTGACATTGAAACCACTAACATTAGAATATTGGAATAAATTTCCTTCTAAACTTACTTTAATTTTATTTTTAGCTTTGTTTAAGCCTTTATGATTTCGTTTTGGATATTATTTCAATAAACTTTACGGGTTATGTCAGTCCAACAGCAGTGCGGTATGTTCGTTAAACCATGATTTAAATTACTTCCAAATTTTGCAAACTTCATCGACTTTTTTATCCGCAAAAAAGATAGGAGCATCTTTCAGCAAATAGCTATAAATTGTACTATTTATTTTTATTAGAACCAGACAAATCTTAAATTTGCCAACTGTTGAAGATGCTGTCCTAATCATAGCATTAATACCGTCGAAATTATGTTTTGAAAATCGAACATTGTATGATTTCATATCGTGCCAAAAAGGCCTAAATTGAATGTCTTCTTTGCGTCATAGAATATTTCCCTCTTACACTTCTCTGACCATTTCCTGTATTTTCGTAAGAACTTTAAATGATTTTCTTAATATTGTTTTTTGAGCATTAACTGTCACTTTGCATTATTCCACTTTATATTTTCATCTCTTTGTATATTTTCGAACATCACAATTCTGTTCTGTACGCTCTACATCTTCGGAATTTTTAATGTTACAACCAAGTTCTCTCTTGGTCATATTGCCTTTTTAGGATGGTCGGCGTTGCGGAAGTATTCAACAAGACAAAAAAAATCGTGTTAAATTAAAAAATTGTTTTTCATTAAAAAACTTCAGCTTTACCTTTGGCTGAGAACAACAAAAGATAAACAAAGATAGAGACAAACATTTAATGCGTTGGTATGACTATGCATCAGTGTAGTTAATAGTGATTGCCTGATAACTATAATTCGTATATATGTGTTAATGTTTGTGTTGGTGAGAAAATATAAATGAAATTTATATTTTAAAGTTTCATATTTCAAACAGTTTTTCAATATTAACATTTTATAATACAAATTTTTAATTTGCTTTTAATTGTGAGACCCAACAATATTATTTCTCCTAATTAAAATTTTGCTAAAAACAACAATAACACACGTTTCCTTTTAACTTATGAGATAGCAAATTTGTTGATTTAAATAGAAGAACTAAAACAAATTTTATCAAATAAAAAGGAAATCTTACAACCAAAAAGAAAAAACACATACATATTAATCAAGAGAATAATGTTTAACAGCAAAATAAAAAATTGTTTTCTTCTACTGAATTTTAATATTTAAAACTTTCAAAACAAAAAGCAAAAACTTTAAAATCACATCGAATAGAAAATTTAAGTTAGAGAAGAAAACATGACTAAAACAAAAAAAAAATTTATATGAATTTGATTAAACCAGAATACGAAATGAACATACACATACATATGTATGAAATGAACATACACATACACAAATACTATATATAAATATTATATATGTTTGTAGTATTAGTATAGCATATCTCTATCAATGTGTGGCCAAAAATTATGCCAAAACAGCAGAAAAACAAACTTTTTTAATTAAGGTTGTCCATCATCTAAATATTGAAAAAAAAGCTTCACAAAATAAAAAAAATAAAAAACTTTCAAAACATACAACTCAAAGACTTTTGGTTTAAGGACAAACAAAAAACCAGAGTATAGAAAACTCAGAGCAAAACTTTTATTTTCAAATGATTTTAATTTTTACTCTTCATTGCGAAGACTAAAAAATTAAACTCTGTTTGCGATCCAATTTATTTAATTCTTTTTTTAGTTAATAGTAATCAAAAGGGATTATTTTTAACTGGATCAAAAATTTTAAATGATTGAAAAGAAAATGACAAAATAAAAAAGACAAATAATGTGTTTATACATACACAAGCACAAAGCAAATTTTTTTCCACAATAAAACTTACAGTTGTTGTTTTATACTTATAACAAAATAACATAAAAAATCGTACAACAAAACTAAACACATCCTCAAATGTGAGTACGTTTGTCTATACATACAAAGATTGTTATCATTCCAACATTCTTCTTTTTAAACTTAATAAAAACTTTCTAAATGCCCACACGACTTCGAAACAATTTGTGCGAATTATTATTATTTTTGAGCTCTTTTTTCGATTTTGCTCTTCTTTTTTTGTTTTTATTTTTTTATCTTTTTTGATTTTTAATATTTTTCGGATTTAACTCTTTTCAAAGAGCGGTAAAAAATAAAACTCTTTTCAAAAAATTAAAATAAACTCTTTAAAAGATCCGATCTTACGAAGAATAAAAAAGAAGTCGAAAAGCGTACATTAAAAAAACTCAAGCAAACAAACAAATAGAAAAGAAAAGAAAGAGTCCAACACCCAAAGAAAACAAAAAAAACTAAATTTAACTTAAATAAAATAAAGAATAAAAAACAAACAAAATTAAACCCTCAAAATAAAGTCTGATAAAAGAAGATTGAAAGAAAAACGTTAGAGGAAAAAAATACACAAGTAAAACACACAAAAATGTTAAACATGATTAGAATATATAGGCCAATTAGGAAAGAACAACACTAACATCCCAAAACAATTTTTACCCATAAACACACAACTTTGGGATATTTTGAGCAACAAGGACATCAATATAAAATCTTTGCATGTGCTCACATTTGTGTTTAGTATGAGATCTTTCATGTTAAACTAAATTAAATACAAATGTCTAAGGCACAAATTAAATTTTTGGGTTTTGCATTTTGAAAAATGTGTTTTATTTTCTCATTTTTGCTTTTTGGTTGCTGTTGGAAAAAAGCCTCTATATAAGGATAATGGAAATTTACTGGCATCATAAGTATAGCAAATTAACACTAGAGATTTATGGTTGGGGTAAATATGTGAAAGACGAGTCATTAAAATTTGCAGTTATGGTAGGAAGGACTTTTTACAACGAATTCCGGGCTTTGACTTCGGCTTAATGATACTAGTATAAAAGGATGTGCCTTAATTTTAAAAAATGCTGCTTTGTTAAAATCGATTACTATGACCTAAAGATCGGTGGCAGCTTATATATGTTCAATTTCTATCTAAGAGATTTTTACTCAGATGTAGCAGTCTGATGCACTTGAGGACATTGTAAGATGCATTTTCTAACCGTGTGCGAAGATAAGTACTTGATAAGTATTATGTCCACAAAGACAACTATTTGGGTCTCAATTATTATTATATAATTATAATAATATGTATGGATTGTCAATTCTTCCTGGTCCTGTCTCCTTTATATTTTATTAGAGTTAATCAATATTTTTACAAATAACTAATAACTAAAACAATGCGGGTTTCATATACCTGAATCAATTTTAAAGATTTTTTATTTGAGTGAATTTTGCTAGTGTAGGTCTACACTACACTAGGTTATTTTTTATTATTGAATAGTTATTTGGATTCAAAAGTTTTAAATTTTAATTTTTGACCGATCTAAAAATTGTTATGCTTTAACAATTTTCAAAATTTTTTGCAAAAAAAAGTATGACAACCTTTCTGAGCTGTAAAAGCTTTTTCGGGAAAACCACAGAATTTCAAATTCTACCAATTTTCCATAGCATTGCAATTATCGGCTTCAGTTCTAAAATTGCAAAGATCCAAAGCTTGATAAGTTTTAAAATTTTTGGTTAAATAATTTTTGTGTCAATATCGGTTTGGGACATGCAACATAAAACTGAAAAAATCATACTTTTTGAAAATTTTTAAACAGCTCTCTTTAACTACTGTAACGATTTAATTGAAATTATCGCATAGCTTAACGAAATTCTCTATGATCAGGGGGAGAGTTAGCCCCATGCACTATTTAAGAGAGAGTTTAAAATTTGGTCTCAATTACCTCCTCAAGGTATATTCATACTGAACAAAATATAAGATGGATAAGATTAGGATGAGGAGTATTCTCCATACAACGAAAATGTTTGTTATCGTTTATCTGTGGAACTGTTATAACGAGAGTTAAAAATGTTAATCTCAATAGTTTTCTTAAAAAGGATTAGAATTTTTATGTTCTGACCGTATAATTTTCCTATCAAACAGGTTTACTTGAGATAGGATCAGGAGAAAATGTATCTGCCAAAGAAATAAATAGAAATTTAAAGAAAATTTAAAGAAAATATAAGTAATCGAATATCGGTGCAGCAAAACGCAAAGCTAATTTTACATAAAAGGCTAAATATATACCACGAATGACTTTTAAGTATAATTTAATATTTCATAATTTATAATGTGTATAAATAGAGTTTTATACCGAAAGAAAAAGAGTGTCATGTTTATTTTTCCCTAACAACATGTTATTGTCCTGTATAGTAATAAAGACTTTTATCTAAAAAATCTACAATTTCATTGGTATGACAACCTTCATTTTGACAAACTATTTGCAAAATAATCTCGTTTAAACTGGTAATGAAGTATAACAAACAATTTTCAAACAAATTTTATAAAAATTTTACCAAATTAACAAAGAATATTAGTTTAACCCTTCACCGCCACAAGTGGTGAAGATAACTTTGTCATTCCGTTTGTGAGGCAAGGAAGAAATCATCTCAGATCCCATAATATATATAAATTCCTACGAAAAATCAAAATCCGTTTTTCTGTCTGTTATTGGCTCGCTGACATCCACAATAATTGACAGAGCACAATGAAAGTTGGGCTGAGTATTTTCCATAGTCCTGAAAGGTTTCTATTTCAAACTGGAAAAATCGGTTCAGTACATTAAAAGATATAGACAGATATCTGAGACATCCTCTAAGATCAAGCAAACATTTTTTTTTAATTTGTCAACTATAAATCGACCAATATTATTAGGCTATATGTACTACATCATCGAAATCGGTTTAGTAGAAAACAGATATAGCCAAAAATATAATTAATTATTTACACATTAAATGTTCCATGTTATATTTAAGAAAAATTTTTATATATTGTGTACGTCAGTGGGTGTAACGTAATTCTTCATACGAATTGCGATGGAGGTTATTGAAGATTCGGCATAGTCGAATATAGCATACTTTCTAATTTCACATCTCATTTTATATTCTCTTTAAATTGTACATATTTAAAAGAAATGTGGAGAATAATATAAATTTTAGCCAAAACTAAACAAATTCTTCATAAACTGAGAAATTGCAAAAAAGTTGCGGAAAACTCTGGAAGAGGTTTATTATACTGGGAATTAATCCTGTCTGTAAAATAATTCAATAAATTGGATAAAAACAAGCATTTACGAAAATTTAGGAAATCGAAATAAAATCGTGAGTTTAAGAAACATTTTAAATATTAGATTATCTAAGTAATTTCCTCTAATCCTTCCTTTTATTTCAAAGATAATAATTTATGACAGAGAAAAAAACTAAAAATTTTATTTACTCTGTCTCTCTTTTTTAACAGAAATCAATTTTATGGTCAAAATTTCTTTTTCAAACTTTTACCAAGAATGTAATAAAAGAAAACTAACCCTCACCAATCTACAATTTATTGAGTTTGGCCATGTAATACTTGTGTAAAATTACAACCATGTAAAATGTCCCCAAACATTGAAAAGTAATAAAATCGAATGAAGAAAAAAAGACAAAAACTTTTATGGTTTTGTATTTGAGTTTTTTGTCTGTTATATTTCTCTCGAATTCGATTTAAGAAAATATTTATATGAAGTCATGTACGTGTTTTGTTTTCAGTTCAATTTTATTTATCTTCAAAATAAAGACTCTACAAGCCTATAATTCGTGATATAAAGAAATAATAAATAAAGCAAACAACTAGTGGATTTATTCCGCTATAACGACTAGTGGTAGCTATTTCGCGGGTTGAAATATTTAAGAAATAAATTTTGTCTTTTAATCCTATATGATGGTAGCATTTACCCGGAACGCTTTATTGTACAAAAATTTTCCTCCATCTAAGATTCAGAAAAATTTCATAAATAGCGACGTGTAATTTGAAATATTTCATTCAATCGAGATTTGGCCAATTTAGCAGAATTTAGTCATAAAATTTATTCAAATATTCCATTAAGTCTCACACTTACCCTGTACCATCGAAATTGTT
This sequence comes from Cochliomyia hominivorax, assembly GCA_004302925.2. NCBI lineage: Eukaryota > Metazoa > Arthropoda > Insecta > Diptera > Calliphoridae > Cochliomyia > Cochliomyia hominivorax. The sequence goes on along the minus strand of PYHX02000413.1, from coordinate 45,522,395 downwards.
GCAGTAAAACCGCTTCTATGTTATTTTGTCTACAGATCATCGATAATAATTATTTGTATTTTACGGGGCTGTATTTTCCTCTGATCCTATCCGTCCTACATTTTAGCCAGTAAAATATAATTGTTTCTATTGAAAGTAATTGGAATTAAATCATAATACACTCACTTCAATAGTTCTTTAGAATTTCAATAATAAATATTTACTTTGTCTGAGATTACCTCTCCCCTTGATTCTATCCATCCTACATTTTAACCAGTGAAACACTAATTAAAAGTTGCCTGTATTACATTCAGATTTATTGTGACCATTTGGAAAAAACTTCAACAAAATTCTTCCACTAGTTTAGCTATCTGTATTACAATTTACAAAAAAAACATAGTATTTTGTTTTGTAACTACTGATAAAAACTTTGAACCTTTTTCGAAAAGATTAATGAACGTTTTATAGAACCTTCTACCAAGCTTTTAGAAAGCTCTATAGCGCTCTTCAATTTTCTTTTGGCAAGAGCCCAATATCTCTTCACCAGAATTGTTGTCAGTTCCATGTTTGAGAATAGGGAAATTGTGCTTAATACCAAATTATTATTCTTGAATTTTTACCATAGTGAGAGGATGCGAAAGTACGCTAAACATTGTTTACACATGAACTTTAAGAATTTCGGTATTCTTTTACTAACACTATATATTGCAGGCCACACCAATACCAGTAGGTTACGGAAAAACTGCCAGAACTTGACTTTAATTTCCGTGCAAATCAGGAATTTTTGAGCCTTGTTTTTTTTTAAACCTGCTTTAGGCTTAGTTTTTCTTGAGAGCTCTTTTGAAAACACTTGCTATTTTTTGGCTTTAGAACCAGGTATTTTATACATGCAAAAATTCTTCCGGAACTGTCTAATAATATTGGAAACGGTTTAACGGAAGTCCTTTAAATGCTTGAATAACTTGGGTCACTCGTTTTGATCAGGTCCACTATATATCATTTCCTTGACGTTTAAGATAATATCTGACATCTTACAAATGATCTTAATTAAAAGGAAAAACAAATGAAATGATATTTGGATTAAAAGTTGGATTAAAATGAAAAATGTGTGTTAACAATTCTTGGGTCTTACTACTTATTTATACTTTTCTGAAAGATTTAATTATGTGGTTTAATTAAACTATTTAATATAAGAAAATTTTAATGAAATCTGTATTTGACTACAGTTCCGACCTAATGAACTACAGCTCTACATTATATTTATTTTTCCTTCAAATCTGAGAGTGTTAACAAAGGCTACGTGGAAAGCTAAAACGACTCCTAATTTGTTACCATTCAATAACATATTTCCCCTGATATTTCTTCAAAATTTAAATGGTCTAACAAACTCTCATTCACCTCCCAAAATAAAGAAGGGTATAAAACATTTTTACATTTAAACTCTTATGTAAAATTGCAATTTTAAGTTTTACACGGCAGGTAGAGTTTATGTATTCTTATGTAAATAAAAATAAAATAATACCTTGTGTAAAGGGATTTAATACTTCCTTTTTATGTTTCCCTTAAACGTTTATAGATTTCAAATAACAACATTGATTTGTAATTGATTATAAAAGGGAGGGGTTGGGTCTAATGACTTTGATTAAATAACATTAGATGAATATTATAGCGTTCTTTGTAAATTTTAATTAATCATATTAAAATTAAATCCTTTTGATTAAAAAATTAATTATTAAATATTATGTTTTAAAAATTTTTAATATATTTATTTAATCAAACTAAAGATAACAATATGTGGAAAGAGTTTAATGAGTGGGCAAATTGGGGCTTAAGTAAACAATAGTTGAAAAACCTATATAACTATTATACCTGGCTCCACGCAGCCTTTCACCTATGTTTGATGTGCACAGTGTGTCCAAATCGATTTTTTGGAAATAATTTTGTTACTTTTGAAAACTTAAAGATATCTTTACAAAATACATAGTCAGGGATTTTGTTTTTGGGGGTGTAGTCAGTGACAATTGAAATTTAACCACCTCGATAATTTTAACAGTGTTACCATCGGTGCGAATTGCGACTTTTGCAACTGCATATGATTTTTGTGTACTTTTTATAATTTGCATTTTCGGCATATAACTTCATAAAATTTCAGTAATTTGGCTTAACTAAGGACATATGAATAAATTTTATATAAATTATGGACAGAAATATTAAAATTTTGAACAAAAGAATCATAAAAATTCATGGTACTTCTACGAAATCATTTGAAAATAATATAAGATTATTTTGCCAATAAAGAGACAACGAGCAAATTGATAATTTAAAACTTTTCAAAAAAATGTTATTTTTAGGAAAATTGAACCGGTTGCGAATTTTGTTCCTCAAATCACCTTTTCGGTGTGACTCTATTTTCCCAAATCCTCTTTTTGTGCGACTTATCGATAAATCTCAACGGTAACGCTGCAAACGTAACAGAATTATTTCTATCGATTAAAAGTGTCATCTTTCCACCCGCTTAAATGGTCCTAAATCAAGAATTTAGTTATTGAATCCATTTACATTCACTGGCATTTACCATTTGAGTTTACTTTTTCAATTTTCTATTTTCGATTTATTATTTTACCGATTCCAAAAGCTTTAGTGGTTTTATATCGTTTAAAGAAAATTCATTTATTGTTATTTAAATTCTATTTTCTGCCATTTTCCTTTATTCTTGAACATGCAATTTATGAAAAAAATAAGTTTAGTTTTTAGGTTAGTTAAAGTCATAAATTTTATAGGAACATGGGATGTGTTTCAAACAATTTTTTTTCTAGTTTTTTCTGTTTTATTTAGTTATTTTCAATTTCATGTTCATGAACAACTAAAGATTTATATTAATACTTGAATATGAAAGACTTTGGCAGGATGAATTAAATTTTATGAATGGAAAGATGAAAGAAAAAGAAATTGGGATTTGAAGAAAAGAATATTGAGCAATATTTTTTAATAAAGTAAAAATATTTTTCATTTAGCTTATAAGGAGAAGTAATAAAATTATATATTTATATCACAATAAACCGCATTATATATCATAGTACCTAAACAAAACTATATGTCCGCCTCATTCAATTTTAAAAATAATTATCGATCTATATCTACGGCATTTTAAAAATTCAGATAAAATATTTTCTAATTTTTCAATAAAAAGTTATTATACATAATTTAAAATCAAATACAGTGAAGTAAGAAAAAATTATAAATAATTAGTAAGAATGCTATATTCGATTATGCCGAATCATTAATGGCTCCATCACAACTACACTCACATATACATTTGCAACAGCATACCTTTCTTATATATGATAATTTTTTGAATAGTAATTAGATACATTAAACTTCATATTTCCATTATTTACGTCAGATATTGGCCTATATTGATTAATATATAGCTGGTTTAAACAGGCCAGATTAGTTGAGCTCTCTCTACTATTGTGGATGTGAGCGTGACAATAACAATAAACAGATGGACATAGCTATATCGACACAAATTTTGATTTGAAGTAAGAACATTAATACATTATGGGGTCTTAGAGGACTCCTTCTTAGCGTTACACATGGAATGGCAAAGATAAAATACCCCCATCTTGACTTGTGGTGAAGCGTATAAAAAAATGATCATAAATATTGATCTATTGATTTTCTCAGTTATATAATACACTTTTATATACGAAAATAATATTATGCATATTGGTCCACATTTAGCTTTAGTCAAATTAAATTATTATAATGATGAAGTGGAGCTAACTATTATGATGATGAACTACATGATCATTAGTCCACATTTGTACTCCATCCCAAAATACTGTTCTTAAAACTGTTTAATTCTGGATCCCATCTTTCAGTTTTTAAATATTTTCAATACCTTTTTTGGCTTTTTTTAAAATAAAAGCTCTAGACAATTCCCAGGATTTAACTCAATGCTTTTCATATGGCATATAAACAGAAAGTTCAGAGAAGCACATGATTCAAGAGGCTTGGTTTATGCATACCTTACTTGGCTGGAAACCTGCTCGTTTGCATCGCATATTTTCCTTAATTTTAATTCGAAGCATTCCTTGCATGATGATTGCCAATATTTAGAATATGATGTTAGGTAAAGTAGTTCCTCTCCAATTATTGCAATCTTTCGCGAATTTTCGGCGGATTAACGATATGACTTTCTTCTAAGTTTTTAGAAGTCTCTCTTCTTCCCAGGGGGAAGTGATATGGGATCGTAGAAGTTAAGCTGAGGTTTCGATATCTTTTTTTTATTATTTTTAATTTCTTTTTGTCTCCTTAATATCACTTATAGTATGAGGAAAAATATATATTTTCTGCTGGACTCTTTTACTAGCTGCTTTCTCTGTTGTCATTAACACCATTCTAGGAACATTTTTTTGTCTCTTCTTGATGCTTTCTTTACTTGTTGTTATTTTTTCTTTCTTCGGGAAAAAAAATTCCAGTTGATACAGTTGTCGTTGAGTTGACAAAATTATTCCAAGTGTGACAAGGGTCATTTCGGAACAGATCTCCAATTGTGGTGGAAACGTTCGTTACTTGTTTTCAAGGTATTACTATTTAAAAGTAGTTTGAGTTCCCTTCATTGAAAAAGTGTTATCAGTTTTCCAAGACTATCTCTGTAGTCAATTTAAACATCAAGTTTGTTTTTTGATAAAAAAAAGTGAAAAAAATCGAAATTTTATGTTTATCAAGAAGAAGATTTTTTAATGACATATTTCTCTATTAAAGTAAACCTCATTTCTACTTTAAGATATAATGTCTTAAAGTCTTTGCCGCTTATTTTTACTTATATCTAAATGGTCACCAAATACGCCATTTGCTCTTTTGTTATTAATATCTTTTCCTAGCAATTGTGACACAATATTTTTCATTTTAAATTCCAGGCGACAATGTCTAATATTTTATTATTCTTATTTAAAATTTTCTTTTATTTTTATTTTTGTTGTAAAATTAAGCCTAAAGTACCCTTGTCATGTCGTGCAAGACACGTTCAAAAACTCACAGCAGATTACAAACCATTTACGAGTGTCATTTCATGGAGAAAGAGATCATGTGCGCTATTTTTGTCAAAACATTCATATCGTAACTGAGCTGAATACCAAGAATTAGGTATTTTTAACACACATGTGATTTTCTCAGAAAAATTATATATTTTGCTACTTTCAGATTAGACTAAGTGTAATGTAACAAGTGGTTCTGTAAAGAGAAAAAAAATTATTTGAAAGGAAATTGTTGGCAATTGACATGAAGTTCAAATTATAAACATTTTAAATTTGAAAGAAGCTTAAATAAATTATGTACTGATGATAAAATTTGTTGATATAATTGGTTGTATCTAAAGGAAAACATTGCAGAATGTCCCAGCAGTTTTTTCAAATAAAGAACAAAGAACTTTTTATTTACATTCTTCTCTATCATTGATGGTTGGAATATTATTCGTTTATGCAGATGTTTGTAACATAACAGAAAAATTGTTTAACACCTAATTTAAGTATACCAAATGAATCAAAATCACTTTTTGAGTCGATTTAACAATGACTTTGTTCTTTTCTGTCCGGCAGGATATACAAGTTAGTACATTATAGATATTGCAATTAAAAAATTTTATATATTATTATTTTGGACCAAGGACGAATCTTATTTGATGATAAAATATTTTGGATAGGTCAAATATAAATTTCCTTCTAGAATTTTTTTTTAAGCTCGTAAATCTCTCAGGCAGTTTTAATGAAATTGTATACTATTTCAAAACTACATTATATTTTTATGGTAGTTACAGTCATTTATAACCACAACAGTTCCTCTTCCAAAAGTCACTTTTGAATGCCCGAATCTCAAAAAAATATAAATATTTTAAAAATATTGCTTTTACAATCAAATTTTCCCGCGATCGGTCTATAATTTCACTTGGATTTTCTTAAAGCCTTTTCCAAGCACTTGGGAAGAGTACAAGTTAAAGGACTTTTAATACATAAAACCACATTTTTGGAAAAAGTCAAACAATTTTCTTGTCTATCTACAAATAGAGTGACTGTCGGATAAACCTTGTTTGAAAACAATATTTTTCATTGTTTTTGGTGTATAATGTTTATGGTTTAATGGTTACATAAGTATATATCCGTCTCAAAATTTGGGGTTCATAGATTTAATTCAAAAATTTTATTAACAATTTAAGAAGGATTGGATTTAGCCTTATAAGTTTTATTTCGATTAAAAAGATTTTATGTTTTTTTTTTTTTTTGAATTTGGAATTCCTTATACGCATTTAATTTTTTTCTATTTTTGTTTTTTCTTTGTTGTTCTCATCCAAAAATATAATTGAAATTTCTTAATGGGAGGCAATTGAACAGTAATTTTTTAAAGCAAGCAAGATTTTTTCTTAGTCAAGGTGTTTGTCTCATTTATGCGATCAAATGGTAGTAATGCTACTTTAAGTGGAATATTTCTAAAAACGAAGACATGGGTTTAAAAAAATTAGTATGATTTTAGAGAAAATATCTTAATTTTACTGCTGAAGTTTCTCATTTCATCAATGAATATCATGACGTTAAAACTTATAAAAGGGAACTATTCTCTCCGATCAAGAAAAGATTCAAACTTATTTTTCGGAAACCTACAAATAAAAATACAACATTAAAAAAAAGACTGATAAATCTCGTAAAATAAGTAGCAACACGTAACAAATTTAATTCTACAGAAATAAATAACAAAGCAAAATTTTAGAACACTTCTAAAAAATCAGCACAATTTATAACGAATTGATGACGATAACATATTACAGCATGTTATTGATGCGATAGATGTTTCAAGGCAGTTTAAATCACAATTTAACGAACACATCTTACTTCTATTGGGCTGGTTAATTTAAAGTCTGGACTAAACCCAATGAAGAAATTATGGGGATACATGGCTTTATTGAAGTTATGTCCAAAAAGATACCAAAATGTATTTAACAAAGCTAAAAGCTCAAATACATTTTATCTTTTAGCTTGCGAGAAACTTGATTTCTGTCTACTTAAAACAAAATAGTGGAATCCATTCCAGAACATAGTTTTAGGGTTAATCACAACAAAGGATAATACACTTTTCTAAAATTTAAATAAAGTCTTAATGATCTAATAAAATATATTACTAGAACGCTAAATATATGCTTTTCTTGTTTGTTTTCTTTTATTGGAATATGTTCTAGTGTATATTGGGCCAATACTTTCGGAAATGTTTTAAAAACTGACTAAATTTTAGCAATAAGATCTCATTAGGGGCTGTAAGACAATACAACATTTGACACGCGTTTAATAATTGAATGTCGAATGTTTTTCATTTCTCGCCTTTATAACTCAGCACATGGAACCCAAAAATGATCTGCCACACTCTTTTGCTATTATGTTAAGAGATTTCCAGCAAATCAAAAGTTTCAGATTTATTTGCAAAACCTTGTCTTACGACAAGGAACACCTGGACGTATGTGTTATATATTTATTTATAAATGCATTTTATTAAGTATACTCCCTGTACTGCAAATGTAATCTAAATGAGTAAATAAAAATTTATACTTAAATAACTTTTGTTATAGTTGACCAAATGAAGATGAAGAAGCTTCCAAAAAATTGTACTATTTTCTAAAAAGATATTTTAGATTATTCAATGCACTTTTTATAAAAAGGGATACATGCTAGATACCGTTATTCTTCATCTAATATCAGAGATATAGTTGCATTAATTATTTCAATATTTAGCAATATGAAAGTTTTTAACTCTGTGATAAATACCCGATTTTTATTGGGAACAAAATCTTGTAATTTAAAATCTATTTAATATATGTCATTTTCTAAAATACAATTACGCCAAATTTTGATTGAAATGGTGTAGATTACACCGCAGTTAACTGAACTGATTTTTTTTAGTTATGATTACTTAGAAGCAAATGACTTCTATTTTGTATTAGATACCAAACAAACATAATTCTCCTTTACTTTTTACTATTTATGGTGAAACTCATTTGAAGGATTGCATAATAAATAAATATATTCCTCCTGTGGAAAGTCAGCATCGCTATTTTCTTCTTACTTTTATATTGAAAGAAAACTTCGCTACCTCAGAAATTTGTTTGGATTAACTATAAATACAAAGTATTACAAATGTTAATTCCCAATTAAAAACAAAAGTAATTTGTATTAAATACCCCTTTCAATAAAAAAATCTCTTTTTTATTTATTCTAATATTACTTTAGCGTTAAATAATTGACCCTTTCAATCAAATTCCTAATTGCAAAACAAATTTAGTTCCATTTATTATTAATTAAAGAAAAATAAATGCAAAAACATTTTCCACTTTTTTTAATATAAAATTTAAACAAAGTGTTTTTCTTTAAAAATAAACAAGTAAAAAGCCACATTCGGCTACGCCGATTCTTCTATATCCACTACCATAAATGCGTATGGATAAAAACGTTATGTTTCGTTTATACATACTGGTTTTAAATAAGGACTTCTCAGGACGAAGCAAAATTTAATTGAGCTCTGTTAGTTATTGTGGATGTGAGAGTGCCAACAACAGACAGAGAAACGAACATAGCTAAATCGACTCAGATTATTCGATTATCGGGTCTGAAATCATCCCTTTTTAGCGATACACACGAAATGACAAAGTAAATATACCCCCTTCACCAATCATGTTCTACTGAACCGATTTTGACAATTTTTGAAATGAGAATGAAGTTTTATTCGAAGCTGTCGATTTATAATTGGTAGTTTTACAAAAGCTTTTTGTTTGAACTTAGAGGTTGCTTCAGATATTGGTCTATATATTTTAAAATACTAAACCGATTTGCTGATTTTAAATAGGAAACTTCTCAGGACTATAAAAATATATTCAGGCTGTCATTGTCATTGAGCTCTGTCAATTACGGCTAAATGGACTTATTTTGATTTGATGCAAAATATATATACAATATGATCTTACATGATTCTTTGTTAGCGCTACATACAGAATGGCAAAATAAATATACCCTCTTCACCACTTGTGATGGTGGAGGGTTAAAAATAATAATTACAGACTGAGTTTATAATTAAATAAAAAAGTCTACTTTTGTTTATTTCTTCTATTCGCAAATTAAGCGTTAATAAAATTTTAGAGGCCTCTTTTATCCCAGTTTTATTTTCTTAATGATTTTTATACAAGAAATAAGAAAAAAGGAAAAAACGCATTACGCTTCTATTTTTTGTTCTTTTTTAGTTTATTAATGTTTCCCATTTCTATAAACTAAGAAGAATAATTTTGGCGTAATTAATTCCAATTAATGCTTCACTTTTAAGATTTTGTTGTTTTAGAATGTTTTCCCGTTTTTCCGCATTTTTTCTAGAACTTTTTCTGTTGTTTTATTAAAAAAAGCCCCCCAAAAAAACCAAGAATAAAGTATATAAACCAGAATCATTATTTTTGTAGCTGTTTTCGGATGGTCGGGTTTTTTCATTAAAACTTTTTTTAGTTAAAAATTCATGTTCTAAAAACATTAAATAATGTTTTCCCTGCTGTTCTATTCATAATTTTTTATAAGGGGTTAGGTCGTCACATAAGGTATGAGAAAGTTTCTTTTTTAAATAAATTAATGTGGATTTTTTTTAATTATAAATGTAAAGAAAAATATGTTTTTTTTAATTTCATGAAAAAAATCAGTTTTTAATGGTTAAAATTAATAGAAATATTTAAAAATTTAAAAAAATCTTAAAAGGTATAAAATTAAGTTTTCATAATCACAAATTTTTATAGTGCGTTCTATCCCCTTATGCAAAATCACACATATTTATATGCGCAACATGAATTTTCCTGGTTAAAAACTACATGTGATTATTTAACCTTATTAAAGTTATGAAAAAAAATATTTAAATTTGTTTACAGCAATTTTATAACTCTCAGTTTAAGTCAATTTGGTCAAAAAAATATATAATAACAAGTAAGAATTTTATATGGTGCTGATCCAAAATTTAGGTACCCTTTACCTCTAACAGTTGCGTGTGTGTAGAAAGTGCGATTGTATTGACTATATGAGCACAACTATCTAATATCTCACACCACATCGTCGGTTAAAGATGGTAGTTACACAAAAAATGAACGACCCTCGTAAATCTTTATTCTCTGATTTATTCTTAAGTGTGTAGTACATTATTATGACACTAAGATTTATTTTAAATTGAGTGGGAGCGGGTTTATATAAGGGCTACAAGAAATTATGAACCGATCCTCGTATTATTTTTTACATCGATTTTTTGGACCGACCGTCGCATTGGACCGAATATGGCCAATTTCATCGAGATATTTCAAAAACTGCGTCCTGTAGACTGTCCACAACGTTAACGAGGACAGCCAGCTATGTAATACCCTACACCATAATGTGGGTTATAAATTGTAGTTACGAAAAAAAAATTGAATGACCCTCCTATAATTTCATATTTTTTATATGTACAATACATTATGGTGAAACTAACATTTATGTTTTTTAATGCATTTTGAAATTAACTTTTTTGAGAGGTTAAAAGGAAGCTACATGAAATAATGGACCAACGCTCGTATAGTTTTTCACATCCATTTTGGCGAATAATTATCTTGATTTAAGCAATTATTATTAAAGAACCAGAGTATATGAGATTTAGCCACCTTAAATGGAATTCGTCACTAGGCCAGAGTAATAATAATCCAAACGGATGAATAGTTAAATTGACTCGAAATCAGTAATTCTTCTCCATGTTTTAAACACCGGCATTCTATGAAATATGGTATTGGTCCTTGTATTGAAACTGTAAAAAAATATAATATAAAAATAATTAAGAAAGCATTACTCGGCTATCCCGAATCTTCAATATCCTGCACCATAAATTCGTGTGAAGTAAACGTATACTTTATATAAACGAATTTCTTAAATAAATCACAGCAACACTCAATGAATCATAAACTTAGTTATATTTTAGGTTAAAACTGGTTTAAGTAGGAAACATCTCAGGACTGTAGTGAAAACTTAGGCCAAATTTTATTTAGATCTCTCAATTTTTGTAGATTTCAGCATACTAACAGCAGACAGACGGATCTTAATCGGCTTAGATTTTGATTTGATACAAGAATACATTGCGGGATCTGAGATGACTTCTTTTCAGCGTTACACACGAAATGACAATTTTGGTGATGGAGGGCATAAAAATAGGGTTAAATTTCAATAGAGTTTATCTACATTAAGACTTTTTCAATAAAGTTTATCTACAAAAAAGACTTGAATGAGCCGATTTTTGTCAAATTAATAACATTTTTATATTTAATGTAGTAACAAAACAATTTTTACCACATTAATCGGAGATCTAGAAATAATTTAAAACATCTTAAGGTTTCCAAAACTATATTCCGGTTTCCAACTTTGTTTTTTTGGAATTTGAGAACATTGAGGTTAAATTAGAATTTAAAAAAAGTTTGGACTTGAAAGGGAACTGCATTTATTTTAGCCTATAGGGTGAAGCCCTTCAAAAAAGCATAAAGTTTGTATTATTTTGATTATTTTTGACTGATTTAGCTCAATCTTCTTTATGAGATAAATAATCTTGTTTAACAGGACGTTAGCAACACTTCCGAATGTATGTTAAAAAAATTAATAAATCTTATTATCTAAATATAGATCGCAGCTTAAAAGATGTAAAGATAAAATTTGTCGTGTAGTATTATTTGGTTCAAAGGGCGAAGCTTATTGAAAATAAATATTAAAAAAGAGAAATAAACCTGCTAAGAACTTTGACAAAATCACTCAAAATATAAAACTGGACAAAAAAATTCTTAAAATCTTTAGTTTTTAAAATCCACCCTGATATAGAGAATCTTGGTCATTGTAACGACCAGTGTTTTGAAACATTGGAACAAATTTAAGTTTATAAAATTCAACCTCAAATTTAATATAAATTGGACTTAACGTTCGGAATCTAAAAAATTATTTCCATTTCATTTTTCTTGTAAAATACTGTTCTTCTTTAAAAAAGCATAAGTAAAAGAACTTACATACGTATTAGTTATATTGATAAATTTTATTATGTATACCTCTGGTTTTACATATCAACATATAGAAAGTTTCATAAATTTCGAATTATGTGAAATGTATCTTCCACATGAAAGCTTTTCGTAGAAATTTTTTGAGACAGAATCTCTAATTTTTTATCTCTGATATCGAAAACTGCTCCGGCAGTTTGGAGGAGTTGCTTCTCTCGGTAAATATACTCAAGGTGACGGTATACTAAGTCGGTCCCAATAAAGTGTACATTATTAAGTCTTATGAACAAAAGCTGCCATTCACTAAAAGCTGCATATTGCTTACCAGGAATATTTTAGGAAATTTTAACTACTTTTGTGTTCTATATATTTCTTTTCAAAATTCCCTCGAGCATCAATGAGGAAGTTGCGAAAAATCTGCTAAAACATAAGTTTCGTCATCCATTCTGCAGCAGGAATATGTTTTTTTGAGAACTTGACTTAGAAATGTTATTGACAGGAAGTTTTTGAACCTCGTATGTGTTTAAACGTACATAAGCTTTAATTTTTTTACTTTAACTTTTCTTACTAAATAGTACAAGCACTAAATTAACTGTGCTGCTTTTCTACTGGATGTGTTGGAAGTCCTTGACTGTCTATTTTCCGGCTTTAGAATCATCATGTGCACTATTCCATATACCTAAATCAGGTACTGCTTAATAACATTGAAAACAGTTTGACAAAAGACTTTCGAATGCCTGGACAAGTTTTTGTTGGACCAAGTTGAGTTTTCTGAAAATTATTTTTTTCTGCTAATTTTTCTTCAAAACAGCAATATATTAAAGATAGTAACTGACATCTTTCAAGAGAATATCACAAAATACCTGTGTCAAAATAATTAAAAAATAATTCGATCTCACTCTTTGGTTTAGTTGTGGAAATTTTTCTATTCGACAAATAGAAGGACAGACGTAACTTAGTCGATTGGAATATTTTTTTTTTGTACAAAAGAACTCAAACTTTATTTTACTTCTTCCTGACGTTACATACGATGTGACGAAGCCAATATGGAGAGTATACAAATCAAGTAAAACCATAATGTTCATTTCAAAATAATGTACAAATAAATAAATGAATGAAGCCTTTGTTTTAACTTAAAAATTTCCTGCTGTTATTTATCCTAATAAAAATTATTTTTACAGGGTTTGTGTTTCAGGTAAATTCCCGCTGCTCTTTCGAACTCATAAAATGAAAACAATATTTTTCATTTATATTTCTACAATTATAAATTACAAATCATTAATAATTTCAAATTCTTATTTGCTATTTTAATATTCCAGAGTTAATTGTAAACAAAAAACAAAAGATGAAAATAATTTAAATAGTTAGTAAACAAATTAATTAGAAACAACTAAAATTGGGCGTATATTATGTTCAAAACAAGGATTTTGTAGTTGAAATATGGGTTACAATTCCCTTGGTTTTTTATATTTTTTAAATGTACCCACTTAAACCCTAAAAAACAAAGGGTTTTTAAATTTTGTTTTAAAATGAATAAAATAAACAAGAAAAACTTTTTCTACAAAGTCCATACTCCTCCCAAGTATTTGTGTGAATTCCTTTTTTCTATTATTTCTATGAATTTCCATTATATGAACACATTTTGTACTCATTTCTAAAATAATTGTATAAATAATTACTTTGGGTATTGATAAAATTTAATTACCACCTTATGGACCACAAAGTCATTAACATACTTTTGAATTGATGAAGTCATGCGTTCCTTTGGTGTCCTTTTTAATATTATTTTATTTTAATGAAATTTAAACTTATTAATTTAAATATGAGAAAGAAAATAATCCCAATTAATTTCTGTATAAAATATATATAAAGAGGGAACTTTTTTTATACTCTTGACCAACACAAGTGGTGAAGGAGGTATATTTTATATTTGAAAAGGTTAATACTTTATCACTCCGTATGTAAGGCTGAGAAAAATCTTCTCAGACCCCACAATGTATACATATTCTTGCATCAAAGTAAAATCAGAGTCAATTTTATTTATTTGTGACCGTATATTTCAGAGCCTAATGAAATTTGTCAGGAGTATTTGCTATTGGCCTGAAAAGTTTTCCTACTTAAAACCAAGAAAATTGGTTCAGTATATTAAAGGATATATACCGCTTTCTTACATAACCTCTGAGTTCAAGTGAAAGACTGTTGTAATATTGTCAATTATAAACCTACAAAATCGGTTAAGCAGAGAAAAAGCTATAACCAAACATATATATAATTTGATGACACATTAAGTGTTCCTGCGTTACATCTAAGAAAAACTTTTATATATTGTATATATGAGAGTTTATGTACACATACTATAGCGTATTTTCTCCACATGCATTCGTGATGAAGGGTGGTGAAAATTCAGCATGACCGAATATAACATTCTTACTTGTTCAAGTAATCGATTTTATTTTAAAAAGAAAATTGTAAATTTTTTCTAACCAAGTGAATTTTTTTCCATTATTATAATATAAATAATTTATTTATAATATATTATCAACAAAAAAGAATTTTTAATTTATAAATAATCTATAATATTATTTTAATGAAATTAAAGATAATTATAAGTTTTACTTTTTAAATTATAAACCATTAAAAAATACAAAACCGGGATATAAAAATGAAAAGAATCTATGACCTTTATGTATAACAAGTAAGAATACCAATACACTCTATCACATACATAGTCAAACATGCACAATGTATTAAAGTTTTTTCTTAAATATAACATAGGTCCACTTAATGAGTCATAAAATACGTTATATTTTTGACTTTAAGTTTTATTCTACAGAATTGATTTTGATTATTTTTGGAATCGTTATGAAGTACATACACTTTAATATTATGGCAAAGTTTGATTCAAATTAGACAATTTATAATTGACACTATAATGAAAGTTATTTGCTTGAAAGTAGATGTAACCTAAGATCTATATTTTTAATATACTTACTGATTTTGCTGGATTTAAATAGGAGACTTCTCAGGACTATAGCTAACACTCATGCTCAATTTCATTGAGTTCGGTTAATTATTATTATGAATGTGAGCGTGCCAACAACAGATATACATACGGACGGATAGACGGACGGGCAGACTTACAGACGATTATTGCTAAATCGATATACTTATGATTCCTTCTTAGCGTTAAACACGGGAAGGCAAAGTTAATATACTTTTATCCACTTGTGGTGGTGAAAAGTATAAAAATAAGTTTCTTCTGTCTTGTTGTAGATTATATGTTTAAAGTGACGTTTCCAGTCCCATGTTGGTGACGGTTTCACAAATGGGAATGAAATCTTCTTTTTTCTTCACAGGCGATAATTTTGTCCTAAGAGTGTCTTGCTTTTTGTCCTTAAAACTAAGAACTTTACGCCCAATATCTTTGTAGTTGGATTTCGTCCACAGGCAATAACCAACTATTTTGAAATTGGAATACGTGAAACAGAGGTCTCTTTTTAAGTTAATAAGCAGATCACGCCTATTTAATAAAGCAAACACAGAAATACTTGAAAATCATACGCTAAAATATTAATTTAAACAGCAATAATGACAACCAATTCTGCGAAGGTCGGTATGTTATCTAGTAAATGGGTAATTATATCATCTGTTTCTATAATACAATAATTGGTTGGGGTATTATGCGTTTGTCTTAAAATTTTGGAGCATATGATTGGTGGCTTCTTTTACTGACCCTCATAAAAGTACTTTTCTCGAAAATGTTTCTTGTAAACCTCTAAATGTTGTGTAGGGTTTTAAATCGCCGATCTTCACAGATAAAATACAAATTATAAAAAATATATAAATTTATAGTTAAATAATTGACCTGTTTATACCCTACACCAGTGAAATTAGTGCTATTACCACATTTATGTATACGTTTGACTCAGAAGAACTGGTTGGCTGGGCGTCCTAGTCAACCATGTGAAAAATATACAGGTCGCAATTTTTGAGATATCTTGAAACTTGGCACGTGTCACTGTTTTGGCACAAGAACGATGCCTTTTGAAATTGGTGATAATGGGTCCATTATTTCAATCCATACAAATGTAACTCCCGGGAAGGGGTTTTAATGAAATTTTAACGAAATTTGGTACAAATAAGAATAATAATATTCTAAAGTGATGTAACAATTAACACGAGTATCGGTTTATTAGTTTTCATAGATCCCATCAACATCCTATTAAAAAATATTACTATGAGTGGCTTAAATCTCATACACATTTGCACTGTGATAAAAATTGGTAATATTAAAATTAATATAAGAAAACTCAATGTACGAAATTTTATTAAGGTTCCTGTATTATAACCACCGGGTAATAGGTAGCCGGGTTTGACTGACTATAACTTTTACTTGTTTTCTATTAAAACTGTATAATTTTGAACATCACATGGCACCCATACAATCTCTACCAAGAAGAAATATCGTACATACAGAAAACAGTACACCGTATTGTAGGGACGTTCGGTAATTTTCATAAATGCAGTATATAATCAACAATTTGTTGCAGGTCAAAAGTGACCACTACTTTTTTGCTTGCATACAGTCTGGTTTAATCTGTCTTAATTTTTAATAAATATAATTAATGCAGCATTTACAGTAACGTATGATTGATATTGATTCATTATTAATATTTAACATACGTATTTTCAAGAAAAAATTCTATTATTTATTATAATTTTACCATTTACAAAGTTTAAATAAGATCAGTCAAAATAATTAAATTATTTATAAACACGATTTTGAAAAATAAATATCTTCTATAAGTTGTTTGTTTTCCATCTGTTGGAAACATGTTTTCCATAACAAAAAAAAGCAGCGATAATCATTTTTTTTGCGTTATTGTGATGGTTTTCCTACACGTCTATTATTATAAATTTATTAACCCAATAATAGACTTTTATATCCTGCACCTTTACAAGTGGTAATGAGGGTGTATCTATTCGA
This sequence comes from Cochliomyia hominivorax, assembly GCA_004302925.2. NCBI lineage: Eukaryota > Metazoa > Arthropoda > Insecta > Diptera > Calliphoridae > Cochliomyia > Cochliomyia hominivorax. The sequence goes on along the minus strand of PYHX02000413.1, from coordinate 45,505,368 downwards.
AAAAAAACACTTGTAGGCCAATATCTGAGACAACCTCAAAATTATCGGATTGTATTTCGTTATAACTTCAGTATAATATCACTTCCAGCATTTTCTGCAATAAATGCACTATTTATTACCGAAAATCATTTAAAAAAACGGTCATTAAAATTTATGCATCCGTAACTATATTTATAGATCATTTCAAAAACATGTAACCACACGTCGTTATAGTTTTATGGTGTTAAAGCTGGCGAATGAACAATTAGTTTTCTAGTGCAACATATTTAACTCATAAAAAGGATTTTATAGTTAAAATGCTACCACTTTATTTTTATTTAAGTAGAATTTTTAAGATTGGATACTGCCGAATATAGTATCCTTACTTGTTTTTAAGTATCAGTATTTGATTTATTTAAATTTGATTTGTAAAATATATATTTTTTCCTTTCCAATAAGATATTTCTATAAATTCTTAAGAAAACTAACATTTAAATTTAGTTCTTAAAATATTTCCAAAATAAACCTATAAGAATTTATGTTTCCTCTTATAGAAGGAATAAATACATTTATTTAAAAAATTCTTATTTATTTTTATGCATATTAAGAATATATATAAGGCATAGAACCATATATGAAATTTCATATAATATCCTTATGTTTTGAGGTTAATGCACAGATTTTAACTTTATATTGTTATTTTTCGAATAACTAATTTACAGTAGCAAGCAAAAAAGTTTGTATGAGATTTAAGTTAAAAAGAAATTTTATATTAGGTTAATAAGAGTAGACATCCAGATCCTTGAAAGGATTTTAAAGAAACCTAAACGCCGCCACTCGGCGACGTAACAGAAAAGTAAGTCGGTAATGGAAAGATGATCATAGACCTCAACAAGATTCAAAAAAGATAAAAACCCATATATCAGAAAGCGTGAATAAAATTCGAAAAATTGAACTCAATATAAGTGACTCTATACCTCATTATATATGCTGCAGAATTCAGGGTTATCCCCATTCTAAAAGTACAATCTGCGTCAAAAGGATCTATAACTTGTTAAGACTCCTATGAGAGTCCTCAGGCCTTTGCGTCCTATGTCAAATATAATGACTTAAGTTGTGAATAAAGATTCCTTACCACCCTACAGTTAGACCGTTCAGTCCTTTCATGATTTACTCAAGTCCGAGGGCTTTCACCAGTCTCATCATAAAAGAAACCACAATTTTAAAAATATAAATTCATAGTGAAAAATCTGATTTTTAAAGAAAATTTTAAATTTCTAAAAAATTTATTGTAAGCAAAAATCTAAATATTTTTTATAAAAATAAAGATTTTTGATAAATATTCAATTAAAACTCTTCCACTCCCCACTGTATCCAACAAAGAAGAATATTAAATTACGGTTTAAGATTAAATCAAACAATCATACAAGTATAATAAATGAAACTTTTAAAACAACACACATGCTTACAATCACACACACACACACATTTTATATAAAACCACATAAAAACAAGCGGAAAAACTTATACTTTTTATGGCAAATACGAGTAAAAGAAAATAAGTATGAGTATATTTAACAAAAGAAGTAGAAGAACAAGAAGATGAAAAAAACCAGAAGTAAATGAATTTAAATTGATGTTTTCCAGTTTTTTTTCTCGGTTTAATGCAAATTTACAAATTTTCATTTACATATGTGTAGGAAAATTATATTGAGGAAAAAAATGATAAAAGAAAATCTAAAATAAGTTTTACATATTCGCAAGTAAAAATTACAAAAAATAACTATAAAACTGAAACCAAAGTAATAATGATAGTTAAACAAAAGTATGTGGATGAAATGAAAAACAGGAAAAGGAAATTAAAGGAAATCATAATGAGATGTAGATTTTGAGATTGGGAACATGTAATAAGCCACTATTAAAGAGAAGCGAAATGTAGCGTTGCCGTGTTATGTGCTTTATATAATTTTTATGGGATATCGACATCAATGGGATATTAAACATATTATTCTCCCTGTATTTTTGCAATAGAAATGTATGGTGAAGATGTGTCAAATATTATGTCTGTTAAATATTGAATAAAATACCACAATAGTTAATGAGTTAATTTCTCTTAAATAAAACTCTGGCCCAAATGTTTAGGAATTCTACCCTACACCACAGCAGGTTGTTTAGGGTATTTTGAGTTCTTGTAGATGTTTGTAAAGGGCAGAAAAAATAGTACTCTTAAATAAAGCGTTTGATTCCTAATCCCTTTTTGATTCGATTCAACCATGTCCGTCCGTCCGGCTAACTGTTCATATAAAGCTTGTTTATTATCCAAATGATATGGAAATAATGCTGAAACTTTCGAACGGCTTATTTCAATAGGACTACATATGATAGTAAAGGTGTCAGTAGCCAGAATTATAAAGTTGTAATCCAAATTTAAAATTTTTTGAATTATCAGTACTGAAAACAATCACATTTATATACGTTATTTTTCTTTTGATATTCTATAATTTCATATCGCCCATTTGCCAGCGATGTGAATAGTAATAACTCCAAGAAAATATTTTAAACTTTTTAACAATATAAACATCATCATAAGTGATAAATTGAAATTTATTTATACTTTTTAAATACATAATAACCTAAAGTGGGACATACCCAATTTTCTGTTAGAAAAATATTAGTAATTTTTTTTAGCTGGAAATTGGAATAAACACAATGATAAGTAGAAATGTAGTGCAGCATTAAAATTTTGGAAGTAAAACTTTTTTGAATTAAAATTAAATATATTTTAAGATATTTTTTTCAAAATAACTATTTACAAAAGCATTGATCTGATAAAATAATGTCTTTGTATCCCAAAATTTAGGTTTTATTTTAGGTTTTGAAATATAGAGTCCACAATTTTTAGAGATCCTGAAAAAAACATATAATTAAAAGTACAACAGGGAAATAAAATTCTTTAACTAAGTAAATAATGCTAACAAGATCAAATTTTTTGATATATTTTAACCGAATCAAGATTTTGCAAAATTTTGAAAACTCAAAAGATAATAACTCAAAAACTGAACGTGTAATCACCTTTTTCAAAAATCTCGTCGTGGTCCATAAGATAAAGAAATAAGATAATCAACCTCCTGCACAAATAGATTTCAAACTCCCAAAGTTTTAATGATCCTTTGCTATTATTACGTCAAAAGTTAATGAATGACCATCACTTCAAATGTGCATTATATTATTGTGAAACCTACATTTATGTGAAATTAAGAAGTTTAAGATAACTTTTCTGGGTGGTTATATGGGACCTAGAAGAAATTATGGGTTGACCCTCGCTTAATTTGCACATAAATTTTTGATTAGACTTATTTTAATTAGAAGGTCATAAAGAATGTCCTTTACTAAGAGAAAAAGTATGTTTGCGGTAACCATAAACAAGTTAGAAGAATCATACTATTTTTATTAGATATTGTTAACGTAACTAAAATATTGTTAGAATAATAAAAGATTTGTTTATTTGCATAGCGATTTTACATTAATAAACATATTTATTGTTATCGCCACTAAATTTATTTTTATATCAATAAAAAAATTGTTTATTTTGCTTTGATAACAATAGTTATTATTGTCACTAAAAATATTGTTCATATCATACTACTTTTATTAGATATAGTTAACGTAACTAAAATATTGTTAGAATAATAAAAGATTTGTTTATTTGCATATCGATTTCACATTAATAAACATATTTATTGTTATCGTACTAAATTTATTTTTATACCAATAAACGATTTGTTTATTTTGCTTTGATAACAATAGTTATTATTGTCACTAAATATATTGTTATTGCCACCAAAATTATTATTATCGCCACTAAAAATATTGTTATTCTAATGAAAAATATTGTTAGTTCAATAAAAGATTTGTTTATTTATTATTTTGTTATTAAATAAAAATTTCCTCGTATAAAATATTTTAATATACTTCTCATTTAATACATATATACTTTCGGAAAGTATGTGAAGAATTTTTGTGACATGTTCGTCATATAATTTTCTTTAAATTAATTGAATATTTTTGATTTATAAATAATGAGAGTATTAATTAAAATACATTAAATTATTTTCCATGTTAATACAAATCCATGTTAAGTTTGCTTAATTTAAAAGATTGAAATTCCCGATTTTCTAATTAAATGTAAGAATTTCCGAAAAAAGCAATTTAAGTTCCATCTCCACAGAATTTTGCCAAAGAAATAAATCCAGAAAACTTGCTGTGAAAACAGCATTATTTTCCATAACTTTTTCCTAAACCTTTCATGTACACACTTTAGAAATTTACAAGTAAAAACCTCATAAGACATGATGTATTATAAACCATAAAAAAGGAAGATAAAATTTCTATTTTAAAGAAAAAGATTTATATAAGATAATGTGAAAGATTAAAGAATATGAATATATTTATTTAACAAAAAATAAGATTTTCTCCTTGAGTACAAACACGTACACATAAAAGTGATAATATTATAGCAAAAACCCAAAAAAAAATATAAAAAAAATATTTGTAAATTTTTCACAGCTTAAAATTGCAAACCAAAAAGGAAAAATAACTAAAGATGTTATAGTCGGTGTAGCTCGACAATGTAATACCCTACACTTCAATGTTGATTATAATTAGTAATTACGAAAAATTATTCAATGACCCTCGTATTTTGAATTGTGTAGCACATTATTGCGACACCAACATTTATGAGTTTTAAATTTTTGTGGAGGGTTATATAAGAGCTAAAAAATATTATAAACCGACCCTCGTATAATTTGGCCCATAGATTTTTGCTTATATTTATCTTAATTTTAGCAGTTATTATTACAAAATCGACTTACATGTGAGAATTATGTCCTCAAAAGTGATATTTGGAAAATGAGTTGTATAGAATCTATGAGAAATAATGACACATCGTTTTAGAATTTAAAATAGATACTTGTTTTAAATCTAGTTTAAATCATTTTACATTTAGGACTTTAGTGACCATAAAAACCCATATTGGATTCATCATTAGACCAAAATAATAAGATGTATTAAATTTCAGCCAGCTGGAAAGACAGACGGACAGGCATCATTAAATCGACTCAGAAAAATCTTTTAAGGCGAAAGGAAAATATGAAGATGTAATACAATTTTTTCTACATGCTACAAACATCAGCACGAACGCATAATACTCCAACCACCTACGATGATGTAGGGTATAAAAATTCCACTTAAATTAAAAATAAACTAAATAAATTTAAAATTTATTTACAACAAACAATAAAATTCTTAATTTTAATCAATATTTTGCTTGATTTTGTTAGAGACCTCAATCCTAAAATAAACTATGAAGTGAACAATAAATCTTATTTCATCTTAATTAAAACAATAGTCCTTATGTCGATAATACAAATGACTAATAGGAATCATTTATCTAAATCTATTTTTTTCTTCTTCTTCTCTTTGCCAAGTAAATTTTCTCGTTTCTTGTTTCTTTTTTTTTACTCTAAACAAGTGATTGTGTGAACATCAATGTAAAGAATAGATTGTAAACGGATAAATATGTTTAATGAAAGGACACTGAATGAGTGGACAACATGAAAGAGGGAACAGAAAAAAATAAACATAGAAAATGAGTAAACAGATTATATTGACGTAATTTTTAAGTGATAAATAACGTAGATAATTTAACGAAGAATAAATTAATTTAAAGTGACATAAAAAATATTTTAATTTATACTTTTTCGAAAGTATTATTTTTATAATGATTTTATGGTCATTACCATTATAGGATTAAGTAGAGGCCGTTTGGAATTCGACTCATTCTTTATCAAAATTTTATTTTAATCTTATAGCACAATTAGATTGTTTCGAAAAAATTTATCTATATTTAAGAGAAAGGGACCTTACATGAGTAAAGGCACCTCACGTGGAAGCTATAACTAAATATGGACCGATATTCGTAAAATTAGTAAAATATGTTTTAGTCAATAGCAAACAAATATAGTGTGCCCCATTTCAATGGAATTGGCCCTTGTTTAAACGCTATATAAATTTAAAACGATATATCGACAAAGACCTTATATTAAAGCAAGATAAAATAATAACCGCAGCTCAATCTTCTTTTTATTTCTTTCATTTCCGATATAGAAAATCGAGTTCTAAAGCCTGTAAACTTACATTAATATAAGACCCAAATTTCTTGCTTTTCATGCACAAGTTCTTTCTATACTTGACAACAATCTTCATCAGCTAATTGGACCTTCACAAGTCTACTGTGTCAAAAACTGCAGAAATAATGAAAATATCCTTTTATAATTTGACACATCATTTGGGAATACTAGTAGACTTATTTATGCCAAATTTCGTTAAAATCGCTTTATATTTGTATGGGGAAATAATAATGAAATAATGGACCCATCATCACCAATTTAAATAGGCATCGTCGTGTTATAGCTCCATGATTTTTCCCTATGTTTTACCCTCTTGTGTTTTGGGGATGATATAAATCAATTTATATTCCGTCAATAAAAACCAGCACTTTTAGAAAACATAAATATTAGTAATTTAACATATCTATGCATTTCGCTGCAGTTATGTACTATCACCAACACACATGCATTCGAAACTAATACATCTTGTCAATATGTCACAAAGTTTTATAAATGTAATTGTTTCTTCACATTTTGACCTTTATCTTTCATCTTTTCTCTAATTTTGTTCTCTCTAGACTCCAACGAAATCGATACTCTGAATGATGACAGTGACATATATGAAAGTGGATTGTTAAGAAATTATGTTATGGCAAAACATATTGCTTTGTCTGGCAATTCAACGGCAATGAAAACAACGAAATTAATTAAACCCACTATGAATCCAGCTAAACAAACAACTAAAATTACAAGTACAAGTAGAAAATTGTTATCATTAGCAACATCATCATTATCATCTCTATCACCCCTACTAATAGATGCAAGTGAAGAAAATGACGTTGCTGATGATGAACAGAGCAATGATAGTCGGAGTGATGATACAACGAGGTTGCATTTAAATGGAACTCAATTGGAGGGTTTCTCATCGCTTTCATTATTATCAACAACATTATTAAATGATACAACAGCACCCCAAACAACAAAATTAAAAACATCGACATCCTCATACACAACAGCTTCCGTTTCCACATCAACTTTAACATTTCCAAATGATTCGGCGCCGTCGTCGGAGGCAGTAGCCACAGTCCTTAGGCATAAAGGAAATGAACAAAATATGCACAATACCAACAGCCACTTGACAGTCGACAATGTTAATGTCAGTATAGTGTCTACCAACAGGATTGCGACAACAGCTACATTATCATCATCCGCAACAACAACGACAACATCATCATCAAAACAACAATATAATAAAAATACAGTCACAAAAATGTCATCACATAATACAAGTTCAATTGCTAAAGGCTCTTCAAATGGTAGCACTAGTAGCAGTAGAAGTAACAATAGTAGTAACTTTATGGGAGATCCTGTCACTGCCACCGGAAATAGTAGCAGAATTAATACGGGTACAACTAGAATTTCAGCCAGAAAAGTTGATAGTAAATATATTTTGTCCAAAGCTCATAAAACGGATGCTCCCATGCTTAATTATATATTTGATACATTTTCATCGGCCAATAAACATCATCATCATGACCAACGGTAAGTATTTAAGTGGGCATGAGTAAGAATTAATTTAGATATTTAAATGCAACAAGGGAAAATGTGGTTGATAAAATTAAGTTGAATAAAGACAAAAGTGAAATAATTATAATGAATGGGAAAAAGGTAAATTTGAGTAGAATATAATTTTTTTAAGTTAAAAACAAAATTATTTATTAATTTGTGACAGATTTAGATCGGTATCCCTACTTAGTCTGAAAATAAACAATACACATTGAAACAAAATCCACTTCATTTAAATACGTCTGTAACTTTTGGTCGGCTGAATAGATTTGCAAGAAATTTAATATAATGACCGCGGATGAATGTAGTGTTATAACTTCAATATTAGAGCTCCATGGGTGTAGTTATAAAGGTTAATTTCTTATTCTTATAGCTCTTGATGAGATCTCTAAAAAATTGCGTACTTGTGATATTTATCTGTTTTAGCTTTCGATATATTTGTATTTGAATTTTAAACTTTCAAGTTAAGTTCTCAAAAAGTTAATTATTTAACAATATAATCAACAACAAAACTGGTAAAATTTATGCTAAAACTTTGTTATTTCAAAATTCCGTTATTTCGCAAACGTTTCTGCATATAATGTACTAACATTTTCGTCACTTCCGGATTAATTTTCCCCATTTCTCTATTACTTTCTCCTTAAAAATATTTTTAGAAGTAATGTGATGTTCTGGATTTCGTCTATTTAAGTAGTACCATAAATTGGGTAGATGTCGGGTGACTACGAAAAAGGAGATTTAAGAAGAAGACTTCATCCAACGATTTCTGCCGTAATTATTTCCCCGTATCAAAACATGTCCGTCTCAATCATATATGAAAAATTTGCTTTCATCAGAGAATTTTACTAATCCCAAAAGTCTTTATTAATGTGCATCTTTGCGAAAGAATGTCATTTTTTGTCATACTAATCTGCAGTTTTTCCTCGCAAACTCTGGCATTATACCCAGCTGAATTTGGAACTGAACGTAGAGTACGGGATGAATACTTTTACCGTGTTTCCTTTCATATTAAAATTTGGAACGCTCTTTTTTAATTATTATTCCGGGTTCTATTTTGTATAATTTTGTAATTATTTTGTACAACTATTTCCTACTTTTTCCGAACAGATACTCATATGACGTCTCGTTTTAAAAACGTTTTGTAACTCCAGAAGTTGTGCTTGGTGAACTGTTTACAGTCGATCTGTATACATTTTTCATACATTTATATACATTTTTCTTGAAGTCTTCATAACACAAAATGCCGCAGTTTAAATTTTATTTCAATAAACTGCATATAGCTAAGTCCAAACATTCTCGAGTTTTTTATTTTTAACAAAAAATTTTGAATTTAACATATATTTTCTATAACTCCAAATCATGAGCTTTAAAACAAAATTCTGTTTTGTAATTATGTAATTGTTTATTATTAATCATATGATAATAACTTTTTTCATACCTCAAAAAAATTAGATCTTTTTGGGTCGAAAACTAAAGGCAGTCATATTTGTATGGAAAGAAGTCAAATCTCAAAAAATCAATTTTCTAGAAATTCATTAAATAAATATTTTGTTAACTTTGCAAATGCTTCCATAATATCTGATTGCAAAAAAACTTATTACTTGTGAAACTAGTAATAAATATTAAAAAAGTACCTAATTTCAATAGAATTGTTTCAAGTGAAAAATCTTATAAGTTTAAATTTTGCTCCAGCAGCGAGACTTAAATGACAGCAGTTGCTTAATGGACTTATATAAGCTAAAATATACAATATATTTGGAATAATAAGCATAACAAATTTATATAAATTTGCTTCATCTCCATATAAGTTTATTTAAATTATTAATTTATATTAAAGATAGAATAATCATTGTGCCGATTTTTAATGGAAGTAGTAATCTGAAACCCATTTTCCAGTTAGGAAATTGATTGTACCAAATTGGTAAAATTGGTTAATATTTAAGAGTTTTATAAGCTATAGACAATATTCCGAGAAGGGGCCTTATACGGGAGTTATATCAAATAACGATCCCAACACAATGTAGTTTCTTTGGATTTATTATTGTATAAAAATAAAATTATTTGCCAAATTTCATAAAAATTGCGGCAATTGTGACACATCGATTTTGGGATAATTCAAGATTTTGATTTGATGCAAGAATATGATGACATTATTCCTTCTTGGCGAAATGACAAAATTAATTTTTTAGCATCTCCAGACCTTTATTATTCATAGCTCCCATATATGACATTTAAAACACATATTCCTTCCATAAGCAATAGAAGCATAACATTTTTAAATGTCCTCTAACATATAGAGCCGAGTGGAGTTATAATTTAAATTATAACTGTTAATGAATTCTGCGAAATCTTTTATTTTTCAATACTTTTAAATCTTATGAAAAAAGTTTCCATTCCAAATGAAGAAAACATTACAATATTTCCATCATTGAATTTCTTCTCTTTTACCAACACAGTGGTCAATTATGTAACTTTCTAACTGTTGAATATTTTTTAACGAAATTTCCTAGTGTCATCCCTGCTCTCCAATTGATTTCAAGAAGAATATTCTTCTAGTAGGTTCTGGCCGAAAATGGATCTGCAAAGTTGATCAGTTCGATTTTTTTTAATCGTCAAAATTGTGTTAACGATTTAATTGAAAATATATTTATATATATAACGTACTTATAATTCTCTGCTAAATTATGCTTAATGTAGGATTACAAAAATATTCCCACTTTTTTAGTTCAAAATACCCAAAATTCCAATATGGGGAAAACTTGTTAAAAAATCCGTTGTTTTTTGCTCAAACTGCGTTAATAAGTAATTTGACTCATTACAGTTTTGTAAAGCTAATTAATGTAGCTTTATAGTCAAGATACATTTTTTGAGATTCTAGCTAAGAAAATGTTTTTTCTACTCAAAAAACCAAAATAAAAATATTTGAAAAGACTCCAAACTTCGAAAATTATTATAGAATTGGGAAACAAATTGTATAGTTGAAAAAAAAAACATTTTTTCTAAAATTCTAAGAAACGCTTAAGATTGTTTTGTAACCGAACAGATCAAAAAACTAAAAAAACATGTCCAAACGTGTGTCAAAATTTTACTTTAGTCTTAAAATCTCTTAAACTGTAAGGGATATACCACACGTGTAAGCATGTTTAAAATAGAGAATTATAAGGACTGTATGCATGTTTATGTCTTCAATTAAATCATTATTAAAATTTCTACATTTTTTTAAATCGTTATAGGTGACCAACTTTAGAGATTCACTTTCCGACAACACAATTTACTAGAAACATGTCCCACTCGAAATATTCAATATTCCAAAAAAGCGTTTTGAGATCACTGTGCAACATTCCAACCATATTTAAAATTATGTTACAAAAACATTTCTTTATCAATATCCTACATTTACATATTACAATATTCATAAGTTTTTCCTCTCTTTCATTCCTTTCTACTCCATCAGTTTTAATCAAGACTATTTATCATTGTAATATTTCTTTCAATCTTTCATTCTTTCATTCATACCTTTACCGAATACTTATAATATATTTTGCATATTTATCCGTTCCTTTTTTAACAAAACTTTTTACAAAACTTCAAAAATATATTCATTAAAGGTAGAGAAAAAAAAAGAAAAAACTACATTTTGTAACAAAAACAAAGAAAAACCAAAAATTATTCATGCATTAATCACAAAACAAAAAAATGTATGTGTGTTTATGTGTGAATGTATATTCAATGAAAACTTTTATTAAAATTGATGAAAAAAAAGAACGAATTATATACATATTCTTTCAATCATTTGTTTGCTTTTAATTCAACATGACTGAATTGTTAAAATCGCTCACTACTGCTGGTCGACTTTGTGTGTCAATGATAAATGAAGATGGAATGTGAATTAAAATTTATCTCACAACATCAACAGTTACAAAACAAAATATAAAATAAAACTTAAATAAAATTTCATAAAATTAAAATCATTCAAAAAACAAGTAAAAATTTTATAGTCGTTCAGGTCCGACTATGTTATACCGTACATTACATTTTTGGTTTTTAATGGCTGCGGCCCTCGTATAATTTGCTTTTATTATTTATGCTTATGTATACAAAATATTATTATTAAGATTATTTTGAAAGTAATTTCTTCTGGAGGATTATATGGAAGCTTGAAAAAATTATAATTTCTCACAGCGTCTTTGCCTCATTTATTTTAATTTGATTCAATATTATTACAGTACCTACGTGTATGGCCGATTTATGAGTTAAACCGATCCTCGAAAAATTCTGTACACTGTTTTAAAACATAATAAGATTTATATTCGCTAAATTTGGTTAAAATTGTTTTATATTTAGAAATTTCATGGGCTAAAGAACCTATTCCGGGGAGTCATTTGCATATCACCTATATAAAATAATGGTCCGATCATAAACAATTTTAATAGCCAACATTTTCGGGACAAAATAATATTGCGTGCCAAATTTTCGACCTAAACTGTGCGAACAAGCTTTACGTTATATGGTGGTGTAGGATAAAGTTATATATGTATGTATGTATGTATGTATGTATGTGTGTGTGTATGTATGTATGTGTGTATGTATGTATGTATGTATGTATGTATGTATGTATGTATGTATGTTTGTACAAATAAATAGGTCAATTGTTTAGTTTGAAATTAATTGGGAATGTCATATGTAAACTATTAGACCAGAGGAATAAATAATAGTAAAATTAGGATTAATTTTATTATGATATCGAATTTCCGCAGATTAAATATACATGTGTAGGACAAAAAAAATATTTTCTGTATTTTATTGAAAATTACTTCAACGTTATGTATCACACATATCCAAAACATATAAAAAATTTGATGGCGTCATACAGTGCGCTCTAGCAATATTAAATAATTCAACCAATAATGTCTGATAAAAATCACAAACAGTCCCACATATTGACTAAAAATTCTTTCCCTGCATTTTTATAAGGGAAAATCTGTTCCTCCAGATACGGTTAAGTTGAATGGTAAAATAGTAAAATAATATATCGACCACGTAATTTAAAATAGTGCACAAGAGACTGGTATCCCCTCACTATAATCAAAATATTTTTAATTTTGTTCGCCCAAAAACAAATCCTATTGAAATTGAAAACGACTTTAAAAGGGGGTTTTCAATCATATAAGTCCTGAGTCGACTTAAAGGTTTTCTTCCAAAAATCCTTAGCATATCTTAAAGCTCCAATGCAATACCCAGTTCCGAATGGCACTTTAAAGTGTAAAAAAGATATGAAAAGAACTCAATATTTGAAATTTTAAGAAATTCGTACCACTATTTCTCATAGCTCCCAGCAAGCATCAAGAATATTAATTAAAGAACGCAAACTTCTCATAAATATTAGTATCATAGAAACAATTTGAAAACCAAATTAAACGAAAGGACTTAGTTCTTCATAACTACCATTCATTACCTTCAATGTGGTGTAGAGTATTATTTAATCGGTATTGACCAACTGTTACTTTCTTACTGGTATATAATCTGGAAGCGTTGATAGAATTTGTATTAAGTTTGCGATACCATATGAAAAACAATAGAAGAATCACCTAGGAACTTTTAAGTATATATACTCCTAAACTAAATCAAAATCTGAGCCGATGACACAATGACCTTCTGCTTATTGTTTGATATTCTTATGCTTAATTATCCGATTTCAATAAAATTTAAACCGAATGTCGGTTCTTTCATACCTAAAAATAGCTTAATACCAAAAAGTTATAGAATGGCATCCGAGACAAACATTAAATTCAGGAGAACAAATTCAATCATATAAGTTCTTCCCCAGGTTCATAAAAATAAAATTTTAAGGAAAAATACAAAAACTTTTATTGTCTCGCAGAAATAGGGTGGCATACAAAATTATAAGTAATTATGTAAATATCGGACTAGATTTGATTCACGTTCCCCCATAAAGACCTCTTCTTATTCATGGAAATATTCCAGGAAAATGCAACTCAATGAAATTCATAATCTTTTATTAATAATTGTCGGCAACAAAACAACATTTCCTCACATTGAAACGAATTCAGTCTCCGTACCACTTTACTTTAAGTCCTTATGTTCATGTTCCCTCATAAACACCTCTTCTTAGTCATGGAACTATTCCAGGAAAATATAACTCAATCAAATTCTCAATCTTTAATTAATAATTGTCGACAACAAAACAACATTTGCTGACATTGAAACGATTTCAGTCTCCGTACCACTTTACTTTTAGTCCTTATAACTCTTTTAAAAAGTCCACAGGGTGTACAAATCTATTTTTTAATGTCAGAAACTCTGAGTCGTAATAGATTTCTGAATCAAATTTTGAAATGGATAAACGTAAGGTATTTTGAAATTGAGGAGTTTAAAGAGTCGTAGTCGCTAACCCTCCAAAGTTGACCACCAGGTATATGTTGATTTTTTTTAAATTAATATATATGTTGAGACAGAATTTTTTTATAAATATAGTCCTTATAAATTCCAATAAAAATTATGTTTATATGTACATATTACCACTTATAATTTCCGAAATATTTAAGTTGACATACATTTTTAATCTATTTTCACTCTTGACTTTTTTGAGACTTTTAAAGCTAAAAGGTTTAAATGAGTCTTAAATTTTTTACAAAAATATACTGGATTTCGCATAAATATTTCTCATTTACCTTAAAAATATATGAATCTGTTAAAAGCAATATTAATATGAATTCGAAACACTGAAAAAAATTTATTTCTTTGAGATTTTTCTAAAAATATTGGTAACATTTATTCACTAATTAAACCATTTATTGGTTCCGAACTTAATACTTTTATAATTCGTTTTCGAGAGAATTCAAAAATGGTCATATTTAAAATTTTTCACCTTTGCTGGATTTGATTTCAAGTGTGTTTAGTTACGAAGCCTTTTTCAAAAATGGACCTTCAAAACAAAATTAATTTATACTTATTTTTATTGAATTAATAATCTCAATATTAAAACGCCTCTGTCCAATAATTGAATATCCCAGAAATATTTGTGACGCTTTTTTGATACACTCTAAAAAATTTCATGTAAATTTACTCTTCTTATAGTTAATAATTAATTGGACTCCTACTTTAAATATGGTAAAATTACACATTGATTTTTGTTTAAATTTTTAACGAATTTTATATGTTAAAAAAATAAACATTTATTATTCAATATTATTTTATTCAATATTCAATATTATTAACATTTACATTCAGTATAAGTAATTTTAAATGAACATGTTCATAATTCATACAACAACATTCATACTGCTATATTTTGTGTGTATTTCTGTAGACAAATATCTGTAAAAATTACATCAAATATTTTATGCTCATTTTTACGCGCATTTAGTAATTTTACATGAAATTTTACTCATTATGTTAGAGCAATTTTTCAATCATCTTTTTTTAGAGTGTAGGAAATGATAAAGTCGCTGGTATGATTTTTGAAATTTAAGAAAATTTTTTATGAACCCATTTCAGTAATTTCAATTCGGCCAGTACCTTCATAAACAATATCCAGCTCTTACATAATTATATCAAAAACATATTTCTTAATTCATCAAAAAGAATTTCTACTTTCATTATCATCCTTTTCTTATGACAGCAGCTTCATTGAAAGTAAAAAAAAGCGAAAAACTTTTTACAGTTTCACTTTCTTATAATTAGAATTTCAAATTTTGCTAAAATTTTCTTATGTCATCCTAAGGAAAATGGAAAGAAAACGAAAGTTTTCTATGAAGAAAAATAGAACCAAGGAAAAGTAAAAATAAATAAAAATTATTATTTTTTTTCATCTTCACCTATTTACCATATTACTTACAATATCATTTATCCATCTGTTCTAGTTTTGAGTTGTATATGATTTTTTCTTTTTCTATTTTTTGCATCATGTTGTTGCAGTTTACTGCACAGTGGAACAGAATTTGGAATTTGGTAATTTGTAAAATGCTCAGGAACAAGTTATGTCTAGAAGCCTATTTGAAGATTTGTTAGAATTTTAAAATAAACTCCTCAGTTAACCTTAACCTTTAATATTAATCTAAGTATCCCGTCATATTCTATTAATTTACTACCAATACATTTTAAATTCTTTCCCATTGTGCTCTGTGTGCAATGAAACAAAAAATGCTTTAAACACCTGATGGGAAAAATAAACAAAAAAAAAAACACTGAAAATCATTGAAGAAAATACTTTTGCATTTTTTTATTTAAATACCTTTACATACACATATATGTATATGTTTAAGTATTCTATAGAGTCCTTCAAACAAGGATAACAGCAATACATCTGCAATAGCATCTACATCTATTACTACTACAACAACAGTAATAGAGGATTTAAAGGAAAAAAGAAAAACTAAATGAACAAAACATTCACATATCGAACACACAACCACCTACACACATACACACAGCTATACATGTCATTTTCACTGTTAAAAGTTTATTGTCTGTGGGAGTAAAAAAAATGGTTTAGTATTGAAAAGGTGTATTTGAAAATTTGTAAATTTTTTACATACCTGTTCACATATCCAGACAACTGTATTTACTTATAAAAAAATATACGCTCCTTATAAAGTCACACCTATAATTCTTTGAACAGAAAAGGAAATAAAAATTAAATAGAGCAAACTAAATAGAGTACTCAATGTTCCATAACGAGGTTTAATTTTAAAGTAACTTTTGTGGATTTCTAGGAAAAATTAGAGTTATTTTGAAATGGAGGATTTGAGGAAAGATTTCTATTGGTTTATTTGTTTTTAAAAAATAAAATAAATTTCATTTAAAAAAATATTTAAAGGAATTTTCTAACATTAAATTTAAAATTGTGAAGCAAACTTGTGTATTTGAATTAATTTATAGTAAACTATAACCATTTAGTCGTTTTTATTCCTCCATTGTGAATCATTTAATAAGTGTTGCCATTTGTGCGACTTTAGTCACAAATTGCGATTTTTTTTTGTGTACTTTTTCAAATTTCCCATTTTTTATAATTTGTGTTTTATGCATAAAACTAATTGAAATTTCATTAATTTCGCTTAAAAAGGACATATCAATAAATTTTATATAAATTGTGGATGGACAAATTAAAATTGAGAACGATAGAATCATAGAAATTAACAAAAGATAATTCTGAAAAATCATAATGGACATCGAAATAGTGATAAATTTAGGAAAAAACATTAAACGGGAAGGAGTAATCATAATTCAAAGCTATTCAAAATATATGTACTTTTGGCGAATTAAACCTATGGTGACTTTTGTTCCGCAAATCACCTATTAGATGCGACCTTATTTTCGAAAATCCACATTTTGTGCGACTTTTCGAAAAATCTCAACGGTAACGCTAACAAACATCATTAGTTATTAGATGATAATATCTATTATATATTACTTCATCGACGTACAAATCGCGTAGTATGTAAAAAAGCTTTGCAGCCTAAAATATGTATTTTACAAAATAATATATATTATACTTTAAACACCATAATTTTTGAGGTAATTAACCGATTTTTGTACGATTGTGAACTACATATAGCAGTATTTTAAAATTCAATTTTGTTGAATTTTAATTAAGTCAAAATTTTATTTAGTCTTAATATTGAGGTTAACTCAGATATCGGTCTAAATTTGTTTATAAGACCGTTACTTACTGTTTGTAAAAAGAAAACTGCATGGGACAATAAGAAATAATGTTGTCAAATTACATTGAGTTTGAACAAATAGTCTATATGTTAAAATGTTTCTGACAGGCGAACAAATCAAACTCAGATTTTGAATTGATTCCAGAATAAAAACTGAGATTACTTATTGCTACAACACAAGGAATGGCAAATCTTATGTATCATGTTTCACCACTTATACTGATCGATATAAGAAAGTACGCCCACTTTATACGTGAAGTCATTCTTAAAAGTATCACTATAAGTGACATTGAAGTAAATCATAGTCAAGACTATACCCTGACCATTACCCTTGACTTATGCTGAACTGAATTGTGACCTAAACTGTCTAAACTGAACCACAATCTAAACTATTGGCTTAACTAAAATCAGAATTGCAGTCTGAATTTTTTGTGTAAATTATTGTCTGAAATGAAGTTCGAACTTTAGACTGAATTATAATATTAACTATAGTCTCATAAAATCAATTAAAATTATAAACTACCGACTAAATTAAAAATCTGAACTAAAGTCTTACTTATCATTTCGATGATAATTAAAGCTTTATAGACTTCTGAATATATAGTATGCTCTGAAGTCAAGACTGTATTGTGTAAAATAAAGTACAAACTTTATTATGCCGCATAAACTTAAATTTGGACTAAAGTCAAAATTATAGTCTTAACTGTAGTCAACTTTATAGTCTGAACTATGTCTAAGCTATTCTCGAAACAATTTTCTAAGCTAAAGTTTACACTACAGTGTGGACCGTATCTTTGATACAAATACAAATCTTTGTATTTTCTGATATAAAAATGGTGTCTTGTGAAAGTAAGTATGGCTATCGTAAGGAACATGAAATGTTATGCACCAACTCTCACAGAATTTGACTGTATAATTGATGTTTTTAATTTTCACACTTTCATTGGACTCATATATATAAAAGGTTTATGCTATTTAAGGTGATTTTCGGAAATAGGAATTTCATAAGCATACAATAAGCCCTTATTTTTTATGAAGTTTCAATAAAATCGAACTAGCCACTCCGAAGTTACTGATTTGTTTCCAGATTTGAATAAAGACGCCGCTTCATGAGTTCCGACAGTAGGAAACCTTTGGCTATAAAAATATTGAAAAGATCTAGATTTGTTTTATATGAATTAATTTTAAAGATTTTTGCTAGAGTGACCTTTGCTAGGAGAGTCCTATTAAAAAAACCTTGTAAATATCCGAAATAAGGATTAAAACATTACAATTCACTGTTAAGCTTTATACTTAGCTAAGCCACTAACACCCTGCATATAAGGTTTTAGTCCATGCAAGGAGGTATGACCAGTAGAAAAAGTTCTCCATCATAAGAAGGTAGGCTCCATACTTTAAGTCCAGCCAAAAATGATTTGGAAAGTAGTGGACAAGAAATTTTGAATGACCAAATTTGATTTTTTTCATTGCGTTGCTGGTCCTAAAACAAATTAGTGTTGTATTATCATACGATTTATATAGATTCTTAGTAATTTAAATCTGATTCGTATGGAGGTACCTCTCCCTCTGATTTTATCATTTGTATGTTTTTTAGTAATGGTGAAAATTTTAAGATTCTCGATCTTACAGTTCTTTAGCTATTCGATAAGCAATATTTAATCTGCATGGGGATTCTCTCCTCTTGGTCTTATCTGCCCTACTTTATGTTCGGCAAAACAGATCCTTGAGAAAGTTATTAGTGCCAAATATAAGAACTCTCGCTGTCATAGCCCTTTGGATATTGGTCCTGCCTGATCTTATCGGTCTTATGTTGTATTACTTTCGGGTATATTGTTGTTTTAGAGTTTATACGTTATATGCAAATGTCCTTTTTTTTGAAGGTTGCTAATTTTCTTACATATTACTGGGGCAATAAGTCTATTGGAGATACTGAAGAAAATTAGGAAAAAGAACACTTAAATATTTTCAATTTTATTAAAAAATTGTCATCAAATTTGTTTAAGTGAATATTGTTTATAATTATATAACAACCCACGTTTATAATCTGCACACAATAATTTGAACTCCAAAATATTCCTATTCATTTCCTCATTTTATATTTTTTTTTTCTTATTTCTTTAAACATCCATACTAATAGAACAAGAGAATCTTAAATAAAATGTTTTTTTTTTTTTTGTAATTGTAATACTCTTAAATAGAAAAAACGTGTCCTGTAAATAATGGGAGCAAATATTTTCAACTTCCACAAAAACATTCTCTCCTCCGCCCCTTCATTACTCATCCAATTGGTACCCGAAAAACAAAAGGAATTCAAACAAAATTTAAATAGATTTGTAAAACGTAAATTGTTGAAATATTTGAAAATATTTTATAGGAATGTATAAGTAAATATATTTACGTGCAATATGTGTGTGTATGTGTATACGTTACATGTAGAATAAAGAAGATTAAATTAAGATATTGAAATTTTATTATTAAGTTCTTTAAAATTTTTGAAAACTTAGACAAAAAGTAAGTAATTTTTTGATAAATATTTTTAGTTCCTTTTTTTGAAATTCCTCAAAATGCTTTAAATCTTAAGTAGAATAATATTTTTCAATAATTTTAGTGATTATTGAAGGATAAATTAGTTTTTTAGAAAAATAATTTTGGTAAAATTGTAAAATTTCTTGAGTTTTTGTAAATATACAGTAATTTTTAATGTAAGATTCCCTATATTTTATAGATATCAAAAAGTCAATGAATACTTTCATTTATACTTACATTTATGTGCAATTTTTGTGTTATTTCTTTAGGATTATATTGGAGTTAGAAAAATTCAACCGACCCAGGTATAGTTTCGCAAAGTGGTTTTAGTTTATACTTATCTTAATTTGACTAAATATTTTTACAATACCAACGTATATGTGCGATTTATTAGTTTCAAAATGGTATATGGAAGGGTGGTTAAATGGGACCTATGAGAATAAATTGACCGATCCTCATGTAATTTGGCACATTGTTGTAGAATATGATAAAATTTTTTCCGCCAAATTTTATTGACATCGTTTTATATTTAGTAATTTTATAGACTAAAAACCCCATTAATTGACATCGTTTTATACTTAGTAATTTTATAGACTAAAAACCCCATTCCGGGTGGACATTAATTTGTGACCTAAAATAATTGTACGTGCCAATTTTCATTAAGATATCTTCAAAACTGTGACGTGTACTTTGTAAAAATTTTCATAGACAGCAAGCTGGATGGACGGAAATGAAATAATTGACTCAGAAAGTGGTTCTGAGTCGTACGTTGTACTTAAAAGTGGTGGTAAGACAATTTTTTTCTGCTCGTTATAAACATCTGCACAAACGCATAATACCCCCATCACCTATGGTGCTGTAGGATGCAAATAGACATTTATTATGAAAATGACTCGATTTTGAACTCTTCTTTATATGGAGGAACTTTTCTCGATTAAAAATCTTTGCGGATGTATTTTTCTAAAATTCAATTTAATTAGATGCTTTAATTTAAATTAAATCTTCCAATCATATAAAAACAGCTAATTAAGTAATTTTACATTGAAAATTCAAAGATTTTCCTCAGATTTAAAATGCATCGCAAAGGGAAAACCAAATACACAGTAAAAATGTAAAATTAAATTAAATTTTGCTTTAGAATCCACAACACAAATAAATTTCAATAGAAACAAAGTAACTGATTTATGCAAAAGTTTACATTGAAATATATGCACATATTGCAATGTTATACTAGACATCAAATAGTTACAGCTGCGGTCAAAGTAATAGCAACACATACGTATGTCGTATTAAATAAGGTGTTTGATTGAAGAGTTGTTCTTAAATTATAGTTTAATAAAATCCAAAATAAGTTAAAAAGATAATAAAGAAGAAATCTTATTTTAAATTAACTTTTTCCAGAAAAATTGATGAAAACTGTCATCAAAGTAATAAAACCATCCAGTTAAAACTATAACAAAAAGCCAAATATAAATTGTTGTGGTTTAATTTTTTTGTGGTATTTTATCGAATTTATTCTTAGCATTTTTTGTATATTCTTTTTTTTTTTTTTGGTAATAACATCTGAATTTCGCCTTCCCAATAAATATGCTACATTGCGGCATCTTTCCAGGATAAAATTAGTTCCATGCCTGTTCTATAGTGATTTAGGAATCGCTATTATCGATTATGAACTCTTTGTTTTATATGTATTATCGAATGGATTTACATCGGGAGACTGAGCAGTCCATTTAATTACAGACACTCCATTATTGTGAAAATACTTTTTAACTATTTTGCTGGTATGTTTCGGGTTGTTGTATTGTTGCGTGGCCCAAAATGGTGTCATTTCTTCAGACATAAATTGTAACATTATTTCGTCTTATATTATCCGATATTCTGACATATCCAAAATAGTTTAATAACGGTAAATTTATCCAACACCACAGTTCAAAAAGCATATGCCAAATTTAGTAAATTTTAGCAAACTTTTATTTATTTAAGACACGCAGAGCAGTTAAAAGGGGGACTTTCCATGATCTACGGGGTTTCAAATTATATTCTCTTTTATTATATGAGACTTCTGATAAAGTTTCAGTACTTAAAAAAAGAGATTTAATTATTTTTTTAATCCCCGCAGCAGACATAAATGTCGCCTTCTTTATTTGATTTAATATACGATTCGACAATTGAAGGTGTTGCCACAGATTTTTGACCATGACTCCCTACTTTAAATTTGTATGTTATTGTATTTCTTATCATTTTACTTTTTTATCCAATAACATTTCTTATTTCGGCATAAGTTTGTTCATCAGTATGATGCTTTTTAATGAGTTCACGCTTTTCTGAAATAAAGTGTTTAGACCAACTCGTTATTTAAATTCTACTAACACGCTTCTTGAAAATGTTGTTAATTATAAATTACAGACAAAATTATTTTACACTAAATCTTATAACAATTGTTTAAACTGCTTATGGGTTTTCCGAGTGTAATAGAAATGGTGCTATTTGACTTTATAATCAAATTTATTGGAAATGTATTCATTACTTTAAATAGCGGAACTACAAAACAGATATCAGCAACGAAGTTGTGACATGTGAGTGGTGTTATTATTTTGACCACAGCTGCATGTGTTTCTTTTTTAATTTATGTGTTTTAAAGCAGTTTATAAAAATGCAAAGCCAAAAAGCTTCTGTGTATTTTAGTTACGTAGTTTTTTTGTTTTAACTTTTATTTATTATTTTTTGGAACTTTTTCTTATTAAAAAATTGTAAATTTAAAAACAAACTTTTTTAAAACTACAAGGTTAAAATCAACCAAGCAAACAAATAGAACTTAATTTGTTTAAGATATTTAATTTCATTAAAAATATTGTAGCACTTTTTTGGTTAAAATGAGGATTTTGATAATTTAATACAAAACACTTTGTATTAAATTCAAATATTACTAACTTATATACAAGTTTAATTAATTTATCTACAATCGCATAAAATTGCGTACGATAATTTTACAAATCGAATAGTTTCAAAATTTATCTAAAGATTTGTGCTTTTTATGATTGAAGAAAAAGAATTACGAAAATTAATAACAATTAAATCAAGAATGATATATTTATTTATGCCGAATTTTATCTTCTCATAGATGGAAGATATTACATCAGAAAACTAATCATTCGTTCATCATCTAAAACACCGATTCCGTAAAAAGGCTCTCTAAATGACATATTCTTGAAACTAACCATAAATTTTATTGGAATTGGTTCATATTAAAGTATATTGTAAGCCTAAAACATACTTTCGAGAAGTGAGATTATAAGAAGTTATAACCCAATATGATCCGATATTAGATTCATACATAAGTGGTAGTTTAAAAAGTAATTGTACTCAATTTAAATACAATTAGAAATCTTATAAGCTCAAAACTATTTTTTGTAGAGGGCCTTTTATGGGATCAA
This sequence comes from Cochliomyia hominivorax, assembly GCA_004302925.2. NCBI lineage: Eukaryota > Metazoa > Arthropoda > Insecta > Diptera > Calliphoridae > Cochliomyia > Cochliomyia hominivorax. The sequence continues at coordinate 45,482,013 of PYHX02000413.1, read as the reverse complement.
TATCATAATATGACCGATATGGGAGAGCTATAGTAAAATATGGAGCATTTTAAAAAATACATGGTATATTGATATTTGTATTTGAAATAGAAGAAGATAGATGGATGAGTGCTCCTTTTGATTCAGTAATCCATATCACGAAACCTGGAAGAATTTGGGGAAAGCTCTCATTATGGAATCATCCGCAAATGCCAATAAAATCACATACAAACTCCTAATCGGCAGTAAACAGATTTGTCAGAGATTGCAACGAATTGTAGTCAAAGGCGCACGACCGTAGGCCTCCGAAGCAATGACAGTAGAGATAATCGTTTCCTCTTCGTCATTCCGACAACTACTGCAAAAATCGTCAGAAGGAAAACCCAGAGCATCATGTTCATGAACCCCCAACCAGTACAATGTTCGAATGCAATCCGAATGTTAAAGTCCTCAATGAGGACATCTCTATCAACTTTGCAATCACTTTTAAAGCCATCTATGTATATGCTTAGTATATCTCCGTGGCAAACAGGCTACATTCGCGTTCTTCCCATGGGATTAATAAATGATTTATGCATGATCGGGATCCTCCAGTTCCCCATGGATTTCTGCCTTACCGCTATTTGAAGAGTGAATTTCCTGGTCATCTAATTAGCCGGTAACCAGTTGAGATACGCATATACAGTTCTAGTCTATGTGAATCTAAGTTTTCCATCGGTCAACAGCCCCATTTTTCGGAGAATTGGTTTCCACCATTAAGCTGCAACGCAAAACTTTGATTTATGAATCTGGGATCTTGCCACAGAACACATCAGCTTAAACAATGTTGAAAATTTACTTAATTATTTCCAACAAATATTTTTGTAGCCCCTGCTATTGATTTTCATGCGTGCTGAAATTATCTAAGATCTCATGTCTCTATTTCTTAAGCAACACTAAGTTTAGATTTCGAATTAAAGTTTAAATTAAGGTTCAACCTTATGTTCGTCCAATATCTGGTCTTCAAACTTTATCGACAGACAAGACTTTTTTACGTTTTCTGTTCCGCAAGGACCACTTTTATCCTTTCGCAAGCATTATTTTTTGTATGGTGCTTTTAAAATGAAATGAATTTTAAACTTTCACAGAAAACTAAATTATTGTAATGAAGATAATTCCAACAAAGATGACTTCAATTTATTTATATTCCGTTTACAAAGTTCTTTAGGTAAAGGTACTTGAAGTTTCCAGAGCATATATGGTAAATTTAGTACAAATTTTTTTTAGCACTTTCTTAAAAAAAATATTTTTCAGTCTTCCTTGAGGCTCTTAATATGGATTTTAAGCATTTCTCTTAAAATAATGTTATGTTTATATTTGCACTTAATTTCTGTCATAATGGAATAACTATGGAAAATTTGAGCTTCATTTGTCCAAAATGTTGAAAATATTGTTTGATATTAAATACATAAATTAATCACACGTTATGGAAATGTATCAATATATTACATATATATTATAAATTAACGTATTTCTGTTGAAATTTTTAAAATTAATAATATGTTACACAAATACATAAATAATATTTTCAATGATGGCGTATACTTAATATGTGAATATTCGATGTAAAACTATTAATCATACGTCTTCCAAATTAATATGAATAATACATAGGTACTATAAACATAAGCCTACTTTGAACCGAATATAAGCTACGATATTTATAAAATTAGTAAATTGTGTTATTTGTTTTTATACATGACGTATGAGTAATATTTGCTTTTTTCATGAACATATCAATCATACGTCATTGATATACAATAAAGAAACTTCAAATGAAATCTAAAAATTATTAAGATTTCTGATATGCATGGAAATATTACCAGAGATTAAGGAGTAAATAAAAAAGAGACGTAAGGTCAATATGTGTGTTATGCATGTAGCTTTGAGTTCCAACTTTCGAAGAAGATAATAAATATTACTCGTGGCAATAACTGAATAAATTTCAGATTAATATAGAAAATTATTAAGAATCCAACATTTTTTGGGTAATTTTCAGTTCAAGTTTTTAAGATTCCTGTAAATTGTTTAAATCGTATGAGTAATATTTGTTTTTTATTAGCAACAATTGTTAATCATACGTTACGGCATGAAATTAAAGAATAATTTAAATTTCTGTTAATTGAATTACAGGTAAATTTTTCTAAAAGTAAATAATTTAATTTTGGGTTAAGTATTTTTTATAAACCTTCTAATAAAGTATGAGTATTATGTGTTTACTTAATGTAATGAAATTAATCATACGTCTTGGAAATACATAACCAAATTTAAAAAATTATAAATTAAATCAACAGTTTCACTAAAAAATCATTGTGACAATCTTATTTTTTTACATTTATTATATATCAGTTAAAACAGTAATGATGGCGTATGATTGATATTTATATATTTTCGAAATATATGTTAATCATGCGTCTTATATGTATAAACGTTAAGACTAGAAAATTATTTCAATTTTAGCTAATTTAATGTAAATTTGTAACTTCATTTCCATTATTTTGTACTTTAAATACACAATGAAAATTCCTTAAAACAGTTATCAAAATACCAAATCAAAGTTGCAAATTACTTAAATAATTGTAGCTCCTGAAAATGTCACTAAATATCTGCAACAATTTTCGCTCTTTTCTACAAAGATAATAATATTCTTATAATAAATTCTTTTTCCACTTATCTCAAAACTTAATTTCTTTTTTGAAATTCTTCTTTCACTTTTAGCTATGGACCACACTTTGAAGACGTTCAGCTGGTGGGACAACCGACCAACATGACAGTCCAAGCGGGCAGCAGTATACATTTAAATTGCAGAATATCTCTACTTCAAGATAAGACTGTAAGTATGTTCAGCTTAAATAAAATTTTAACAATCCTACACTCACACAAGACACACTGACACAAAGGAAAAAGTTCACTAAGAAATTGCCAACAGTCAAAAGTTGTTTTTTTTTTTTTGATGCTATTGCAGTCCGTAGTCACCAGGCAGCCTTCCTTAGAGAATAATGAACACTTTTTATCTTTATTGGTAGATGCAAAAGGAATAGATGAAAACATGAGAAGAAGAAAAAAAAAACGAAATAGCCAAGAACAAGGAAAACGAGTTGAAACAAAATCCATTTTTACTTAGCAACTTTGTATATTCGCATAAGTACGTTGTATAATTTTGTCTATTTTAACTGCAAAGAAAGAAAACGGATGGCGTTTGTGAATTTTAAAGGAAAACAAGGAATTTGTTATGAGTTGCGCTAAATACCATTAAAAAGTATATAAAATATATTATTAGTTTCAATATAAATTGAAATTTGAGTTTTGTGTATTAAGAACAGAGTAATGGAAATTTAACTGTAATCGACAAAATTATAGAGTATGGAACTGAAAAGAAAGAATTTCTAGAAAATTCTATAAATATTTTAATAATAATTTTCGAACATTTTCTACAATACACCTCTTGGAGTTATATGAATTCCACAAAGGCTACCCATCCTATACGATTTGCTGCAAATGTTTTCGCATCATCTGACATAAGACTGACTTGTCATAGTTCTTAATGTATCGAACGTGTTGCTAGGCCGGCCTCTGAAAACTTGAGGATTCCATTTAAGCACCATTTCTACGTTGATGTTCTTGGGTATTTTATTCTTAGATATTTGTTGACGAAAAATTATAATTTTTGCGATGTTCGATACAGGTTTAATTTCCGCACCACAGGGTTGCACATTGGTCAAGTAATTTTACACAAGCTCTATTTGTCTGGCGTTGATTAAAGTCGTTAAAAAGCACTCTATCTTTACTGAGCCTCAATTTGTAATCGCACCTCAATTTGTAATCATTATACCACCCAAATGTATTCGAATGCTTGGCAGCACGATATGCTTCTATCTAAAGCACAACATTGCACACCAGTTTCTCCAAGTCATCTTATTTTGCTTGCATGTTAGATACTTTGTGGGAGAGTAGACAATTATCATCCTCATTATCCAAATTCTTTAGTTGAAGTGAGAAAATCAACGTGAACATTATACCGTCCAGCACATTTGTGAATAGCTGAGGTAAAAGTGGTCATCCTTGTTTTACTCGAGTATTTTTTAAATGGTTAACTGACATTGGCGTTGTATAAATCTGAGAGTTCAGCGTCCTCGTATATAGTACTGACGTTTCTTATGTATCTTCTCGGGTACTTCTTTTCTTCTCAGGTAAAGTCTTACTACCTTCTGTTTAATCGGAAATCTGGTTGATTGCACTGGTAATTACTATAACTTATATCGTTAATCTATAGCATATTTTTTAATGGTTGAAGTTCTACTATGCACATCCATTTCACAATTTTTGGATAAGGTTCCACAATTATTTTCCAAAAGTCATAATAAATTTAATAAAAAAGACACTCTGCTTTGTAGGCAGAGTTCAGCTCTCAAGAGGAACCGATCGTGAAAGGACGTTTATCCCTTTTAATAATTATCTATAGTAACTACATTAGTCCTATACAGTATTCAGTTTTCAACATATTTATGGGAATTATACCTAAATATATATATATTGGTTGAAATAGATAATTGTTTGGTATGAGTCCTTTAAAATCTTTAGATTTAAGGAATAAACAATTACTGCTCCAAAGCATTCTCCTATATATATTTTTGTTTTGTAAAAACGACTTTCAATTATTTCAAATTCTACATATTTTAGTAGCTGGAGTAAAAGAAATACATATTTTCTTAAGTCAGAATACATTTGCAGCGTTGTTGGTAGTCCAAATCTGGCTAATTGTAGACAATTTTAAAACCGTTTATCAAGAACTTTACAATCATTTTAAAGTAAAATCTTTTTTTTAGCTTCTATCTATGAACTTGTGGATATTTTTTTAAAAACTCCTACAGTAACATTTGCATTTTTTCAAACTTTAAATATTTTGACAATAATTTGTATCCCGATTTATATGAATTGTTATATTCATTTAGTAAAACTTTTACGTTTTTTTGTTGATTTCATATGAAAGCAATCTGGTGGATATAAATAGTTTAATAAAAAAACTATATCTATGTTGTTCCCCACTTTTGAACATTTTTCTTCGTAGAACTTTAAATGCATTTAGAATGTTATTTTTTTAATGCTTAACAAATTGCGTGGAAGTATTTCCAAATTTTGCAATTTTTCTGCTTTAAGTTTCTGTTTAAGGATTTTAACGGAAGTTATTGAGCTTCATAGTCAGTTTTGCTGTATTTCATGGCATTGAAGAAATTTCGTTTGCCAAGAGCTTTTAGTCATGAAAAAATAAGAAGTCAAACTTATGTTTTGTTTTTTGTTTTTTCGATTTCACTATGTCCTTCTGACTGTTTTTTTTTGTATGCATGCTAACACCTTCACTTATTGACAAAGCTCCATGAAATTTGGCTTAAGTATTTTGATCTAGCTATTTGTTTTTTTCCTACAAAATCGGTTTATATAAAAAAATTATAGATCAGTATCCGAGACAAACTCTTAAAACTGACAACTAAGAATATTGAATAGTACTTAACGTCAATTTGATATTATCTTTACTGAAAAATGTTACGCATTAAAAAATTGAATTAGACAAGTGGGAGTGACATTGGGTTATGAAATAAAAACAATACAGGAGATCTTACAAAATTTGACATAGTGTAAAATATAAAGTAAAAAATTTTGCGGAAAGGACATAGGGCAGTTGAATCCCTTTACAAAATTTGATCAAATTTCAAATAACGAAAGACAGTTTCAAATAACACTGGAACTTCTTCAAAATTAGTTATTCTCTTTAGAGGAAAATATTAAGGCGCACAATATTTTGGACAGGGAATGAAATAGAGAGGTATTTACTGTGATTTATAATGTGAGTTATAATTTTAAAGACATTTCTCTGTTTTTCTTTAAATTACTTTAGACAAATACCCCTGCCATTCAAAGTAAACATTGTATACTCTTCCTAAATTTATTTCTAAATTGATCATGTTGGAGGGTATTAAAGATTCGGTACATTATTTCTTTCCTTAAACATTCCCCAATTTTTCTTAATATTTCCATGGAAATATTAAGAAAAATTTGAGATAAAAATGTAGCTCTGAAGATTTTGAAGAAAATTTTAAACTTTTCCTAATATGTTCTTAAATCATAATGTAGCATATTGCAAATTCGTTACTTCTCATTTAAATCCTCTTATAAACTTAAAAGTTCTTTCCTTTTATATTTAAACTTAAACTCTAGGATTTTTTATGTTAAGCTCTACTGTCTGTTTTTTCCTGCTCTTTTCTGTTTTGTTCTGCTCCGAAAGTATGCAAGCAAGTGCATATAAACGGGTGGCAGTTGTTTTTACAAACTTCCGTCTTTTGATAATATGCACATTTCCTTAAAGGCCGTAATAGGGCTTTTATATACTTGATTGCACTTTGGCTTGTTTGGTTTACTTTTTCTTTTCCTTTTTCAACTTATTTCTTGTTTTTAGCTTTTGGTTGTTTCTAAATAATTTTTAACATTGCAACAACGAGGGAGTTGCAATGGCATCAAATGTTGCACAAACAGTTGTAACATTAAATAACATTAAAGGGAAGGGTTATCCTCTTTAAGATTACTTTTATTTAATGGCTTATTTTTTGAAATGAAATTTAATGAATTCAATTTAATATTATAAGTGAAGATTTAATGAAAAGTAAAGGACATTTAATATTATTGTATGACTTTATTTACAAAACGTTTTTTAAAATGTATTTGAAAGATAATATTAAAATAAGTTAAGAAAGAAAAAATTAATGATTAAAGACAAATTAAACATGCTCTGGGATAACCTCCTACCGTCTCCTTCTGAATATTATTTAACTTATTTCTGAAATTACCAAACAGTAACCTTCATAATTGTGAAACTAATTTTATTTTTTACTTATATTTCTTTCATTATTTCCACAAAATATCACCTAAAAAACAAAATACCTTCAATTAACCAAAAAAATAACAACAGGTCTCCTGGGTTCGTCGAAATCCACAAGGTGAGAATGCCTTAGATTTACTAACGGTGGGTTTACATACTTACACCGGTGATAAACGTTACAAAATGGAATTCCAGTATCCCAGTAATTGGCGTTTAAAAATCAACAATGTGAAAAAGGACGATGAGGCCACTTATGAATGTCAAATATCAACACATCCGCCTCGTGTTATACAAATAAATTTACATGTCAACGGTAAGTTTTTTCCCCATTTTCCCAAAACCTCCAAAAAGTTTCCTTTTTTTTACATGAATAATAAATGATGTGATATTTGCTGCATGTTGTTTAGCAGGAAATTTGAAAGTCAAGTAAAAAAAAGAAAATTAATTTGTTTTTTTCTTTCTTTTTTGGTGGTCTAATTTACATTTTTTCCAGCTCCTAAAGTCATGATTGTCGATGAATTTGGTGATCCCTTGCAGGAGAAATACTATGAACAAGACTCAACGTTACAACTTTCTTGTGTTGTACGAAATGTTGCCATGTCATCATCGGTTGTGTTTTGGAAACACAGTGAAGATGTTTTAAATTATGATGTTACCAGGGGCGGTGTTAGGTAAATGTCTAGATAATAAATCCTCCCATTTCCTGTTATTTTTGTTTTATGTCTAATAATAAGTCAAATAAAGCTTAGAAATTGAAGAAAAAATTAATAAATATAGATTGTTGTAATAGCAATTGTTGTAATATTTACATTTAAAATTTATTATTATTATTATGTTATAATTTTAAAAAGACATAATTAAATTTCATAAATTCGTATGGGTAAAAATAGGAGACAAACAATTTTACCGTCTCTAAATTTCAAATCAGATTTTTTTAAAACTGAATTGGAAAACTGAATTGGAACTGAACTAGAACTAAACTAGAACTGAAATAGAACTGAACTCAAACAGAACTAGAACTGAACCAGAATTGAACTAGAAGTGAACTAGAACAGAACTAGCAATCAACCTGAGCCAGAGCTGAACTAGAAATGAAATAAAAATCTAAACTGTAATCTAAACTAGAAACTTAACTAGAATTTCAACTAGATTTTTCTTTATGTTATGAATTGGAACATAAACATAAATCTGAAATAGAACTAAATAATGACTAAACAAAAATCTGACCTGTAATGGAAACTTTCATACAAGCTAGAATCAGAGTTAATAACTAAAGTCAACTAGAAACTGAATTACTTAAAATCGATACTTTAACTTAACTAAAACTGAACTAGAACTGCATTAAAGTAAGAGGAAGAATCTGAACTAGAATCTGATTTGGAAATGAACTGAAATTGAACTAAATTCTGAACTTGAATTGAAATTTTAATATAACTAAAATCTGTACTAGAATTTTAGCAAGTATTTGAAGTGGAATCCATCTAAAACTAAACTAAAATTTAAAAGAGAATCTGATCTAGAACTTTAAATAAAATCAGAATTAATCTGATCAAATTGATAAAATAATTTGAACTAGGGAAATTTTAAATAGAGCATAATTAAAGTGATAAGTAAAGTCTGAGCTAGAATATTAAATTATAACTAAGATTTGAGCTAAGATCTGATCTAAGATCTTAACTAAGAATTGAACTAGGAGGTGAACATAGATCTTAACTTCAATCAGGACTAGAGTATTATATAGAATCCTGGCTAAATTTTGATGTGGAATTTATCTAAGTATCTAAAATTTCTGAACTTAACTTTACTAGAATCCAGTTCAGAACTGGAGTAGTGAGCGAATTAAACCTTATCTGAAATCTTGAATAGAATCTGAACAAAAACTAAACTAAATTTTAAATCCAATATATACGATTAGAACTGAAATACGAAATAAAATCGAAAGTGATATGAAAGTCATAATGGTAAAAAATTATGATATCGTCATTTAGTCGGTAACACAAATCCTATCAATAATATTTTTTTGATTATCTGGACGGATATTCATATAGTGCTGCATCAAATTGATTTCCCGATATTTCTACAAATGTTAGAGCGTTTTAATTAAACGAAAAACTGACAGTTATTAGAAACTTGTCGAATATTTCCAGTTTATATCCAAGCAGCAATAAGTATATTAAAAATCCATATTCCTTTCCAATTAAGTACAATTCTGTGTGGAATATGGACTAAATTTTAAAATCCTTGTCATATTAGTTTCTTCTGAATATCCACCCCGATCTTATACAACAATGAGGTTTATAGCCTTAATTTTACTACATTATTTTTTTTTTTTTGCCCATACACTAACAAAAGACAATATTAAAGAATTTAATTTAGTAAATATTTTTCTTATTAAATAAATATTTATATTGTTTATAATGTAATAAAACTTAAAACGTATTATTACAAATGTTTATACATATATTTTTAATGAAATTCTTTATATTTGTTTATTAAATTAAATCAATTTATGATAAATATTTAACATATTTTATATTCCATTTCAATACAATTACATACGCACACACACACACATTCCAATTTATTATATTTATTTGAGTTAACTAATGATTTAATTAATTTTTTACAATTATGAACTAAATGTTATTACACATCAAAACGTATTTAACTTAATTTAATTTATTGTATTTCATTATAAGTTTTTTTTCCTGTTTGCGTGTGTATGTGTAAATAAATAAATTAAATAAACTTGTGTATGTGTATAACAATTTATTTAATTTGATTCAATTTATTTATTTTTATTCTCTTATGATTCTTCATGTTGTTTTTTCTTTGTCTGTGTATTATTGCAGTGTGAAAACAGAATTGATGGATGATGGTGCCAATTCAACACTATTCATTGCCAAAATCAATAAAGCCGATTCCGGTAACTATACGTGCTCAATTAGTGAATATCAAAACTATACAATTGTTGTACATATACTCAATGGTAAGTAACGGTTTTTTTCATATATATTAAGAGTTAATATTAAAATTCTCTCAATTTATATTGATGCATATATTGAATTTTAGTTAGTTTAAATATATGGGAATTTAATAGTTCTATAAATGTTTAATAGCAAAATTTGTAGACAGTGCAAATATGTTGATGTAATATACAACATTCAAGAGTTGTTAAACGTATACTTAATATTAATTGTTCATATTGCTCATACGCATTCCCACTGTTCAACTATTATTTATAACAATGAAGCAAACCTTATGGTGAAATGAAGCAGGTCAGAAATTGTTAGACTAATATCTCCAGGTCACAATGGACAGTGTGTCCAAATCGTCTAAATAATTCTGTAACTTCTTGAACAGTTAGAGATATCTTAATGGTTAGGGGCGTAATCAGTGATCCTCTAAAGTTGACCACCTCGGTGAATTGAAAGAAAAAAATTTTAAATAGATAGTTCTCGTAAACGATTATAAAAAATGTTACATGTTTAAGTTATCTCTTATAGTTTTGTAGAAATGTATGAAAAAAAATAAAATTTTACTTGAGGAAGCCTACTTAAGGGTGAATTTTCAGCTTTAAAACTTTTAATACATATTTGGTATCTTTCAACTTGCAAATTAAACATTTTTAAAGAAAAGGGAAATGGAACCTCATTTGATGTACAAAATGTATGAATTATTTAAATTTTCGATTTTTTTAATTATTCATATTTAAAGTTTAATAAAAGTGAAACGAATAATGATATTTTCTTTTTTAAATTTCAAAATGATGGTTGCTTATTTATCGTGTATTAAAAAATTTTATAGGGAAACGCCCAAAATCTCAATCTCGTAAATTATAAATATTTGACCTTTTCACTTAAATGACCGCCTTGTCATTACAAGATCATAAAGCAAAAAAAAAAAAAATAGCTTTTGACATATTTACCTATATTTTAAAAACAATTTAAAGACGAATCCAGCTTAGCGATTTGAAAAGTTATAAAAGTAAGTTATTTTTCTGAAAATAACTCATCCAGATTTAGTAAGCATTTCTGTTCAGATTGTGCCCCGGACCATATAGGGATTTGTGTTCCTCAAAATGAACTCAAAAACATCACATCTCTTTGTGAAATTTTATTTCACAAGTTACAGATTTATTTAAAAAATCGATTTGGTCATATTGGGAAATGGTCAGTTGTGATCCCTTCATAAGAATTTTGAAAAACTATTTTTTCAATGTTTAAAATTCCAGCACACACGCGTTATATCCCAACAACCTTCGGTGATGCAGGATATATTTAAATTAACTTATATGACAGAAATCCCGCATAAATGAGTCGGATTACGTGGATCGATTCACGTTTTTTCTAAATTGGTCTAGTTATCAAGAGATTTAATACACATTGAAATTTTGAACTGAGTTATATAAAAATATAAACGTTTCTGGAACTTAAAACATAGAAAAACAAAGATTTAAGGCGTCATCGTTTGCTGCTTTACAAAGTTAAATATGGGAAGATTTTTCTTATCAACCGCTACGATTATTTTCAGAAATTTAAATTTTTCCTTTTTGTCTGGAGTGTTTGTCTGGTTGTTTATTTATCTATAATAGTTAAACTCATTCAATTTGAAATAAAATTTAAATTTACTATTTAAATTCACTAGAGCTTAATTTGACACTCTAATCGAAATGTCAGAATTTATATTATAAAAGCATCATTTCATTTTTGTCATTTTCACTAATTCTATAATTATCCTCATCAAACGTTTTGTCATTCAATTTATCTTCTAATTAAAGCCGCAAATTGCTTAGCAAACACATTTTCGAATGACTACGAAATGTTTTTCCATTCAATCTATTTCACGCGTGGGTGTACTTGGAGAACTTTAAGTCTAGGATAAACATATGTTTAATGTACTTGTATTAAATTCTAAAAATAGTTATAATATTAAATAAATACTAAATATAAATATTCTCATAAAGTAATTATTATCTTTAAATCTATTAACGCATGTTTAATCTAAATACGTGCATAGTGGATATATAGTAAATATCTGATAAATGCATAATATCCCACCACTGACGTTTGTAACATACGTCTTTCTTTGAGCATAATGTTCGACTCAGAATCATTTTTTCAGACGATTTAAAGATATATATATGGCTTGCTGTCTACTTAAACGTTTTAAACACTCTACAGGTCGCAGTCTGTGAGATTTCTCTATAAACAAGCCTATTGAAATTAGCCATTTTCGGTTCAATATTTTGGGTATCTCCCAAACAAATGTCCTCAAGGAATGAAGTTTTAGGCTCATAAAAATCCTAAATATAATGCGTCTATAAGGAAATTTCAGGGTCAGTTCCCCTTGGTTCCCTGTAGGGGCCCCAAATAGCACTTTGAAGAGCATAAATCCCACATAAACAGTAGTAATGTAATAATATCTGGTCAAATTAAAAAAATAAGCAAAAACAATATGCAAAATTAACGAGGGTCGGTCCATAGTTTCTTCTAGGTCCAGATAAAAATTCTTTCTAAAGCTCCTTAATTTCAAATAAATGTTTGCTTCACAATAATATAGAGCAGATTCATAGATTTTTCGTAAATACTATTTATAACCAACATTGTGGTGTAGGGTATTACATAGCGGGCTTGGCCGACTATAACATTTCTACGTGTTTTCTCATAAGTATTTGTAGAAATTTTTGAATATTAATTTTTCCAATAGTAAAAATATTGGGTCAAATTAAATATATTGCCGAATTGTAATTGGCAGAGGGTATGCCAATTACATCAAAAATTAGACATTACAACAAAAAAGTTATTGGTCAATCATCTTCTATGTCAATTATAGAAAAAGGCCCATATAAATAATAGATTAAAATATGACATCATATTCTTGAGTTTACCTATAAATATTTGGCCCATTTTATTAAAAAGTATTAATGTTTAAAGAAGAATTTTCCCACATGAGAGAGACATTAGATACGTATATTGCAGACAATAATCTAGTTGTCTGAATTTCAATGGAATTAGTTTATAATTAAGGTTCTTGTAAGACTCAGTTACTTTTCTGGCTAGTGGGTTTTAAAAGGAGCAATATGGCTCGATAATTGTCAAACTTGTTTCATATTAATATTGATCAGATTAATAACAAGACAGTTACAGAAATAATTGAGCATAATTTCAATAGAATTGGATTTATAAGTTCAAAACTCTTTTCCGAGAAGAGGGCATATAATAAAGATTGATATTGTTCATATTAATGAAATATATATTAAATATAGTTAGAAAAGTCCTTGCGGTGAATTTCAATGGAATAAGTCTTTAAATAATCTTTTTATAAGCACAAACTTGTTTTTCGTGAAGGGGTCTTAAATAAGAGCTGTAGCAAAATATGTATATTCAACTTCTTGGTCCTGCCTTTAAGTGGTATTAAAGAAAACAGGGAGCTTGGATGATCACATTTATATACTATATTCTCTACAAATCTAACTTTTCAATTCCTGTTTGATATACGGAACTGATTATTACAATTCAGTATAATTTTCGTCAAGAAAGAAGAATTTCTTTAAGAAAGATCATAAAATAAACCTTCCGAAACAAAGGTGTTTAATTTCTTTAAGAATTGGCGGAATAATGACAGATTAATCTTATAAAACAAAAAGGAATCCGTAAATTGAATTCTAAACAAGTAAATATGTTCATGTGTATCAAAAACGAATATTTAATATTCTACATCAAATTGTTGATTGTAAATATCTGCTGCTTAAAATTTATTAACGACTCTCGTATAAATTGCTTTCCTTATAATGCTTATGTGTGTAATATTTTATTATAATTTGAATTTCTGATTAATTCTAAAGTGTGTGGTATATTATTGTGACACTAAGATCTATGTTTAAATGTATTTTTTGGAGGAGGAGGATATCGATCGGGTACACTGGTATCTTAATTTTACTAATCATTATTACAATATCAATATGGAAGAGGATTTTTATGGAACCTATGAGTAATAATGGACCGAACCTCCCATAGTTTGGCACAACGCTTAGAATATTATAAGGAAAACTTGTTCCAATTAGTTTTACTTCGTAAAATTCCTTAATACAAAACCTGAAATATTGGATTGAACAAGGGCTATGGGATTTGTTTATAGGCCAAAATTCTAACATGTACCAAGTTTGATCAAAATATTTCGAAAATTGGGACCTATAGACTATTCACAACGTTAACAAGAACAGCCAGCCGGACAGACGGACGGAAATCGTTTAATCGAAATTCTGAGTCAAACGGTATACTTTAAGGTGGGTAAAACACCATTTTTCTATATGTTACAAACATAATCACAAAAGCATAACACCCCAACCACCTTCGGTGGTGTAGGGTATAAAATAGGTATCACTTTGTAAATTTCAAACAAAATGCGATTCGGTCCCACTGTGTAATTTAATAATTATTCTCAATGTTTTAATATGTTGCTACTAAATATGTTTCTATTATTTTATAATATATTTTTTAATGTCTTTTATAGCCTTAAATCAATAAACAATCAAATTCGCCGTTTATCTCTTCTGAGATTTTTTTTAATAAAATTAAAATCAACTAACAATTTACCAATTAAGTTTATAGTCATTTTAATCCTTTTTATATTGTTCACTCAACTTACACAATTTGTGTACATTTTTAACAACTTTATTTAATTTAATTATTTCTGATTACCTTTTATTCTTATTCAATCTCTTGGGTATTTATCTCTTTTCTTTTATTTTATTTTTTGGTGTTTATTGCAGGTGAAAGTTTTGCCGAATTACATCATGGTGCGGCCTTCAGTTGGCAGCAATTAAATCATCAAACTTGGCTAATTAATCTGATATTGGCAACAGTTTTACTACTACTCTTACCCGCCTACATACACAGATAAAATTAATTTTAAAACAATAGACAACAAAACACAATACAGTTAAACATTTAATATATGCCCAGCCAGTCAAGGACATTTATACAAAATAATTAGTAAAATAATTTATATCGTTTATTTTTATTTTTTATTATTATTTTTAATTGCAAAAACGAACAAATAAATAAATAAAAATAATAACACAAAATAAATAAACATAAATCTGACAAGATTTAATTACTTAATATGACATTGACATTTTTATTTTAATTCTGAATATAAATATTTATAAAAATTGTTAAATAAATTAAGAAAATTACTTTTATACCCTACACCATGATGGGGGTATATTAACTTTGTCATTCCCTGCGTAACGCTTAGAAGGAATCACCTATGACCCCATTAAGTATATATGTTCTTGCATCAAATCAAAATCTGAGTAGATATTGCTATGTCGTCTGTCCGTTTTTCTGTTTCTATATCTGTCCATCAGTGTGTTATTGGTAAGCTAAAATTCGTTAGAATTAAATGAAATATGGCATGAGTATTTGCTTTAGTCTTGAGCAGTTTCTTATTTAAAACCAGCAAAATCGGTTCAGTATGTTAAAAGATATAGACCGATAGAACAACCCTTAATTAAATATATAGAATTAAATTAAATATATAAATTAAAACGAAGAACTTTCGTAAAAATATCAATTATAAAATCATTTTTAAAATCGGTTCAGTAAAAAAAGTCAAAACAAAAACTATATGTAATTTTGCGTATAGACTTTTGTGGTGGAGGGTATTATAGATTCGGCATTGTCGAATATAACATTATTACTTTTTTAATAAAAAAATTCTATCAGAAAATATAAATGTTACAGTCGGTCAAGTCTGACTATGTAATACCCTACACAACGTTCTTGGTTGCAAATGACAGCTACGAATAATCAAGGAACAACCCTCGCATATTTCGCATTTCTAATTTATGAAAAGAATTTTTTCTGGCTGCTGTGTAAAAAGAATAATGGACCGACCCTCATAGATTTAAAATAAATTTAGAGTATATTTGTCTTAATTAGACAAGTTTTTATTAAAAAACAATGTTAATATGAAATTTATTTCCGCCAAAGTGATCTTTGTAAGGAAGCTTGTGTAGGACCTATGAGAAATTTTGGGATGACCCTCGCAAAATTTGGCACTTCAATTCAGAATTCTATACGACTTATTTTCTTTGCTCACTTAAATTTAGAACTTTTATTACTTTTAACCCCCATTCCGAGAGAACATTTGAATTGACTGAAAATAGCCAACTTCAATAGGCTTCGTCCTTCAGCCAAGATAATAATTTGTACCAAATTTTATTAAGATTTCTCAAAATCTGCGGCCTGCAGTGTATTTGTAATGGAGAGACAGACAGCAAGACGAACATCATTAAATCGACTCAGAAAGTGGTTCTGAGTCGCATGGTATACTTAAAAGTGGGTGTTAAAAACAAATATCAGGACAAACACATAATTTCCCAACCACCTATGATGGTGTAGAGTATAAAAACAACAAAAATTTGTTCCAATGAAACAACAATTTATAATTAAAACCAAAACTTTATTTAAACAAAAATAAAAAAGAAAATAAACAAAAAGTCATTTAATAAATATAATTTATTTGTTATTTTTATAATAAAATATAAAAACTATTTAGAAAATTCTTAATAAAAAAATATGAAATAAAATAAGTAAAGTTATTAAAAATAACTAAAATATTGTAAATTTGTTTCATTTTTAAATCTTTTGTTTTTAGTTATTTAAGAATAAATAAAATTGTAAATTTTTAAAATAAATTTAAATTTAAACTAAATTTAGTTTAGAATAAATTATTAAAAACAAAAAATAGAATAGAAATAAGTTAATAAATAAAAAATGATTTGCATTTGAAAAATAGTCATAATTTAGAAAACATAATTAACATTTATATTTATATTTACAATGACTTAAAGTCACTTCTAGATACAAAATAAATTTATTAATTTATATTATATTAATATTCTGCATCAGATCAAGGAAAACATGATTTAAAATAACCAAGATCTATATATATAACAAATAGGAATTTATAGCATGTTCAATCCGTCGGTTAAACATGGTGTTTACGAAAAATTAATGAACGACCATCGTATAATTTGATTTTCAGATTTATACTTAAGTGAGTAAAACATTATAGTGACACTAAGGTTTATATTAAATTTATATGTTTTCAAATATGTATGTATATGTGTGATTTTCGCCTTTAAAAATGATATTTGAAAAGCGGCTAATACGGGACCTATGAGAAATAATGAACCATCGTATAATTTGGCATATCGTTTTTTAATCTGGACTTCTATTGACTTAATTTTAAAATAGTTTTATTGTTATGAATTTTTTGAACAAAAACCTCATTTGGGGAGGATATTTTTATGGGGCCAATATGAAAAAAAGGAACTTTCATAACCAATTTCAGTAGTCCTTGGGCCAGAAGGATAACACGTGCCAAATCTCATTAAGATATCTTCAAAACTGCGACCTGTACTTTGCGAACTTTGCATGGATAACCAACCGGAAGGGCGGACGGACATGCTTAAAACGACTCAAGGAGTGATTCTGAGTGAAACGGTATACTTAAAAGTGGTGGTAGGTCTATTTTTTCTGCCCGTTACAAATATCTGCACAAACGCATAACACCTATGGTGGTGTCGGGTATAAAAATGAAAATGAAATAAATCTGTAATTTTCAATTTCAAAGAAATTTCATAGAGTGATAAAAGAGCTGTTGACGATTTAAAAGTCGGATGCCTTGCACCATAAAGATTTTAAAAACTATCTAAATTTCTCATATCACTTACACCTCCGTTATCACTGTTTGCAGTTTTATTAAAATCGGACTAGCTGTTCGGTAACAACAGATTAATTTCTATTTAATATAAAGTGTTGTACAGTAGTCAGTACCTTATAATTAGCTTTCATACGGTAGAATTATCTAAAATTACAAACAATGTATGACTAAAACATTGACTGCAATGCAGCAGCTCAGTAGAGCGATCTGTCCCTTCTATGTTTTATTTAGAAGGGTGAACTTTAATGAAAATTGTAAAAAGCGCCAATTAAACCAAAATGCAATTCTTCTCCCTTAATCTGATGCAGGAAATATGTATAATTGTCCTTAATTTAAATTTTATACTTCCATAAAATTCATAACATTTACAATTCTTTATTTTTATTTCAATCTTATAATATTTATACAGGAAATTGTAAACTAATAAAAAATACTAAACAAAAAATACAAAAAAAAAACATAAAATAAATAAAAATATAAATTTAATTTGTTTTGTATGTACAGAAATAATTGTAGAAAGTAAAATATAATTTATAACTAAATGAAGAATAAATAACAAAAATAATAAAAACATAAAAACTAGAAATAATTACAAAAAGAAAAGGAAATATATCTAAAATATAACAACAATTATTTAAAAGTATAAGAAGAAATTCTAACTCTTAACCCATAGAATTAAATTGGTCTTTAGTTTGTAAGATTATCTTTACATTTAGAATAAATAAATGAATTAAAAACAAAAACATTAGAATAGAAATAAAATGAAATAATTTCATATATTTACATAGATACAACACATACATGCATACATACACACACATATGAAAATAATAAACAAAAGTATCTTTTTAGTTACAAACACAATGAAGATATTGTTCATTAGTCTGACAAATATTTATTTAACAAATAAATATTTTTTTGTTAAAATCTCTTTAAGGAGTGAGATTGAAAAATTCATAACACACGTTTTTTATAAAAGACTTTTAAAAAAGCATTATTTCATTATTTTTTGTTTTTATCAATTTACCTTTGTAAAACATTGTTAATCTGATTAAATAATGAATCAGAAAAAACGTGTACTAAAACTATTAAATAGTTTCTACAAAACCCAACTTGGTCTCAAAGGTCTGCCGACAAACTGTTTAAAATGTTATTAAATTTAAACAGGGAGACCATGTCCGTTGTACGACAACCTGGTTCAGTTAGAATAAATGGTCCACATGATGTTTCCAAAGTCCAAAAAAGAGAAAACAGTTTCAAAAGAGTTTCCGACACATCCAGTAGGAATTGAGCACGGTCAGCTCAATGTGCGGACTATTTGATGCGAAAATTTGAAGCAAGTGCAAGCTTAACAACAAAACCAAAACGAATTTTTAATTCTACAAATGCTTTTTTTGTAAAACACGTTACGTTTAATACTTACACACTCACACATTCGCTCATAAACGAAAAAAAATATTTGAGTTTTTAAATAAAGCACAGGAATAGTTAATGAGTAAAAATAAGTTACTTTTTTATTCTAGATCGATTTTGATCATTCTTGGAATGGCAATAAAGTTCGCATAACCTAATACTATGGCAAAATTTCATTCCAATTTATAGAGACATAATTAAACACTTAACAAAAGTTCTTCGCTTGAACTCAGAGTTTGCCTCAGATATCTGTCTATATATTGCAATATGCTGAACGAATTTTAGTGGCTTTTAGTATAAAATATTTCAGAACTAAGAGAAGTTATTAGGCCAAATTTCATTGAGTTTTGTCAATAATTATAGTTTTTAGCCTAACAACAACACGGACAGACAGACGGAATGCTACGACTAATTTGATTTGGAATATATACATTATGTGGTCTGAGATGATTCCTTCTTGGTGTTACACATGGAATGACATACTTAATATATCATTCCGTTTGTAATGACAACAACGTAATGACAATAGCGCTGCTGTGGAATAGAAATTGAAGAAAAGTTTTCTTAAAAATTATTCTTTCTGCATAATGGATTGTCAGACCTTGTCTCAAATTTTATGTTGCTGGTGCTCGGGGTTATGATGAAGAAAAGTTCCGGACCCAGAAACAGAGAACATAGCTTTAAAATTATTTGTGTGGCAAGTAGTATGCAGTTTTGTCAAAAAAATCATTTGCTACAACGCACAGTGGTCACAAAATGCTTTTTCGGGATATAATTTTTAACTTTGAAACTATTGAATACTTTTTAATGAAACAGACATTCTTGAGGTGTTTTCCAATTTATTTGGAAAAGGTCATGTCTCTAATGTGAGCTGTGGTAAGGAAGTGGATCTGTTATTAGATCACCTCGGGTATGACGAGGTGACGTCTTTAACCATTTTTATGCAACTTTAAAACATGTTGAAACTACTATTCAATTAAAAGATAAAATAATGTAACACACACTTGCATGGGACTACGTGCAGGGAACCAATTTGCGTTAATTTGTGAAGAGTAGTGAAAAACTTTATGTAAGTGTTTGGTATTGTTGGAAAGGTAATTACTTTAAAATTAATAACATGTACATAATTTAAGCTAAAAATCTTTAACAATTTTTCAAAATAAAAAAAATATTTTCAGCACCTTTGTGTAAATTTTTTTTTATTGTTGACATTAAATAAGTTCTATAAGAATAGAAATGTTAATATGAAATTCAAATAAATTATGGATAATGTTGTCCTTAACATAGGACTATAAAAATATTTTACTTTCTCATTCAAAAATATCAATCCTGGGATTTTTTTTAAAATATTTTTTTTTTTCATTAAATTAAAAAGCCTATCGTTATTAGAGGTTGCCAAATACGGATTTTTGGCGTGGCTAAATAATTAATGCAGCTATATTATTAGAGTATTCTTAGAGTATATTTAGTTTTAACATTTTTTCTTATGAAAAAAAAAAACTAAGGAAAAACATTTGCCAGCGTTGAAATTGTTACCCATTATGTCCTCGGATTTACATTAATGTAAGAAATTCTTTCAGAGCTGAAAAAAGTTACAGTCCAGAAGGAAATATTTGATATTAAAGTGAAAATTTTTTTTCAAAATAATAGATTTTTTATACAATCGCGTAGACATATGGTGCTTGCGCAAAAATTATTAAGAATTTTGTACAGAATTTAGAAAATATTTTAGATTTTTTTTGCACTCGAATAAAACCCACTAGGTTTTATTTTGGTCTAAATATCTCTCAAACTATAAGGGTTGTCGCACACATGAAATTGTCTTTTTTAGAGAATTATAAGCGCTATATGGATGTTAAATGTTTTTCAATCAAATCATAAATCATATGTTGGCGATTTTTTTAAAAAATCGTCATACACAAACCAATCTTGATCCCAAGATCTACAAGAAACATGTCCTACTACAAATCAATTGGAAACAATTGTGTCAAACATTTGTTACAATTAACTTTACAAATACCAAAATTTACAGCAGGAATGGGGTACTTACAAAATAGGTTGCTCTCATTCATAAAACATTTTAATGTATCCACTTATTTTTGGCCTGACTTGGCATCCTGTCATTATGGTAAACAAGTTCTTAATATACAAGATCAATACATATATTCTTGATACTATTTTAGGCTCTCGTTAAAAGAAAATTGAAGATCATAAAAAAGTGTCCAAAATTGGGCCAATCATTTGTTAAAATTGGCTCTACGAATACTTAAATTTCTATCAAGAAACGTTTACAATATAGGTTGCTTCCATTCATGCTTCCACTCATTATGCATCCACATATTTTTGGCCTGTTACAATGGTAAACAAGCTCTTGATATTCAAGAACAATACTGTGGTATTTGGAGAAGGAGAGAAGGAAATACTCCAAACTGTCCAAAATTGTGTCATGTTTTAAACAGAAAGGGAATACCTGTTTGAGCAAAGAGACAGAAAGCACTACAAAAACGTTTAGTTAAAATAATTTCAGTCAAATTAAAAATAAATTAAGTAGTTTTATTTTTATTAACATATATGTATATTAGGAATTTTTCACTCTCACTCCGAATGTAAATATAATTTTAGTTATTTGATATGTTTTTGATTTCATTAAGAATTTTGAGATTTTATTATTTTTTAATCCCAAAAATATTAAATATGCTAATTGAGTTGGAAACATTTTTATTTCGCTACAGTTATTTAAATATAATTTTAAATATTTTAAAATTTTTATTAAATTTTCCAGAAAAACAAAACAAAATTAATTTGTTTAAATAATAAATTCAATTAAAAAAGTTCAATAGCCAAAGGCCAGATTTAAATTAAAAACGATTATAATTATTTACAATTCAATCTATTATTAAACAGACATTTTTTAGCATTTTTTTATTTAATAAACAAATTTGTAAATAATTTAAATCAGTTTAAAAAAATGTTAATTAATTTGAACTTTTTAACACTCGTTTTAATTTACAATAAACAATTAACTTTTACATACCCCAACACTTAACTCTGTAGGTGTAAGTATCTATGTACAATAATGTTAAACTGAATGAAACTTTATCTTTTTAGTTATAAAAAAATTAACATTGAACAAAGAAGCAAAAAGGAAGGAGTATGTATTATTTACATATTTATGTATGTTACAACATACTTAGTTTGTAAAAAAGTTATATAATAAATTAAAAAAGAGAAAATAAAACTCAATAAACCAAAATAAATAAACGAAAACATTTATCAATAAAAAATCATTGAAACAAATAAAAATTACATGAATTTTAATTTTTTTAGTTAAATTGAGATAAATTGGTTTGGAAATTAAATAAAACACAATTCTTACAAAATAATACGTATGATTAATGTGATCACCAAAAATATTATTCATACGTAAGATGATAAAATAAGGGTATTCAAAGTTAGAAAAAATTAGTTTTGTTATTTATTAAACAAATTCACAGAAGAATCACTTTTTAGAGTTTCATTTGTGAAGTTTATACCATTTTAAATTACAAGTGGTAAAATATCCTATTTTATATTATACTTATTATTCCATTTGTAATATCTAGAAAAAAATCATCTAAGATCCCATAAATTATATCAATTTTAATCTTTAAGTTTAATAGAGAAAAATTGGTTTGAAAATTTTATAAAACACAAATTCTATAAAGTAATACGTATGATTAATATTAACACAAAAAATATTACTCATACGTAACTTTATAAAATTATAAATTTATTCAAAGTAAGAAGAACGTTAGATTTATTTTTCTATTATAAAAAAGAAACACCAAAAAATTGTTCTTTAGTGTTTCGTTTCCATTTACAATCACAAAGGGTGAATGAGTGATATTAAGGAGTGAGTTTAAAAAACTCAGAATAGACGTTTTTCATTTAGATTTTTAACCCAACTATTATTTGATTTACCTTTTGTAAAACATGCCAGTTGTCATGTTGTATGTCAAACAAATGAATGTGTTATTAATCTGATTAAAATGTGTGACTAAAAGAGTGCGTTCTAAAATTTTCAAATACTTTCAATAAAACCTAACTTGATCCTTGTTTCGCCAGGCATTCAAGATGTTTCCAATGTTATTAGATAGTACCTAGAGAACTTGCCTATTAATAGAAAACCTTGTCGAGGTAATAGGAATATTCACATGGGTTTCTAAATTCCAAAAATGGAAAGCATTTGCAAAAGAGCTCTCAATTGGCGGTTAAAAAGGAGAACAAAACGGTAATAAAAATATCTAGTATTTCACTACGATAGAAAATTCTAGAAATGGTTGTTATATCCTTGAAATTACAAGGAAGAAAAAAAGCATTTAAAACGTGTTTTAAAAATATTGATGATATTAAAAAGATATAAGTAAATAGTTTGAGGTCAATAGTCAGTCAGTTCAAAAACCAGGAATTATTTTAAATTTTATTCCTTTTTTATGTTCTGCTGTAAAAATGTTTTTTCTTTTTTTTTGTTATCTTTGTACAAATAACAACACGAATTTCGGTGCCATGCAAGCTAGTGTTTCAATGCTTTTGTGCGTGATTAGGAATACTATATTTTAATTAAAATGAAATTCTCAATATGTTATAAAACACAGTGCTCTACACTCTCTCCTCAATCTTTTGTGAAAATTTTTTTATTCTAAATCAATTTTTACAATAGGTTCTTCGGCCCAGATAAGCAAATTTCCTGAAAATCAAAAGGAAAAAAATAGTAATGATCCTTTTAAATTGAACGCCCTTAGATCTCATTTGGAGTTCATATCTCATATTATGGATTAAATTAACTCCAAAAATGCAATTAAATTACTGGAAATAGCAACTAAGATATTAGATTACCTTCTTTCAATTAATTTGGACAGACCGCTCCAAACTGTTTTCGAATACTTCAAGAAAATAAACATTGTTCATGTCATCTTTATGCAAAAACTAGAAAAATGTTTGGAAAATAAACGGTAACATATAAACATTATATTTGATATTCCTAGTTATCGAGAGATTCCCTAAATCAGAGCTGAAGACATTTAACTTAGAAGTATTATTAATACCCTCCACCACCACAAGTGGTGAAGAGGGTATATTAGCTTTGTCATACCTTGTGTAGCGCTAAGAAAGAATCAATTTAGATTCTATAATGTACATATATTCTTGCTATGTCCGTCTGTCTGTCCGTCCATTTCCTCGCTCTATGTCTGTCTCTCTGTTTCTGGCACAATAATTGAAACAGTTCAATGAAATTTGGCCTGAGCATTAGCTATAGCTATATATATTACAGTTTTCTATTAATCAGTAAAATCGGTTCAATATATGAAAAGATACAGACCAATATCAGAGGCAACCTCTAAGTTCCAGCGAACACCTTTTGTAAAATTCTCAATTATAAATCGACAAAGTAGAATGAATTTTTGAAATACAAAAATTATCAAAATGGGTTCAGTAGAAATAAAGATATAGCCGAAAATATAACCAATCTTATGACTCATAAAGTGTTCCAGTATTATATTAAAAAAACGTTGATATCTTGCACACGTTTGTATGTGTATAGCGTATTTATTTCACACACACTTGTGGTGGAGAGACGAATAAAGCATTCATACTAATTGTGATTTCTTTTTGTTGAGATTATAAAGAAGAATGTTGACGTTTAACATTAGAAACATCAGAAAAAGTTAAGCTTGATGCCAATAAGAAATTAGAAATTTTGTGGGAAGAAATTAGAAAAGAACGCAAAGAAAGAACAAAAGAACACAAAGGATATATCGGATCTAATGTAGAATGATGTAACAATTACAAATAACAGTGAAGTTTTGCTAATACTAATGCTGAAGGCGAAATAATCAATACGTGAATTAAATTATCCCAAAAATCACAATTTTAGGATTTTGCTTAATATTTTCAAGAATTCAAGGAAATTATTTTCCCTAATCAGTAATTATTTTCAACGTTTTAATTTATAATTATAAAATTCAAAAATCCAGAAATGTTAAGATTTTTAGGAGATATTTTTATTATAAAATATTTTATTGTAATTCAAAAAATTTTAATATTTAAAAAAAAAATTATTAATATAATAAACATTACATTAAGCAAAGACACAAACCCAATATTATCTTAATGAGAAATATGTAAGATTTTAAACCTGCTATAATAAAGCCTAATTTCAGGCTAAAAAATGTAAATAACATTCGGTGTAGGTATTCATTTTAGCCTCCTAAAATTCAAATTAATTTGTGTGTATGAGTTCAGCTTTTTTATATACTTTCAAAGAGTTTATTGTTATTTTCAGAAAAATAAAAAATAATATTTTTTTTAATGGATGAGGAATATAATATTTTTAATAGTTGCAAAATATATTAACAAATAGTTATCTGCCTGGGACGACAACAAATTTCCCTTGTCATATTTCATTTAATATTTCAAAGAAAATATGCAAAATTATTTGACGAAAACAATAATTAAATTAACAAAAAATTTATTCAAAATAACTTTAGTATGTATAATTGAATAAAATTGTGCGTTATTTTCTTACGATGCGTTTACTAAATATCTGTTGATATAACATACTTTTCGTTAAATTTTATTCAATTTAAGATATTTTACTAAAAATTTGTTTAATTAATTTCTTTGTATATTTGAAGAAAATTTTTTAATTTGAAGAAAAATTCTCTTAATTAGAATAAAAATCTATTTATTTAACACCATTCTCTCGTTAAGGTTCTACGAAAATTTTTCGTTAATATTAACTAAAACATTTGGTTTAGTGTAGGAGATGCTAGAAGTTTAATATTCAACATGATTTAACAAAAAATACTCATTAATTAAATCATTATTAACATTTCACTTTATTTAATTAATTTAACTCTTGTAATTTTTTATAAATTAAATCTTAATTATTTATTTATTATAAACATTTATATCTTTTTATATATTTGGTAAATTAACAAAAATTCTTTTCTTTTTATATTCTTTTGGTTAATTAATAATAATTTGGTTATATAGATAAAACAAGTTATTTAACAATAGTTTTTTTATTTTATTATTATTATTATTATTATTATTATTATTATTATTTTTGTAATTTGCGACAATTAAAATCGGTCAATTGAAAATGAATAAAGTTTAATTGAATTTAATTTGCATTTCACTTACATTTAACTACATATATACATTGAATAATACAATAATAAATAATTTTTTTTTTTTTGTTCTCAACATAAAAAATAAATTTATACTAAAACTAAAGTGCATAAAAATATATTAAATAAATTTTATTGAAAATTAGTTTGTACCTTAAAAAATAATGAATTTTTGCTTTGGGGAAAATATATTTAGTTTAACGAAAAAATATTTTAATTCATTTTAAAAAAATTAAATACAGAAATAAACATTTACACCTAAATAGTAATTAAAATAAATTGTTTTATATTATTTAACAACATTAATTGTTTTATACAATAATTGGTTGATATAAACCAACGATTTCAAAATCAAATATCAGTTTTTAATCCAACTTGATAAAACTTTTATTCATATTGAAATTTTGCAAACAAAAAATTAGTTTTTAGAGAAATCATACGCAGAGATTTATAATATATTCATCGCAACATTAATATATTCACGGCAAACACTTATTGTCCAACATGTTAATTGTTAAATATTAAATACATTGTTAAATATCTTTTTTTGCAATATGTTTAGAAATATGTTTAAATAATCACAATATTATTGTTATTAAACAGTCCGTTATAAAAAATATTATTGTTAGTAGGAGGAAGTATTATTTTCAGTTTACTCACTACTGAATAAACAAATATTTTTTTACAATTAATGTCAATTCATAAAAATCAAATTTAACTGCCCATATTTGTGTTAGCAATGAAAGTAATACATATTTTAATAAAATTTACATTAATTACAATTATAATTGAAAAATTAAACAATAAATACAAAGAAAATTATGTAATAAATATATTTCAAAGAGTGCTTCAATTTTTTAGAGATAATTGGTTAAAAAAATTAAAATAATGCGAATAAACAAATTTTTATTGGACTGACAATATTTCTGGTGGCGATAACAATAATTATTGTTATCTATGTAAAACAAAAATAAGGAAAAAACATTTTTTTAATAAAAACAATGTTTTTAGTGGAGATAAAAAATTTTAGTGACGATAACAATAGTATTATTGGCAATAACAATAAACATCTTTATTAATGCAAAATCCCAATGCGAATAAACAAAAACTTCATTTCAGAAAACCGATCAGTTTCGAATAATTTCTACTGTCAAATTATTCGACATGCCGGTTTTTTTTCAGTCGATAAACCGGTTTTCATTAAAGGCATATTCAGCTGCATTTCGCCATAACCCAGAATTTATATAATTTTTATATTCATTCCGTGTGTAACGCGAGCAAAGTACTGTATGCTTTCTTAGACATCATATTCTAAGTCGATTTTGCTACGTCCGTCTGTTTTAGACATCATCACATTCATAAAAATAATTCAATGAGGTGCTGCAAGATTTTATATCCATTATTTTGGTATAGAGTGATAGACCTATAACTTAGACAGATTCAGTAACTAAAGAATGAATTTATCTAAATGCAAAGAAAAAAAATAACCGATTAAAAAAACTATGGTATCTAGACACCTATTAAGGTCATTAAAGAGTGTAAGAGTAATTTAAATACACATTTTGATGGAATTATTATTTAACTTTCAGTCCATTTTACGATAAAGGTTTTTATTCGTCGGTCTACATTTCTAATAAATAATATTTTTTTTACAAACTTATAATAATCAAACAGGACAGAATCAAATTAACCGGTTTTTGACATAAAATCGTTTTCGAATACCTTTTTTTTCTTGAAAGTCCGTTTTTCGAATAACTTGAAAACCGGTTTCCTGAATGGGAATAAAAACATTTTTATTGCAATAATAGTATTTTTTGTGATAACAGTACTGTAAAACTACAATGCGAAAAAACAATCTTTTAGTTGCAGTAACAATATCTAATAACAAAACTATGTTTCTTTTTGTTTATCGTTGCCGCAAACATGCTTTTCTCTGCGTGTAAGATTTAATATGTCAGCATATCTGAAATCGTAATTAACTTGATAAAAATACTTAAGTTTTTAGTTTCATTTCTAAAAAGCCTAAAGTTATAAACGATAAGAACAAATTATTCATATCAGAGCAAACTTATATGATGTCTACCAATAGATTTGTCCCGCAAAAATTATATTACAAACGAATTTCGAATATCAAATCGAAAACAATATCACAAATAAAATAATTCAAAAATAAGTAAGAATGATATCGGAATGCTTCAAAAAAATAATGCTTCGACTGCTCCGTATTTTTCATATCCTTCACCACTATCAATTTAGATATAATATATAGACCATTATACAAAATATTCCTTGTATGTCTTCCATTTATTCAGCAGTGCATTTTGAATTTTTTTCTCTTGAAATTTTGTTTCAAAAATTTACCATAATTCATTTTAAAATTTTTCAGTTTTGAGATATTGTGTCAGATATCGGACGTGCCAACAATAGACACCCAATCGGAAGTAGCTAAATTGACTGAGAGTTTGATTTGATCTGTGACCGCACATCATAGATATTTTCTTTCATTGTGTTGCAAATAGAATGACACTTGTTATAGTGAAAAATTACTAAAAGCATAATCATACGAGGAAAATAATGGGAACATTTAAGTCAAACATCAGTGAAGATTATGTTATATAGATGTCTGTGTCAATATAGAAAAGTCGTAAAAGTCCAGACGATTCAAGCTGCATTATAGTGAAATCTGGTGTGTATAAAAAACCTTGGCCATTTTTGGAGAGATCTCAAAGTTTAGAATGTACATTTGAACAAAAAGAAAAAAATAAACTTCCATACGGGAAGATAAATATATGGAAATTATTTAAATTATTGGCCGATAACAATCAATTCCCAAATCTTATTTGAAAATCTTTAAAATTGTATTTTGTATAGTGTTTACAACGTCACATGACACAGCTCATGGACAGTAAATCAACCAGAAGGACGAGCGTACTGACATCGTAAAATTGACTCTGTTTTTTTCATTACCCCTCTTGGTCGCATATGTTTTCCACAAATCATATCCATTTTATGTGGTTTGCTGTAGTTATTCTTGCCTTTTTCAATATAAAATTGTATTGTATCCAGATGTTTATTAGCAGTCTATGGCTTCTTAATTTTTGAGGATTCTACTCAAGCCTCATTCTTGTTTTAATTTCCTGGAGTTTTCTGATAGTAATCGGCCATACTGTCTCCATTCTCTACGTTTGGCTTGGATTATGGATTCCTTGTTGGTAGTGTTCCTGAGGTCTATTCTTGAGTTTATGAGCCCAGAATACTTTGCAAAATTATTCTCAATCCTCTTTCTGGTTATACTTTCCGAGCATGACCACTTTATCTCCATTCTGTACGTTTTTTCTGTATTATTATAGCTTCCTCGATGGAAATGTTTCAGAGATTTATGTTGTTGATGTTATGAGGATGAAAACCTGTAGTATTTGCGTGGTGGTTTTTGATACTAACCATGTTTCTCTTTCGTATGTGAATTTTTTTTATCTGGATATTTGTGAGTAATTGGGTTGCAGTAGTCCAAATACCGCAGATGTTTTATTGAGTCTGTTGTTTACGTCTGCATCTGTACCGCATTTGTAGTCATTGTACTACCCAGATAGCAGTAGCTACTTATTGGACTGGTTGGCCTTGCATCATGGCATCATTTGATATGCTGATTTATCTTGTGAAAGAGAAAACATACATCATCCGAATAACTCAAATCCCAAAGTGACGTGAGAGTTTCCATACGATTCCTCTTCTTTGTGATCATATATCATCTAGAGCGAGGGTGAATAGCTGAGGTGATATAGGATATCCATGTTTCACTCCAGCATTTTTTAATATGGTTGGCTGCCATTGCCATTCTGAAGATCTGTGTGTTCAGCGTTCGCGTACATAGCTTCGATAATTCATTACTATTATCTTCTGAGGTAATCCTTTTCTTCTCAATGCTTTATGGAAGTTCGTCTGATTGCGTTGGCGGCTTTCTAGGAATCTGTTCTATTATAATATGTAGGGTGTTAGCTTGGTCCACCCAACTTTCATTAGGGCGGAAACCTTGTACAAATTAAATTAAATTGCTGAAATTTAAATTCTTATTAAGCTGAATTTATTTACTAAAAACATTTTCTTTCTTTAAAACAAACAACAAGAAAATTGTAAATTATCTTTAAATTAAAAAAATCTGTTACAAAATTCAACATAATAAATTACGTAATGAGACTCCTTCCTTAACACAACCAAATAAAATACAAAAAAAATTGTGTAAATTTAATGTTTTTACTTAAATTCTAAAGAAAAGTATTTAAAACATAAATTGCTTAATTACAAATGAGACTTTCACTAATGTACAAACGCACACATACACTCACAAACATACACAATAAGTCATTAAACTAAAAAATTACAAAGAAAAAAAATGTGGCCCAGGCCATGTGTGCGTCCTAGACCAATGTACCCAATTGACTTATATCTACTGTGTTCATGGCCAATATAGAGGGTGACGGAGAGGCAGAGATGGGATGTGGTTGGTGTGATGCTATTAAATGTGATACTGTTGCTGATGTTGAAGCTGCCAAAGATGATGACGTTAGTGGTGATGATGACGATGATGACGATATTGCTGTTAAATTAGAAACTGAGGCAGAAGTTGAAGATGAAGAAGAAGAAGGTTGTTGTACTAGAACAATATTTGTAACTGGCATTTGGTGTGAATTTAGTGGCCTTGAGGTTAGAAATTTGGATGCCATTGGCATGTGTTGTTGTGCTGGTTGTTGGTGTTGCTGTTGCTGTAAAATATGTTGAAATTGTTGTTTAGGGAATGCATTTCCTAATACTATTGCTGGTGGTGCTATTGCTTGTTGAAGTGCTGAGGATAAAGTTGTTACTGGTACTTTTCCTATTTGATGTGATGATTGTGGTGGAGGTGTTGTAGTTGTTTGTGTATGAAACATTTGTTTCTTAATGGTTTTGGCATTTTGTACATGTAACGATGACAACATATTTTTATCAATAAACAAACATGACGTTGACACTGTATCATTGTTAGACGAGGCCATCATTTCGTTGTGCAAAGTGTGAGTTCCTGCTGCTGAGGCTGCCTCTGAAGAAGACATTGTTGCAGAGGGGTTATATATGACTTGATGTTGTTGTTGCTGGTAATTTGAATGATTTTGTGGTTGTTGTTGATTATTTGTAACTAAATTTCGATTTGAAGAATTTGTAGCATCATTCAGGGAATTTATTCGAGTATCATTTGAAAATCTCTGTTGTAATTGCTGATTTGCCTGAGGAATCGTATTCGTTTTCATATTCACTCTTAAAGGATTATTGGACTCGCTTGTTGTTGGTAATCCTGTTGTTGATGTTGCAGTCGCTGCTGTTGTTGTTATTGCTGTATTTTTATCTTCTTTTATTTCCAGACTGGGTTTTGCTATTATCTTTTCTAATTTTATAACTTCTTCTTTTGATTTAATATTATTTAAGGATAATTTTTGTATATCTATAGATTTTACCAGATTTGTTAGTAAAGTATTGGCATCATTTTTAAGCGGATTTTCCATAACTTTTGTTTCTCTCTCATTATTATCCTTTAAAGCTTCCGTGTTATGGTTATTGTTATCTTTTTCCTGCTGCTCTTGCAAATACTCTATACTCAGTCGTTCCAAAATCATCAATTTCTTTTGTAATTGTTCGTTTGTTTGCATTAGATTGGCTTCAATTTTCCGTATATCACCACATTGTAAAGCCAAATTATTATCGAGTTTATCGATTTCCATTTGTACTTCGTGTTGGGTTTGTTGGGCCTTCCTGAGCTGATGTTTGCGTACTTTAGCATGCAATTTGGCAGCAAGTTCTTCTTCCTTTTGCAGTTGTTTATTTAGAGTGTAAATTTTTTCCAACCACAATATTTGCATTTCAATTTCCTGTTCATTGTCATTGTCCTTGTTGTTAATATTCCCATTTAATTCTGGCTTTTGTTGTTGTTGGTAGTTGTGATGTTGATGTTGTTTTTCCATTTTTTCCTTTTCTTTATCTTTATTTTTATTTGTTTTTAAATTAAAATCTTTTGCTGGAACTCCATCATCCTTTGTTGATTTTTCTTTGTGTCTTTTCTTTTTCTTTTCTTTTTTCACATCCTTATCCTTATCCTTGAGTTTATGTTTTACCATCATCATATTAAATGCCTCAGCAGATGAGGGTATTTTATCAGTTACAGCTCCAACAGTAAATGTAACTCCTTGTGGTGTAATTGTTGTCTTCGAATTTGTTGTTAGCAGTGTCGCTGGTAATGTTGTTGTCGTTCCTGCGGCCACCGCTGCTATAGAACGATGATATGGTTCATCTGAAGGAGAGAAAGAAGAAAATCATTATCAAACAAGGTGTAAGGCTTTTCTTTAATAACAGTTTTAAAATAATGATAACGTTGAAAATAAAAGTCACACATAAAAATATTTTTTATATAGAGCCCCAACACAGACTGCCCTATTTCCGCAGAATTTAGTTGTATATAAATTATAAGGTATCGTCACGTGAGCATTTATTTTCTTAAGTAAAAGGTTTTTTTTAATAAGTCTTATATATTGAAATTGTATTCAAATGAAATACTTATAAAATTTTCCGAGAAATCGCAAAATAAAATATGTCACAATTGTATGAAACAAGGACGTCTTATGTATGTATGTATGTATGTATGTATGTATGTATGTATGTATGTATGTATGTATGTATGTATGTACATATATATGTAATCAGCATTTCATATACGTGCTTTTGTACTCTGTTCGTTCTCAATGTCTTATTTCACAAGCAGAACTAAAAGAAATCGGAATGAACTTTTAACTAATAACAACTTAATTAAAACCACCCATAAAACATTAGGTATTAAAGACGCCCCCATAGACCAATATTTTTAAATATTTGAAAAACTGAAGATCAATAGAGATAACGTTACAAAGAGTCATATTAAACATTGGAAAAATCATTCAGTAGCTTGGTGGATAGGAATAGAAAGAGCCTTTAATAATGATATCATTGAGACGCTATGAACCTTAGTAAACTAGTCGGCCGCATGCTATAAGAGGGATGTGAAAGTAAGTCCAAACAAATTATTCATTTAAGTACGACTGAAAGTTTGAAAGTTAATTCAGGGTTTCATCTTAGATTAGAAACTAAGGTCGAGAAAACTAAAATGGAAGAAATAGTTTCATAAACCACTGAATCTTAAAGAGACCTCAATCCAAATATGACATACTGACTTTATAGAAGCTTAACTACATCAACACAAGCCATACGTTTTGGGGACTGTAAGATATTTATGTCAAAAGTGAGAACAACACTGAATGGATAACTTAAAACAATATTCTTTCTCCAACTAAATGAGATACAAGTAGTATGGAAGATGGTTGAATCCAAAGTAGCATAACGACTTCTCACCCATAATATGGTCCTTCTAGGGAGAGTATCGAAGATAGATTTGAAATTGTGACAATTTTGTCAAGTCTGGATGTACTTCTCACTGAAGGACACTAAACATGAATCCCTATGTTCAGATGCTAATGAACGAGCAGATGAGTTAGCAGAAAATGTATGCATTTATTTAAAAGGAAATGAACAAACATAAGCATACAAAATCACCAATGAACGGAGCCACATCATAATTAAATCACAATCGTAAGCACATAATAGTGATACCGATTTGTATAATCATTAGTCACTAGCACGACAGTAGATTCGAGTTAACCATCCACCACAACTTCCTTATCTGCTGACACATTCTCTGTGAATTCCTAGCTCAAAAGCAAAAGGATACGGTTTGTGGGAGATATATTAGACGATATAGATGATTCATCAAACTCACTTCCTATTAAACCGTAGCATTAGATTCTACTTGACACTTCTGACGTAACTAAACTGCCATTGTAGTCGAAAATAAAAAGATAAATAAAAAGCAAATAGAAGCTTCAGAAGTTCCTCATACTTTTTTGATGTACATGTACAAATATTTACATTAAAAAACAAGAGGAAACGTGTATATTATCTTATGTTTTATAAGTTTAATTTGAAATTTTTGGTTTGGTTTAATTTTAGCATTTTTAGAATAATTATCTAAAGAGTACAGCTGCCAGTTTTTTGTCATGTGTGTAAAAAAAAAGGTTTTAAACGTTAAATATAAACGTTATATTTTTTACAAAATTATTATTTTTTCGCAAATTTTACAAAATTGCGAATTTTTGGCATGGAAAAGACAACATTTATTTTTATTTTTAATTTTTTTAATAATATATCTGTCAATGATTTGTCCGATTTCGATCATTATTAACTACAAAGAATTTTGTTGTTATTTTCAAATTTCCAAATAAGTATTTTTTGTCTTATATCTTCCCATTAAATAAATTAATGGAAAATTTTTCTATTTACCATTTTGTAATATTCCTATTATCAAAAAATTACAACAAAATTAATTTCTATTTCCTTGGAAATTTTATTACAAGATAATTTCCTTTTTTTTTTTTTTTTGACTCAACACACATTTGGGCATAAATTTTATAAGATTCGTTGCAATAGATGTAAGCAGCGCTGCAAATCCAAAACTCAAAAGTATCATTAGAAGAGTACATAATGGTTATCAAATTATTTCTCAAATAGTACCATTTAAAAGTTAAAAAAAACATGCAATACGAACATCATTTTATATACAAAAAGATGAGAACAAAAAAATTTTCACATAGTGTCCTCAAACTATGTTCCATCAATTTAGTTCTATATATAATTTTTTAATATTTTAACTTAAATATTACCAAACATTAAAAAAGCGCAAAAATACCAGATTTTATTTTTGTCCTAGAAAAGCAATTTAATTTAAGAATTTGAAGTATATGCAAATATGCTATATAAAATGTATTTTCTTTGATTTGGCGACCATTAATTGTACTATTATAATGATTTTTTTTTTTAATTTTGCAAATTTTGGTCTGTAATCCAAATCAAAAATAAAAAAATTATTAATTTTTTCTCTAATAACGTATGAGTAATATTGCTTTTAATTCTTTAATATAACTCATACGTTCCAAACATTTCGAAACTTTCAAAATAAAAATAAACAGTTTGGCAACTGCTTAATAATAATTTCTTTAACATTAAGTAATTTCCGCTTTCCTTATTATCCTTACACGTGTATCAATACTAAAATTTTTTTAACACATTTCCACTTGGATGAACAAATAAAATTGTAAATAAATTCTGAAAATAAATTCAGAAAGTTGTCTATTATTTAGGTCAATAAGAAAATATTACCGAAAAAATAGGAAAAACATGTATGAATTATTTATTTTCCAGATAAAAGTTTAAATGAAGAAAAATGAATATTTTTCATAAATATTTTTAAAAGATGTAAAAATGAATAATTTTTTTTCATATTACACTTTTTTTTTGCGAAAGTAGAGCATTAAAATTAATCAAAAATAATATATTTTAGGTCTTTCTTAAGGATTTTTTTCATTAATTAAATTGAACTTTATAATTTATTTATATAACAAGAAAGAAGCTAAATTCGGCTATGCCGAATTCAAATACTTAGGTCAAATTTCATTGAGCTCTATCATTTTTTATGGATGTGTATGTGCCAACAACATACAGACAGACAGACAGACAGACGGATAGAGCTAAATTGACTTAGATTTTGATTTAATGCAAGAATATATACACATAATATGGCCTGAAATTATACCTCCTTGGCGTTACACATAGAATGACAAAGTTAATATACCATCTTTACCATTTGTGGTATTGACGGTTATAAAAATAATATTTTTACATCATAATTTAGCCTGAAAATTTATATTTTTTAACAACCGAAAAAAATTCTAAAAATCTATAAGTAAATTATCTTAAAAAATATGTTCATATTGAATGTTCATGGATCTTTCTTTTTTATTATAGCTAAAAAAATAAAATTTCTCATTTGGTGTACAAGTGGAACTCTTCACCTTTATTAAAAAAAATATGTAACATATATAACATAACCTCTAACAGCACTTTGCAGCCGCACACCAAAACAACACATATAGGAAATACCTTTTTGGGTATTATTTTGGTGACAAAAAAAAGGTCAACAGCTAAAGATATTTATTTGCACACATTTAATGTGTCTGACAGATTTTATGCGTATTTGCAACAAAAATTTTTCAATAATTTTTTCTAGAAAATATTCAATATTTTGCGTTTTATGTATTTCTGTTCATAACCATAAACATAAGTAGATACAATAACAAGGATAATAAAAATTTAAAGATAAAAAGGCAACAATATATTTAGAAAGATATGAGAATAATTTATCAAAACCGAATCTTAAATATACCCTACTATAAGTACATTTGTAATTGAATTCAGTTGGTAAAATTCTACGTATTACTCATATCTTTGAGCTGTAAAATTGTCAGGCTGTATATCCACTTATTTTCATGTTGTCAAATGTATACTGAATAAAGTAGCTGATCCTCTCAAGATATGTTATAGTTAAATTTTTTCGGTTCGATATAAAGATGTTTATCCTTCCGGCTGGTTGTCCTTGTAAAGGTATTGAACTCTTTACTGGTCTTAATTTTGTGCATATGATTACTTTGCCAAAGGACTTAGTCTAATGAAATTGATCATGTTCGATCCAAGTTTCACAAATGTTTGTTCTATCAGTTAAAACCCACATACTAAATTTTAATATTATCGTTCATAATATGAAAGCTGCTTCTACACGGCTTCACTTCTGAAATTCCTTTTAAAGTGCAGAAGTCTCAGAAAAATTTTTGTATAATGATGATATTTCGTATGGTTAAAAAGTATGCAACCGGATAATGTCCTACCAAAATTTGCTATAATCTATCACGAAATCAAATTCTACAAGTATCGGTCCAAAATTTTTCATGCTTGCGCAGTAATGTAGTCAATCTAATTCGATTATTAAACTCTTACATTTTTAACTTACAAAATGGTCAAAATCGAATATCACATTTTTTCAGAAGCGAGTTTTAAAACTAGAGTATTTTTTTAACCATTTGAGATATATAAATGGTTAAGTTTCCGTAATATGTAAAATTGCTTTTCTGCCATAACGTAAATATATTTCCAAACGAAACTGTGTGTGTCTAGTGTTTCAATAACTAAAAATTTGTTTCATAGAAATCATAGCGAAATCATTGTGGATCAGTGGGAAAATATAAAGAATTTATACATGAATTATTATATTTTCAGATACCATAGTCTGAAGTACACAATACCATTCTGAAATTATGAAAACAAATGGTAGTCAGAAACTAGATGAAACGAAACTTCCATTCAGTCTTCTTTGTGAAAGTCATCACTTTATGATCAAGCAAATCATTAGCATGTCCATAAAATTGATTTTCGCACAAGTTTTTTCAAATGAACTTAAATATCTTGCGAAGAAGAACAGTAAATCTATTCTATAATTTCTGTTTGGTCATATTTTCAACAACCGAGTTTCGTGTAATTTTACTTTTTTTTATTCGCTCAAATGGTTGTGGTCTGAGCTTAGTGCATGTCTCTCGTTTGCTGCAAAATGTAATAACTAAAATATCTATCTTTTCAGGAAAAATATTATTTTTAAAAGGAAACAAATTTAAATAATTAATTTTTATAGGAACTGTTTTTAACTAATCTTAAGATATTAATTATAAATTTGTATTTATTTAGTTATGACAGTATTGCAGCAAGTAAGATTTGATAAAATAGATGAACTCACAAAAAAATGGTTGAAGTTTTTCAATAGACTAACACGAACGAAATTTTACCTTTTGTTTTGATTTGGTCCAAGAAAACTTGGGGTCTTAAATTAATTTTCTTGGTATTACATACCAAAGAAAAGTCTAAACATTCTTCCTTTAAAAAAATTAATGCAGCATGATATATAAAATTTAATAAAAGAAATCTCGTACAATATTAATACTTCCCACAGGCGCTTAATAACTTTTTCTCAGACATACTTTTTAAATAAAAGAAGCCATAAAACTTAGTCAAAGTTTAATGTTTCGTTTTAAATTTATATTAAAATTTTTCGCACACTCCTGCTTATTTCCCTAACTTATTGGTGAAAAATTTATATTTAACATCAAAACAAGAAATCAATCATAATTTTGCCTTTAATATATGTTTTTCATTCTTTAAACACAGGTGCTTGAAACATACTCCATTTTTATTAGCATTTTAACGAAATCCTTAAAGAAGTCTTATGTTATTTAAACTTGAATAGATTTATATTTTTATGTTTACTTATATATGTGTAAGTATATGTATGCATGTATGTATAATATATCAGAATTTAAAATAATGCAAAAAAAACCTTTAAGGTAAAATTATTGATAAGATTTATTTTATGCAAAATTATTTTCAATTTTATAATTTTATTGCTTTTTTCTTGCTTAAATAAAAAAACAAGTAAAACTGTTATAGTGGGTCAAACCCGAATATGAAATAGCCTACACCACAATGTTATTTTCTGATTTACTTTTAAGTGTGCAGTACATTATTGTGAATCTAAGATCTTTTGAATTTTTGTGAACCGACACACCAATTTTTGCTTTATATTATTTTAAATTGACCAATTACTATTCCAATATGTGAGATATATATTCTTAAAAGTAGTATTTGAAAGGGTGCTTGTATGACACCTATGAAAAGCAATGTACCGACCCCTGCATAATTTGGCATATCGAATATTTAAGACTTAGTTCTGTCAAACTACACTTAAATCATTTTATATTTAGGACTTCTATGAGCATTTAGGAAGACATTCGTATGGGCGGTAACCTGAAATATTAGACCAAATATGGCCAATTTCTACAAGCTTCATCCTGAGGCCAAAATAAAATGTTAAACATTTCATTAAGATACGCTTTCATGGGCAGCTTGTCGGATGAACATCGTTAAATTCACTCAGAAAATGATTCTGTGTCGAAAGGTATACTTAAAGGTGGGTTAAACACAAACATCAGCACAAATACATAATACCTTCCAACCCTACGGTGGTGTAAAGTATAATAAAAACATAAATATATATACATATGTATGTTCATATTTTAATAAAAATTCACAGATATGGATTTATTTATGTAGACAGCTTGTAATGAAATAAAATATTTACATTTAAATTTTAAAATATTAGAAAAATTAATTTGAGAAAATTATGGCAACGTTAATTCGAATAAATTTAAAGTCTACTTTAACTCGTACGCACAAAAATGTTAAATAATACTCACAAATCTAAAAGCATTATCTACTTTGTAAAAGGTGTAATCAAAATACACCTTCTGCTGTAAAGTATCATAATTATAACATTAACACGCTCCATTTGGAATTGTGTTGAATGGTAAATATATTCAAAAGTCCTAAATAAACAGGGAATTTTAAAGGAAGAAGGACAACAGGAAATTCGTTATATAAATGAGAAAATATTAAACTACTTTTTCATAATCACACATATGATAAAAATAAGAAATAACTTGTTCTTTAAAAAATTTTATCTTCATAGCGTGAACCTTCTTCTGAATATTGCTATATCTAAAGAACTGAGTATTTGACTGCATTTCTTTGGAAATCTTTTTTTAATTCGATCCAAAAATTCAGTGTTTCACAAATATTTTTTATAAATTTGCAGTTCGGGCGAATACTTAATACAATACTCAAATATCACTCATACGTTGATGTGATCTTCAAGTATTATTTTCAGTAAAATAAAAAGATTAATCATGGATTTTTTAAATATTTTGTTATTGTCCATCATCAAAATTAATGTCACACAAGGATGCGATTAAGGCAGAAGATGAATTCGTGTTGCAGACGTATGCTTAATATACTTTTTATATATCACTTTTAACAAAAAGCATGTAAGAGTGTATTTTTTTTTAATTATGTTACATTTATAAAACATCATAAACCGACCCTCGTAGAATTTCATTGCCTTATGCGTGCTTGTATAAAGCGTTCTTATTTAAATTTTTTTTCATTATACTCAAATAAAGTATTGTTCAAACCTTAATCAACTTTTAAATTCAGCGCTCTTTTTGGTCATTACATAAGATTCCTTAGAATAGATGTAGGCATCGTTTCAAACTCGGATTTTGGGCAATTTATAAGCTTCAGATTACTTTTTCATACGATGTCTAATTCAAGATTTTATTTGGTATTTCTCACTCATTTCTCATGAATATGGTACGTCTTTGATATAGAGTCAATATTTGTCTTATTTATAGATATATATGTGAACGAGATATAATAATAAATCCAACTAAGTAACATTTCAATGGCCAGTCTATTTCTAAAGGGATGCCAGGAAATTTTGCCGAGTGACATAGCCTGAGACTGGCTAAATTTTATTAAGTGTGATAAAAAGTGGTATTTTCCTTTGATCTTCAAATTTCTTTAATAACTCAATAGTATTTGCCTCTCTTGGTACAAATACCGCAGCATTGTTCTTGTACCACTCAATTGCTTGTTTACCATAGTGACATGATGTCAATTCAGGCCAAAAATGAATAAACATATTGAGAAATCTTATGAAAGGAAGCAGACTTTTTAAACATTCCTTAATATTAATAACGGTATTTATATAAATTTTTCTTAAATTTCCTTTGATTATCAGCAACATAAAATTGTTGACCAGGAAGTTAAGAAAAATCTACCGGATCACACCTTTCCTCGTCCATTATGCAGTAGGAATATTTTTTTTAAGAAAACTTGACTTCAATTTTAGAGCTCCTTGTTTGGCCTAAACGTTTTTTACAGTGTTCTTTCAAGAACTCTTTGAGCCCTGAATGTTTCTTAACCTGCATTAGATTTAACTTTTCGTACAAACCAGCCCAAGCACTGATCCTGTCTTTCTACAGGATGCATTGGGAACTCTTTGGAAAACGCTTTCTATTTTTTCGCTTTAAAACCATTCCTTTTTCTTGAATCAGATGTTCTATCAACGGACAAATTCAACCAATACTCTTTGATAATATTGGAAACAGTTTGACGGCTAAGTCAACTTTTTTTTAGGACCTATTTAGGTTTTATTGAAAATATCTAATAATTTTAATACGCATTTATTCTGGTCACTCATTATAATCAGATTAAATATTTTTCCTTTGTTTGGCATTAAACACAAAAGCTGTCATATTTTACAAAAGTAACTTAAACAAAAAAGGTTTTAGTTAAAAAAGTGTATAATTATTTCTTAACTGCAATGAGGTCTTTTTCAGGAATCAGGTGTTTATCTCTTAAATTTCTTTCTTATGCAATATCTGCAAATATTTCAATGATGTTAGTGGTTGAGGGTAGTTAAGATTCCGCATAGCTAAATATAGCATTCTTACTATTTTTATATAACTCTGTGTTAGAGGATATAAAAATAACATACAATCCAATCCAAACAACTACACATCTCCAATTATCTCTTTTATATTTTTGTTCATAAAATTTTCAATAAAATCTTGTTCACAATTAAAAAATAACAAACAAAAATGCTATATTCAGCTATGCCGAATCTTTAATACCCTTCACCAGAAATACGTTAATTCTCGTACGTACACACACAGAAGTAGGGAATATATAAAAGTTGTTAATTTTTGAAAAGAGTTTACGAGTTAAAAATAAGTTAAAATTTACTCTAATTTGTTTTTTCTTAATTAACAATTTAAAAGTGGTTAAACCTGGAGGATGCCCAGAAATCGGTCTACAAATTTTAATATACTGAACCAATTTTGCTAGTTTTAAAGAGGAAACCAAATAACTCTGGCTAAACATGAACTATTTCAGTTATTATGCTTCTGATTATTTCTTAGTTTGAGATGGTTCCTTTTTAGCGTTACACAAGGAATGACAAAGTTAATATACCCCGTTTACCACATGTGGTGCTAGAGGGTATAAAAATAAACATAATCAATTAATTAAATTGAATCTCATATTCATTTGCAGGAGAAGGCTTGTCCTGTACATAAGTAATCACTAACACATGTAAATATATTCTTAGTTATTACTTGTTAATTATCTTTCCATATAATAAACCATTTAACATATTTACCAATTACTTTTCCTAAAGACCATAAAAGATTTATGTTAACAACTTAATACAAAAATATAGAAAATGTAGTTGTTACCAGAACATAACAAACCACAAGAACAATAAAAATAAGGAAAAAAAGTATAAAACACATAAAACAGGACAACATCTGTCCCAATTTAAAATTGTGTCAATCTATGTTATTGATATGGTATCTAAGACGTTCATGTAACACATATTAAATGTCAAAACATGTCAGAAATTCTTCTTATAACTAAACATATATATTCCTTAAACATTTCCTTAACACACACACACACATACATAAGCATATGTATGTATGATTATAAGCATAATAGATCTTAAAAATACAAATTTATATATTTATTTTTTCTTTAGTTCTGGTTTTATGTTTGTTCATGTTCAGTAAAATTTGTAATATAAAAATAGAAGAAATTCATCTTAGTCATTGTTATTACTGTTGTTGCTTTTTTACTTACCTATAAAAATCTCTTCACCATCTTGTATTTCCGGTTCGCATTCAGCTTCATCTAAACCATTTAAATAGGTTTCCAGCAAATAGTTTTTACCCAACTCACGTTCACGTTTACGATGTTTCTCCTCTTCAATCTTGGTAATTTGACGTTCCTTTTCACTGTGAACGTGTTGTTATTTTCGTTTCGTATTTGATTTTTTCCCAGAGTTTTCATTGAGTTTTTTTTTCGTTTCCGTAAGAATATTTTATGGTAGTATGAGTTGATGTTATTGTATTCCATTGGTATGTATGTATGTGTGTTGTGACAATA
Organism: Cochliomyia hominivorax; assembly: GCA_004302925.2. Lineage (NCBI taxonomy): Eukaryota > Metazoa > Arthropoda > Insecta > Diptera > Calliphoridae > Cochliomyia > Cochliomyia hominivorax. The sequence goes on along the minus strand of PYHX02000413.1, from coordinate 45,438,972 downwards.
TTTCAATGTATGACCAAAAATGCCACAATAATTGTTGTAAAATAGCAAAAACAAACACATGGCCAAAAGGCGATAAAGAAAGTATGCAAACACATACACATACGCACAAATACATTTACAGTCATTGTAAAGTTGTAATGCCGAGGGAGTGTTATATTATGTTCAACCAGAGACGGCAAAGAAAAATTCAGATGATAATGGAACACAAAATGAAATGAAAAGAAAAAATATACGGAAATAAAAGATAAAAAGTCAAGTAAATACCCCAATTAATTATACAAGCAGTTTTCTTTTAATTATGACCAACACAATGCTGCATAACATTCGTAAATGACAATAATACAAATTTTCTGGAAAATAATGTTAACTGAATGTAGAACAGAGATGGACGGGTAACTCAAAAAGTAAGACAACTTCTGTTGCAAAAGAAAATGTAAACATATCTAGAAATAGAACATTTTTCGATCAAAGAGTTTTCGTAAAAAATATTTCGATCAAGAAATGTTTAATAGCAAATTTTTTGATCGAAGAGTTTTTCATAGAACATTTTTAATCGAAAGTTTTTCATAGAATATTTGCGATATTCTATTGCAAAATATTCTATGACAAATCATAGAATATTTTGCAATAGAATAATTACTCATAGAACATTATTGGATCGAAGAGTTTCGCATAAAACAGTTTTCGATCGAAAAATTTTTCGTAGAAAATTATACCACAGAACATTTTTTCGTAAAAAAATGATCGACAGAAGAGTTTTATTTTAATGACCGTCTACTTTTTGAGTTTTTATTACAAAATTTTTGAATCAGAAAATTTATGGTAGAATATGGATTGATCAAACTATTTTTAACAGAAGATTTTTCAATCCAGTTTTGAAGAGTTATGAAGAGAAAATTGTTAGATTTAAGAGTTTTTAATAGACGAAAAATACGAGGTTTTAGCAAAAAAAGTTTTAATAGAAAATACTAAATCGGAAAACTCTCGAAGAAATTTAAATAGGGAACTCTTCAATGAAAAGTCTATATATCTTACTTTTCAATAAACGGATTTTAAAGAAAACTTTTCAACAGAAACGTAATTAATAGATAACTCTTTCACAGAAGAGTTATAATAGAAAACTCTTCAATAGAAGCGTTTATAAAAAGATCTTCAATAGACGATTTTTAAATAAACAAATCTTCAGTAGAAAATATTCAATCGATATACATACAATTTTCCAATAGAAAATCTTTCAGTGGCAAACTTTTCCAAGAAGTGTGTTGAATAGAAAACTTTTCCACAGAAAAACGTATAGTTTTCTATTCTTTCTATATTGAATACAAAACTTTTTAGCAGAGATGAAAATACTCTTCAGTAGAAGAGTTTTTTACAGAAAACTCTTAAGTAGAAAACTTTTTCTTTAATAGATAGATTTTAATGGAAAATTTTCAATAAAATTGTGTTTACCAAAGTTTTCTTCTACAAGCAATTTCCTTTCGTTTTACTCACTTCATTTCACCCGATCATCTCATTGACAAATAGCAGCCATTATGGAACCAAAAATAAAATCCTTTTACTTTAATGTATGCAGAAATTTGTGTATATGTCATTTGAAATAAAATTTATGTTTGGTTTCTTCTTAAATATGTATTTTTTTTTGTTTGTAAGTATGTATGTATGTAATTATATTTACACACAAAAACATTTACATACAAATAAATATATATATAATTTAATCGAAAGACCTACCGTAACAGGGACAGTTGCCGTTGTATTGTCTCATCTTGAGCCAAAATAATTTTCATCAGACGTTCATTCCCCATACAGCGTGATAATTTTGGATGCAGTGTATTGGCCTGTGCCAACCATTGTGATGATTTATGCTTGCGGCGACGAAATTTAGCGCTACGTGCACTGCCCACCGGACTACCCATACCGCTGTCCTTGTCGGTAGAGATTAATGATGACAACTGTGGTGTTGTATTATTGATGTACACGGCTGGTGCGGGACCCAAGTGGCGTAACAATAATTCACACTGAGGTTTAAATAGAATTAAAAGAAGAAGCAGAGCAAAAGTAAATACCAAAAATAAATAAATAAAAATGACGCAATAAATAAGAAGAAGAAAAAATAAGTGATAAAAAATTTAACAGGATATTAGTGAGTTTTTTTTTCACACACAAGTAGAAAGGATTCGTTTTTTTTTTCTTTTTTAATGTTTTGTGAAATAATTCATAAACGTGTATATTGCGTGACTTGTCTTAATGTATATTTTTCCATATTTTTTCACTTTATTATTCTTTTGTTTTTATTTTCTTTTTAATTTATTTTGTAATCATTTCATATTTCCTTAGCATCATCAGTCAAAGTTAAGAAAAGAGCTAAGTGGGTTTAATTTAGTTGAAATTATGTTTTTATACTTCTCACTTAATAACACTTCTTCACCAAAACAAAAGAGGTAAAAGAAGTTGGGGGAAAAATTAAGATTTTTTCCTATAAGTCAAATAAATTATCGTTATAAATTAAAGACCTGCAAGGATGTCTGCATGTTGTTGTTAGAGCAATTTTACTAAATATGTTAAACGTCTGTTGTGGTCAGGTCATTAAACTAGGCCAAGATAAATGTTGGTTTTTCTAACCTTAACAAGTAAATTATGCGTAAGAAATAAATATTAATTTGTACTAAATTATTCTGCTACCGATAAGGAGTAAAAGATGGTGCTCAAATTAAATATGTACTGATCATTTAGGTTGCCACAGATCGAAATGAAAGATATTAAGCATAGTAGTATAATAATAATAGTATAGTAAACTTAGCACTTGATTTACTTTCCTATGTCGATTTAAAAATATCTGTGTGACTGATTGAATAGAACTAAATGAAATGAACGTAACACACACTCAACGAATCACAATTTGTTAAATGTCATCATGTTATATAATTTCCTTTTGGCAGGCTCGAAACCTTATAAAATTGATGATCGGTTCAGGGTTACTGATCAAATGTGCTACTAGGAAGGGGTTTAATGCTCTATTCGATGCGATTTATAAAAGTTTATGCACTTTCAAAAACATTCAAAGATCAAACTATTCCGTACAAAAGTTTTTCAACTATACAAAATTGGAAATTTGTCGCAGTATCAAGGTCAAAATTTTTATGTTTTGGCTAACGAAAAATATGGGCTTAAGCTCAAAATGCAATTAAGAAATATAAATACAATACATCATTTATTGTCTATAAAAAGAAATTACGAAAAATTATTGAACTTTCCTCGAATGATATAGTTTTCTCCTTTTTACTTAAAACATCATTAATACCTTTTTTGGTGAAATTTTTACGTTTTAGAACTTGTGTATTAAGCATCAATATTTGATAACGTACGTGTGTAGTCTCAATAAAATATAGGCAAGAAAATTATGGAAACACCCTCGTAGAATATTATGAATTCTACTTTTTTAAAACATATTTATTTATAATATTTTAAATAAAACAAACACACGTTTGTGTTTTTTTTAAACTGCTCCGCTCAAATTTGTGAGAGAGCAGTTGTCATTTGAAATGCACGAGTGAAATAAGCAGAATTTTTAGACTAACCTCGATAGCCAGGAAATGTATTTATATCAGGTACCTCCAAAAACCTATTTCTAAAAGAATATTTATTTTTTATTTATTTATTTTATTTCTGATAGAATATTTACATGGAACCATCATCACAAATTTCCACAAGCATCGTACTTTCATCAACAGATCTTAAAAAATTTACAAGGACACATGGACGGTCATAATTTCATCTCCTTATAAAGTGAAATATGTACTCGCCATCATTTGGATTTTGCGAAGAATAATACAGTCTTCTTTTAATTTTTCAGATAAAATATAAAAAACTTTCATGCAAACTTCACAACTTGAGAGGGCACTTGTTAATTATCATCGGATTCTCTTGATCATATGAGACCTAAAAAAATTATTGGCCGATTGTAATAAAACTTAGTGAAACAATTAATATCGCTAAAAAAATTTATAAAATTTAACTATGAACGTTAAACTTACTTTGAATATATATTTAAAGACCAGGTCTTCCAATTTTCAACAAAATTGCAAATTCGATGTCAATTTGTATGGAGACTAAGCGTAAGCGTCTTTCGACCTAACTAATGCTTTTTATTATAAAAACACTTTTAGTAATTTTGGCGAGGTAATCAGGTTATTAATCACAAGGGGAAAATATATTTTGAAACAGCAGGAAAAAATTATAAACCGATGAAGAATTTTAAAGGATAAACCGGATTTTAACCCAACTTTAATTAAATACTTAACTACATCCTTTCCAACATCATACCAAAATTACACACAGTCCGATGAATCATTTACGCCACAAATTATATATATTCTTGATTCATATTAAAATCTGTCACATTTTAGTCATTTACATCTATCTGTTGAAGATATTCTCACGATCGCATTAATGATAAAAATTCTAAAAAATTTTGCAGATTAATTTTTATTGTCCTAAAGAGTTTGCTTTTTAAAACCTACAAAATCGGTTCAATAACAATAGACCAATATCTGAGACAGCCTCGAAATTCAGTAATCAGATTTATATTAAATTTTACTATACTTTATAGTTAATATACCTTTTTTGTATTCCAAGAATTATAAAATCGAATAAATAGAAAAAAAATATAGTTAAAAATGAACGCATATATGAGTTTCGATTTACAAATAAAATAGTTTGATTTCATTTGTACATGTACAAAGTATACAGAGCGAATGATGAAACTTTATATATATTTTAGATTCGGCAAAGCCAAATGTAGAATTCTAACTTGTTATAACCTCCAACACCGCAAGTGGTGAGGAGGGAATATTTACATTCCGCGTAATACACCACATGTGAAACTTCATAAACACCACATCTGAAACTCTATAAAGTATATACATTCTAGCATCACATCAAAATCTGAGTCAATTTATATATGTCCGTCTGCCCTTCTGCCCGTTTGTCTGTCTGCTCGTCCATCTGTTGTTGGCAAGCTTAATTCTCATATATACACTATATAAAATATATTTACAGACCGATATCCCGGACAACCTGAAAATTGCATCAAAAATTTTGTTATTTTTTAATCAAATGCAGAGGGATTTAAACAAAATTCGGTCATTTTATAATAAATCATTACTATTTTTAAAACTATCAATAGAAAAGAATTACAGTTTTAAATGTGACAGAACTTATGACCCTCCCACATAATTACCTTCGCTATGAGAAACAGTCTGTATTAATAGGAATGTGCGTGTAAGCGAGTGTGTGCATGGATGTATTAGATTAAAAATTTCTGATGTTATGTGATTATTACATGTGGTGTAGGGTACTGAAAATTCGGTAAAGATAAATATAGCATATTTTTAATCTTAAACTGCATTCCCATTTAAAGAAAAAAGTTTATATAAAAACATCAATATCAACCAATAACTTTCATTCTACCTTCTATACAACTGGCTTCATGTTGATTAATTTTCAATGTTTTATATTTTTACACACAAAATTTTTGCAACAAAAATCCAAACACATCATCGCAACATAAATAAGTGCAATACCATAGCAACACCATATTTATATATGTGTTCCTGTATTGTGAATTTGGAATAAAAAAATATTGCAAAAAAATGCAACAAAAACAAAAATAATTACATTGAATGTTCTTTTTTACACGAGTAGCAAGAAATAATTGAAACAATTATTTTACATTGAAGTTGCAACATCAGTCATTTGGTTGCAAACATAAATGAACGTCAAGTACTTTTATTAAACGTAAATGAACAAGTGAGCACACACACAATGCAATATAACGCAATACAAAATAATAAAAGAAAAATACAACAAACTGATTTAAATACTTTGCGTGACCTGTCTGCAGCCACTTAAGTACTCGTATCTTTAAAATACCAAAAGTTGCATACATATATTTTCAAGAGTTTGAATAAAGCTACAAATATATGTATATGTGAGAGTACATGTACTCAACCTGTCAAAAATAAATACAAAAATATTTTACACATACAACGCACAATGGGACTGACTGAAATAAAAATATAAAACACTACATAGATTCCGAAAATGAGACTTTTTTGGAGGAATAAATTGCAAGTTATGACTTTATGAAGTTATAAAATTTTTGAAACGACCCTAGTAAAATTGGAAATTATAAATGGGCAAAAGGAAATTATTGGCCGTATATACGAATAGACTTATTCACTTTAAAGTGATTTTAGGCAGAAAGTTTTGAACTGGTACAACCATTATTTGTGAATCATTTTTTTAAATCAGTGTGATTAAGAGTCAATACAAAATTAATTGTTCCAAAATGTTCGCTTAAACTTAATCATTGGTAAATTTTTCATTTTTCATAGTTGAAGAATTTTGATTTCGAACCGATCGTACAAAGTAATTCTAAAAAATTTCACATTAAAAACATAGAATAACCTCCCTGGTCAACCCGAATAGGATATATATGGGAACGTCAATAAAGAATGAAATGAAAAAGAGAATGATCAGTTATTGACAAGATTCCACCTCTTAGATTAATAGAGAAAATGAGAAATTAGCACAGTGTCCCACCTTCACATCATACATAGAGGACGTTTTTCTAGAAAACTGCATTTTCCTAAAACTTAGCTGCAGTTCAATTCTTGTACAAGTTATGAGACAATCCTTCCGAATTTGCACTTCTTTCGGCCGATTAGAATTAAGGCACTTTTTTGCTACAATAAGCAATTGCTTCCCTACTGTGCAATAGAACACACACAAATACTTCGCCTGCAAAATATAAATAGTATAATGCAACTCATACATGCATGAGTGTATACAAATACGTATGTCTGTGTGCCTCTAAAGATGTAACAAGGATAATGAAATGTTCAACAATGCAAGACAAGTTAAACTAAAAAACTTTTACTTAAAACACTCTTTTTCATTTTATTACGTTTTACTACAAAACATGCACAAAAGTTCTTTTTGTTATAATAAAATGTGGAATACAATTTTTTCTATTTTCTCATTTTATTTCGTTTAAATACAAAAAGAAAACTAAAAACTAAAATATATATTAAGTAACATACATAAGTTTCTTAGTAATTTTTTTCGGTGTTCTTGAAAGTTTTGTCCCCTCAATTGTGGATAAAGTTTTACTCTATGTTTTACAGTACACAGTGGTTCAAAAACAGTTTTTTGAAATAATTCGAAATATTACATTAACATTCCTCAAGTGTTTTACAATAGTTGTGGTGAGGTACATGTTTGTAGTACATGCTGGGGTCGAGAAGTTTATCTCCAAAGTTGGTAAACTCGAATTTTGAAAAATCACCAAAAATTAAAAAAGAAAAAATAACCGAAATTTTATTTATGATTTGATTAAAAAAATAATTTTATTTTACATGCATATAAGGGTTATATGAATGAAAATAATTCTCTACAAAAGGCACATAAATGTGACATTTCTCATAGTGTAAGAGATATACATAAGTATATGATTTCTGCTCAAAAGTTATTCATAATTTAGATAATATTTTAGAAATTTTTTCGAACCTGAATTGTTCAAAAAAAACTGTCCAAAGGTGGGACAGTTTTGATCTAAATATCTCTTAAACTATAATATTAGAGTCTTTATGTATGTAAAATATTTTATCAATCAAATTATAAAAAGAAAATTTTTGGCGATTTCTTTCAAAAATCGTTATTCCCGAGATGACGAACTTTGAATATAGACCTTCCTAACCCAGTATTTATTAGAAACGATTGGATAACACTAGAAATTTCGTTAAAAATATTTTGTACTTCGAAAGTTACAGAATTTAAAAAAAGCGTTTCGAGACCACTGTGCAGCGTTTTGAGTTTTTGTTCAACAATTTTCGTCTTAAAAATGGAAAATAAATTAAATGACAGTTTCTAAATTACTTTTCAATATTAGTTTTATTCGAAGTAGAAAAATAAGTTTTTTGACTTTTAGGTTTTAAAGTAAAAGATTTCTCAATTTAAATAGTAAATTTAGGAAATTAAAATTCTCTTTTAAATTAAAAACTTTGAATTAAATATTAATATAAATAATAAAAATGTATTATTTTGAATACAGGAAGCTTAATGGGAATTAAAAACTGTTTTATTATATTATAATGTCATTAATTCCCTTGATATATAAAAGCAGTTTCATATGTATTGTAACTTAAAACTATGCCCTTTATCTGTAATGGAGAACTTTGCTAATTTTTCGTTCTCTTTATTTCACTAAGAGATGTGATGACATGATTTTACGATCATTCTTTGATAATTAATTGTTAACGTTCAAAAATCGGGTTGGCCAAACGATTTCTTTGCTAACCATATTTTTTGTTATCTGAACAATTTATTTGTAAATTTAAACCTGCGATCGAATTTCAGCTTTACAGGTCACCTGTAATCGTATGTTCTAATTTCAACAGCACATAATAAAGCAATTGTCGGCTAAATTGGTTAAGATTGAATACTTATTTAAATTATTTTCATAATACACACATTAATGGAAGAATATTGTGTTTGAGGTCATTAAATAAATCAGAGAGAGAGTAAAAACTATAGATCGAACTTCGGAAAATTTGGTGCGCAGTTTTTGGTTGCATCAATATTAAACATACGAAATATTATTACAATAATATTATTTTAGATTTATGCATTTTAAAATGATTTTTGGAAATGGATCAGTTTGCGAAAATGATTTGTGACAAATATATCCATATTTGTCAGTTTTATAAGCTTATTGCGCCACTCAAAATATGATATCAAAATATCACTAATATCAAAAACGTTAAGGCTAAAACGACATTCTGATTTTACCTGATTGACGTTAATATATAATTTATGATTTTTAAAAGATTTAAAGACTTCACATGTAGGTAAACGAATATTTTGTGACTTAAAATACTTAAATGGAATCATTGATGCTTTCAATAACGCAAGCCATCGTTCGGTATTATTAAAGCGACTTGAAAAGTCGGTCTTCGAATTCTAGTGTCTTTCGATGTTACCATATTCGTCATTATTGCCACACCATATTAATACCCGGTGCCAGCGATTAAGGTTTTTATCAACATATAGACTCAATTTACCCCATTATATTCTGAGTCCATATAACGAGGTCCATCTATCTGTTTGGGTAAATGTCTTGCTATCAATTTATTATTTGTGAACAAAATGCAGGTTGCAGTTTAAAGATTATCTTAATGAAAATTTGCACGTATAATAAATTTAGCCCAAGGACGATGTTTATTGATATTGGTGATTTTTTATCAAGACCCTATACGGGGAATGGGGTTTTATTAGCACAAAAATTCTAAATATAAAACGATTTTAAATGTGTTGAATCTCGTGTACACTTTGGTTTGTTTACAAAAATGGCATAATTGAGAAGAATATAAGCTTAAATCGTTGTTCGGTCTATAATTTCTTCTAGTGTCCATATTAGCCCACCAACAAAATCCTTTCGAAATTTCACACAAATATTAATAACATAACAATGTACCATATGAAACAGAAGAATCAATTTTTCGAAGCTACCTGACTCGATTTAATTATATTCGCCCATTCATCTGACCGTCTGACTCGCTTTCTATATGTTCATTTAACCTTCTGAGCACTCCACTGGTCCCATTTTAGATATATAAAATTTAGTATTTGTGTTTTTTTCCAGCCAAGGTCAATTTTTTTAAGGCAGTTTTCATACAAACCTATGAATTTATGTAAACTATATATCGCCAAGTTACTAGCAGTTTATAACCTTCTACACGCCTCCTATAATCTCGTTCTGAAAAATAAACTCAAATTGCATAAATATCTCCTAAATGTAAACAAATGAATTCAATTCCTCTATTACGGACCAATAATCATTTAATTCAATTAAAAATTTTAAAAACTTATTCTTTGGAATGTCGAGGTTCTTCGAAATATTGGATAATGATTTTTTACCAAACCGACGTGTCAACAATGGAAAGGCAGACGACCTCTTCAAAGGGATAATATTGTGGTGTAAAAAATTTGAAAGGATCTAAAAAGGGTTCATCTAAAAAGGGTTCAAATTTCGAACCAGTTTCTTAAGTTTACAAAATTGTCCATAATCTGAATTGAATACTTAAGATCGTTTGCAATTTATTTATTTATTAAATTATTTATACGTAAAAAAATTCAAACTCAACTCCAGTTTTTGTGTAATTTTTGTATTTAAAATTCTTATTTATCTCTTCCATCACTTCTTTTCATTTTCTTAAGAATAATTTTATTTATTTATTTTTATAAAAATCACATGACCACACCTGTAATTTATTTAATTTAAATAAATTTTATTCTCCCACAACTTTAATAATATTTCCAAAGTCGTTATCTAATGTTAAAGACACATCAATTTAAAACCATAAAGAGCTTGAAAAGTTTCTTAAAATTTTCTGAAAAATACTTTGCACTTCAGAGACAATCAATACTTTGGCAAACACTATAGAAATACGGATGGTCAATTTGATTTGAAAAATGTAGGTAAACAAGTGGATAAAAATATAATTTTGTGGAAAGTTTGGAATAAAAAGTGCGTTTAATGAACAAAACTAAGTTTAGAACACAATTTGTAATGAAAGAAAATTTCAATCTTTAATCCACTACAACATTTCAAGAAAATTATTAATGTTTCCACATTCATTGAACATCAAACCATTGAACCAGGAAACAAATTGATCAACCAGCGGTGAACAACATGTTGAGTAATTTTTGGTATATACCGAACTGCCATTTAGTGAGTGGCAACTGTCATTTAAAACTGACATAAATGTGTGAAATTAATTAATGGGACTAGTTAATTAACAATAGATTGTGGAAGCATAGTTTTCAAGTTTGGTTCGGTACGAGTTACGATTTTGGAAATTTCGCTTCTCTATGAATGAAATTTTGAAAAATATAGAATTTTTCAATGGCATCGTTCAAGTTTAGTTCAAAAATCGAACCTTGTCTACAATGGCCATTTTGGACAGATGTTAATATTAACAAAAGTCATTGTTTTTATGTCATTTCACTGTGTTTAACTTAATTTTATAATTAAACTGCCATTTTTAATGGAATTTTTCTATAAATCCACTTAATTTTATCAGTCTCTATATATTAATAATGGGTGGAAGATCCATGTATTATCTCAAAAACGCGATCTGGCATTGATTTCAAAACGATCAGAATCAATATTCTCACTAAGTTGCTTTAGTTTAAGTTCTGCTATATTCATTATGCTTTCGTTATGGGCATTATTTGAATAAACTATACGTGCCCAAATGTTCTCCATTCGGTTAAAGTCCAACTGCCAGACGACCAGTTCAACAAAGTTATGGTGTGTTCCTTTAACCATAGTTTAGCTGACTTTGAAGTATGTTCCACAGCACTATTATGACGGAATATGCAATCTTCATTCATTTTTTCCATCCATAAAAGAGAGTAGAGTATCTTTCAGAAATTCATTATAAATCAAACCAAATTTTAGATTTGCCAAACTATAAAACTACCACCGCGGAAATTATGCTTTAACATCTGAACATCGTTTGATCCAAATCGTGCCAATAATGTGAGTTTGAGTGATAACTATATTACATTGTTTTCGTCAGAGAATATTACCTTTTTCACTCCCCTGCCCATTTCACTTTTTTCGTGTGAAATTTAGACGATTTGAGGACCATGTTTGAAAGAAACAGGATGATTTAGTTTGTTCTATATTTGTGTAGAATTAAATTTGTACGGGATGATTTTTGTTTAAAGTATAAATCTGTCTTTCTGTATTTCCTTGGAAAGTTTCCAAATATCATGATTCTTCCCTTCTTTAAGAAATTAAGAACCACACTTTTGGAACTTTTTTTCCTACCAATTTTTTTATTGGAACATCATTGGTCATGAAGAAAACTTACTTGGATGTTTTCTTGATCAGACAGAAAGTTCCCTTGGGCATCATTAAGCGTCATGAAATTATAGATTAAATTAGAAAATTATGCAGTAAAATTGAGATGTTGTCACTAAAACACTATTCCAATTTATAAGGAACTGAAGTTTACATTTTTTTATTTCAAATAATTTTTTAAAGCAATTTTAACGTAAGCGTTTATAGAAATAATCCAGAGAAAACAACACCGACTTCTTCTTCAACCAAGTACCGTTAATTTGCATTTCATTAAAAAAGCCTCAACTATAAGTTTGGTTGGTTTTAAGATGGCTCCAATGGGCACTTCAAGCAAATGTGAATGGGGAAGCAAAATAATGGAACTTGTCTATGACCAGGATTTTTTAAGAATAAAGTTCTTCCTATCTCGGGCTGAAATTAAACCTCTATCTTTGTGTATTCCAATTGGTCGGTCAAACAAGCGTTTTGAAAGAATTACAATGTGCACCTTCTTCCTGTTTTTAGTCATGTGTATCTGAACATTTTAGTAAACACTTTTAAATATCTTTAGATAAAATATTACTGAAGGGATAAAATTAGCTTTTTAAACCATCAATTTAATCCTTATCTTTGTTTATTTTATCGTCTTCTATACTCTAAAAAATTATAATATCTGAGAACTTTTAACAGCTTTTCTACTAAACTGATTTTTTTGATTTCTTTCCTTAAACCAAATGATCTTTATGTTTGGTCAGCAACAACAAAAGTTCCTCAATTACTTATATTCTTATGTAACCAAACTAAAGCTTCCATAAAATCAAATTAAAGTCAAACCTAAAGTCTACCATTACTTTTATGCGTTTATGTTGGAAATATGCACCACAAACAACTAACTAAATAAGTCCTTAAAAAGCAAACAAAAACTAGTTAGTCAACTTAAATTAGTGAAAGAGAAAGAGAGAGTGTCATCCAACACCCAACCAACTACTTGCTTACCTGTTTTTTGTTTGAACCATCACGTGGAGGTAAAACATCAAAAACTTTTGTGCTGCCATCAAGATATTCCTCACAATGATGATACTGTTTAACGATGACATATTCGGTGGCAAGTTGTGAAACGGTTGTTATACCAGGTGGCAATGTTAGAGGTAAAAGTGTAGCATTAGTAGTTGTGGTTGTTGTAGGTGGTATTGGTACTGAAACAGGTGTAGATGATGAAATAATCGCAGTAGCTGATGCTGCTGATGATGATGAGTATCCTTCTCGAATCGAGTTTGGAATTATTTTGCAATTTTCTTTGGTATTTATTGGCATTGATTGATTAATAGACGCGGTAATGGTGCTGGTGGCAGTAACGGTGACGCTGGTATTTTTGTTATCGTTCACTTGTGTTGTCTTGTTGGTACTAGCTGTATGTAGAATATTTGGTTTATGGTCTGTTGTATATAAATTGCTTGCGTTCTCATGTATTTTTGGGGTTAAACTAAATTCTAGATTTTTATCATATACTTTTGGTTGTTGCTCTTGTTGCTGCTGCTGCAGTAGTTGCTGTTGTCTTTCATATTGATTGTTGTTTGTTTTATTGATCACAGTTGTTGAAATATTTTCCTCATTTGTTGATGGAGCAGATGAGGCAAACGTATGTTGGTGTTGTTGCTGAAGTTGCTGCTGGTGGTGTTGTTGTGTTACGCTTTGTGTGTTATGTTGTCCATTTTGGTAATTGAGCAATGCCCAGATTAGATCTGAACAGGTTGTGTTCGCATCAACACCCGCCACCCAATGTTTTTCACCATCAATCCATATTGATACGTTATCGGATAAAGTTTCCATTGAAGCTAACGAGTCCTCATCATCATCGTCTTCTTCATTGTCATGTTCGTCATCAACATCACCAACCACTTCAATCCTATCAACATTATTGTCATCCTTCATAATAACATGGTTCTTGTCATTAGCCCTATTTTGAATATGACTGTTGACTTTTCGAGTTATATTAGTTTTGGCCCAACAATGTACATTGTCATTGATTGTTGGTTGTTTTTGGGAAAATTTCACATTTGCATTCATCGAAAACTTTGGAGGCTGTTCAATATATGTGGGTGGCTTTGGTTGTTGTTGCTGCTGTTGATGTTGTCTCTCAAGCTCATCTTCATCATTATTATCTTCATTTTCGATATCAACGATAATAATATCGCACTCATTATGCGAAGATTGTTTCTCTGGTTCCTTTACAAAATTACAACGAGTTGTCTTCGACCATACATTTCTATTGACTATGTTTTCATTATTATTATTGTTGCTGCTATTATTGCTATTATGATATTGTTGTTTATGGTATATTGGATTATTATTATTTGTATTTGTATTGTTGCTGACACCATCAATAATTTCACTATACCAAATGCCATGTCCATATGTTGTTTGTACTAAATTGCTGCCTCCCCCACCTACAATACCTCCTATCCTACAATTGCCAATATTATTTTTTGTATTTGTTGCTGTTGTTGCAACATCAATGTCCTTCTCCTTATCATTGTGTCGTTTATCAACGATTGTTGTTTTTGTTGCCACTGCTGTCTGTTGTATAGATTTATTATTTTCACAAATATTATTGATCATTATTACAATTGTAGTGCAATTTTATCTGCGAGTGCCAGTGTAAATGTTGACAATAATTATGATTATGATATTGATATTTAAATTACATTCCTTTTATGCTTCACTTGCTGCTGCTATGATTGTTGTTGCTCGATAGGATGGAAATTTTTAATCCAATTTTTATTATTAAATTTTTAATTGGATTATGTTGTAAATATTTGTCATTTAAAATATTCGTATCTAGAATGATAAGGGAAATATACGAAAAATTAGAGGTTATATAATATAGATAAATTTAAATAGTTTCGTTAAAAATAGTATAGATTCATATTTAATTATTAATAATTTATTAATTTAAAAACACCAAACAATAGTTTTAAAACATACACAACCGATGGTGGTTGGGGTATTATGCGTCCATGTAAAAGTAAAAATCTACAGATCGCAATTGTTGAAATATCTCGATGAAATTTGGTACATATTATTTTAATCTAAAAATAAAATCTATTCAAATTGGCCATGTTTATGCACAAGTAAGTGTTATAATAATCTTAAACGATGTGTCAAAATATGCGAGGACCGGTCCATTACTTCTATTACAAAACCTCTTCCAAATATCACTTTAATGCAAAAAGTCTCACAAATACATTGGTATTATAGTAATAATTGGTAAAATTAAGATAAATATAAGCAAAAATCGATGTGCAAAATTTTACTAGAGACGGTTCATATTTTCTTTTAGCTCCCATATAACGCTCCCAGAAAAATTCTTTTTGAAGACTTTCTCTTATTTTTTGTATATATTATTGTATTATAAAACCGAAAAACTAGTTTTTCGAAAGTATGGTAAAACTCAAAGCATAATCTTTACTTTCAAATGATCGTTATATTTAATTTTCATGTGCGAAGATTAAAATAATAAAACTCTTAAAAAAATAAAATTAAACTCTTTGAAATATCCGATTTAATGAAGAGTACAAAGATTCGACACTGTATTTGGATTTTTACCCAATTATTTTTGCAAATGCAAAATTGCCTTTAACTCTAAATTAACTTTATTGTAAGGTAAATACCCAAAAGTATTTTATTCTGGACTTTTTTTATTGAAAAAAATTTTACGATTTTAACACGTCTTAAACGTATTGATATTTTGGATATTTTCGCATTACAAAGTGGAAACTGTTCACAGATTTAGGGACAAGTTTATGCTCATTCTATTGATATTTAAAATTATCATTTATTTCAAATCTTTTAAATATTTTTTATTAAATTTTGTCATCAAGTAACGTTGGCATATTGTGAATCCTCATAGTCAAATCAAGCTATTTTCCCTACATTTGTTATTTTGGGTTGATTTCCTATCTACCATTTCCGCTCCTGGTGTGAAATCTTTTTATTAATCTAGCTTATGTGGATTTCATGAACTTGTTATCATCCTAGATCGCATTTGTATATAAGGTCGAATGAGAACTATATGAGCCATTGAAGGAGCAACATCGAAAAATTCTTAACATACATATATGATAATACAATTTATAAAAAATATATATTTTAATAGTTTTAATCAAACAAAAAAATTTGAACCTTTTCCAGAAAAGCCTTCCATTAACATTGTTATCACTTTGATAGATCAGGCAGTATATGTCGTTTAAAATCGACCAAACTTTTAGACCGGGCAGTTTGAAGGATTTCCATCTCATGGAATAAATACCAAATTATTATTCTTACACCACTCAAGGGCATGTTTACCATAATGACATGAACTTTCCTTGATGTAAATTTCGGTATTTATAACGGGTTGCCATACTAAAAACTTTTGGAATTTGTTCCTAAATTTTTCTTCAAAATTTCCTCGACCATCAGCAACAAAAAATGTTTGACCAGGAAGTTGCATAATTTTATAAGTTTATCTTTTGGAAAACTTCACTTTATTTCCATGCTCTATAATAGGCCTTCAAATTTTTAGCAGCGTTCCTGTCACGAACATTTTATGCCTTGTATATTTTTAAACCTGCTTTAGCTTAAAACCTGCATTAACCTTTTGGACCAAATAGTCCGAGCGCTGAGCAAACCGAGCTGCTTTCTATGCCATGTATTGGGATTTCTTTTGAAAATGCTTTATATTTTTTGGCTTTAGAAACATAATTCCCTCTACCTGAAAAAGGTTTTCTATCAACGGTCAAGTTGTACCGGTACTGTTTGATAGCATTAAAAACAATTTGACGACACTCAGACCTTTGAATGAGTGTTTTTTAATACATATTTAAGATTATGGCCAGATCTTCTAAGAAGTGGTTTTGTATTTTATTCCGTCATAATAATGGCTATTTGAAAACACTTTACACATACACATACACACCATTATAGAAAAACTCAAAACTTGTCGATTCTAGATTTATTTAAGATATTTATAATTTTAAGGCAACTATAAGCTTGAGTCCTTGTTATGTTAGAACATTTAGAAAAAATCTGTGTAAAATTATGGTTTTAGTAAAAACCATTTCCTTGAGAGAAATTTGCGATCCGAATTCTTTCTCGATGTTTACATGAGCAACCATCCTGTTAGATGGACATCGACTCTGGAAACGATTTTAAAAAGATCGTTGTACTAAAGAAGTGTTAAATTATGCCTTTTTTACTTAAAATTACCAAAATATTCAACAAAATTACCAGATTTATTATTGAGACCGAAATTTTATCAATTTCTTTGAAGTACGATATCATTCATTATTTTTTCACAGTTAAACAATGGAATTATTTAGCTAAAATTGTAAAGATTTGCAAATTTACTTTGTATCTTTTATGCAAAATAGTCGAAAACAATACGAAACAAATAAAAATGTTATAGTCGATCAATCCCGACTATCTAACACCCTGCACCACATTGTTGGATGTAAATGACAGCTACGAAAAATTTTCATATCCGATTTATGATTAAGTGTGAAGTACATTATTATGATGTTAATATGTATGCGAAATTTATACGTTTTGAAAAGATGTTTCCTGGGGGGGTTTATTTCGGAGCTAGATGATATTATGAACCGACCCTCTAATAATTCCGAATATCGATTTGAGAGAATATTTATCTTAAAATTTCCAGTTGCTAATGTTCGTTCTGTTGGTTTTGTAAGGTAACGCATATGTGAGATTAATGTGCTTCTAAGTAATATTTGGGGCTTGTATGCGACCTATGAGAAGTAAAGGAAAGATCCCCGCATTATTTTTTAAATAGATTTAGAATGCTACAAAACTTGTTTTTATTTAATTTAGTTAAAATCGCTTTATATTTACGACTTTTATGACCTTAAACCCTCATTTCGAGAGGACATTTTGGAACATATTGGAAAGAATGAGGCCAAAAAATACCATATACTAAGTTTAATCAAGAAACCTAAAAAATTGCGACCTGTAAAGTGTTCACAATGTTTACATTCCAACCAGGCAGCCGGACAAATAGACTGACAGTGCATAAATTTAAATCGACTCAGATAGTGGGTCTGAGTCAAACGCTATACTTAAAGGTGGGTGTTACACAATTTTTTACTGTATGTTACAACCAACAGCAAAAACGCATAAAACCCCAACCACCTACGGTGGCGTAGGGTATAATAAGACATCTGCTTACGGACATTTCATTTCAAAACATATACACATTTGTTTAATATACAATTGCAACACAATTTTAAATATTTGTATCTTTTAACTATCATACGTTTTCAAGTATATTTACCCTCCCTCAATTACATATTTATTATTGAGATAACAAACTATAACGACTTTGCCATATATAAAATGTATACAATATCTGTTATATATTCAAATTTACCATTTATACTCACAAATTCGAAAATATAAAATACGACCAAAATTATTTAAACTTCAAGAAACCAAAAATGAAAAAATATCAATCGCCCCCTTTAAAAAAAGCACATTTAACTTGTTGCTACAATTTTGTGAGATATTTTTACATTTTTTGTATTTTTGTATTTGGTAGATATTTTCTGCGCAAAATATTTATAACATCTGTTGAATTTTTAAAGATATTATCTGGAAAAAACAAAAAAGTGAATGATAAAAACTTTAAGTTTATTAAAGTTTGTAGTTATGCTCATAAACTCCCAAAACAAATTTGCGGAAATATAAGAAGACAACATTTTTTCGTTGTTCCAAAAATAAAACTGAAATTAAAAAAACAAAAAACTAAAAATTACAAAATATTGCAGCTTATTTTTAAACACATTCCCTTAAATACATTGAACAAAAAAATTTCTTAAGTATTTACGCTGAAATATTTTCAAGTTAAATTTTGTATGTTCAAGGAGGAACACTGTGTGAGAAACAGAAACCATTTAAACGCTCGAATAACTATGTGGTAATACAACATTTTTTGGGGGTTTGGTAGTGGTTGTGGGTTATATTCATATAAAATGAAATAAAATAAAAAGTAAAATATATATTCTATGTATTTGCTATCTAAAGAAGGATTCTTTAATTATTGTAAATATTTTAAAAGTATTCAACAGGTTAATTAGCTAATTGAAGTACATTGAGACTGAGGGATATAAAAAATTAAAGTTATTTCTGAAGTTTAAAGAAAATTTTTATACGAGCACTTTAGAATATCTGATGTGAGGACAGCCTTACCTATAATACGAAGTTTGGGAATTCCTCAAAGGCGACTAAAGGACAATGTAAAACTAGCAAGTTTGTCAACATGATTTTCACTGTAATCCTTTCAAATCGCGGCTCAAACCAACGATGTGAGAGAAAAACCTCCTAACTAATTCGATTCCAATACAAATATTATATATGTATTAAATAAGGGATAATGAGCGATTTCCAAGCACTAAATTCAAACGTTTACTTGAAACCGTGGAATTTGTGGTGTTGTTGTTCAAAGTTATCAATACGAATTTCGATATAAAGAAGTATGCTTTGTTCGTATATTCAAATATCTTTTCTTGATCGAAACAATACAGGTCTTAGTTAAACTAAGCAAATTATATTCGTCTGGCCAGTTCTTCTGTATCGGAAATTATGTGTACTTTTCAAAAATGTTTATCTTATGTAAGTGTAAAAATAAGTTTATTTTGCAAATTATTTAATTTTGAAATTCATAAAAATTTTTTTAACTCAAATTTTCTTAAAGAAATTTTACATACAGATAATTTTTTCGACACTTAATCGGAATATTATTTCTCCTAAAAGAAATCCCGTAATTCCCAAAAAAGTTTCGAAAATTTCCAAAAATGGAGTATTTTACATTTTTTGCTATATCTTTCTAACCAATATCGGGAAGCAAAAATTTCTATTACTGAAAATTTCAAAACATATCAGGCTTTAAAAAAGCATAGGATTTTTAAAATTCCAGCTTTGCGATTTGAAATTATTGTATTATAAAAAAATATCTGTAATTCGAGAAACTCTGGCTCTTTCAACATTTAAGTTTTTGAAACATTTTAATGCACAATAAAGTAGCCTTTCGGAAAAATATAAACTCGGTAGAGGTAAGAAAATTTGTTTATAACTTAAAAAGAGTGTGACTAATTTTTTTGCAAAAATCGAAATTTTTAGAAAATTCAAATTTAAAGGGTCATAACTTTTGATTCTTTGAAGATATTTAAACAATTTTTTTACAAAGTTTTATCATTATCTTTTTAAAAAACAAAAAATATTTGACAAAAATTTGACTAAATTTGAACTCTCTATAACATAAAAACTTTGCCAAGATCGGCCAAAAATTAAAGTTTTAAGCTTTAATATATCTCTTAAACTATAAGTTTACCCATCCGACGAGGTTTTCTATAGATTTTCTGTAACAGAATATAAAATATATAAATTCTATACTTCTATAATCTTTAAAATCGTTTTAGATATGAGAAATCTGGATCGTTTTAAATATTTTAATGATCCAAGGTGACCAATTTTGTGAACCTATGGACCGAGCTCTGTTAAGTGCACAAAGTCCAAACCCAAAACTTAAACTCTTCTTTACTTCTACTATCACTAACTGTTTGGAAGTTACAGATTTATTTCCATTTTATAGTTCATTTGATATACTGTGACTTGTCCGCATATGTTATCATGTCAACTTCAGTTGGAGACCCTAGTATTTTCGAGAGGTAGTTAAACGAGAATTGTGATGGCACTTCACCCTGTGAAAGTCCAATGAAAGGAGGGGTAATTTTTAAATCGATCTTGTTGTTGATATGAACTAATACAGAATTTATTTGCGATAAATCAAAATATTTCATATCCTTATCAGCATGTTTGTATGGACAGACAGACGAACATCGCTTCATCGACTCAGAAAGTGATTCAAAGAATATTGGTATACTAAATGTCCATATGACCATTTTTTGAGATATAAAACTCATGAATACTTGCATGATGTTGCAATCAAATTAACATACTTAACAGATATGTAGAGATCCACATAAGAATAAGAACATAAGAACCATAGAAGTTTGAATAGAGATGAGCATGGGGAATCTACTGCATATGCCCGCCGTTATGAGCATTTGAGGTTATAGTTGCCATTATAGGTGTTTTGTAATACTTTAATTATATAAACACAACATTTTCGCACTACTTTTTCTATTTTTCTATTATTAATTCTCCTCACTAAACTCCCATTTTTATATGACCCTGTTCAACTTTTTTTAGAATATTTTTTTCTCCAAAAATAACCAAATAATAAATACTCAAACATCAAAACCAAAAAAGGTGAAAAGAATAACTAGAAAGGTGAAGATGTAGTTTTTGCTTTCCTGTTGGAAACAGTAACAAAGGACTAAGAGTTTGAAAGAAAAGGAAAAAGGGTGTAAATAAATACAACATATATTTCGCTGATGGCTTAAATAATATTTTGCAGCGATGTATTCCATACAAACATACATATTTACTGTTGTATGATTGTTTGTTTAGCTGCTATGGTTTGGTGGCTTTATGTTCGCTCTAAGGTTTTGTGAGTGACTGAGTGAGTAGGTTGTTGGGTAACAAAACTGGTAAATGATTTTTCTTCAACTGTTGTATTTTTGACGCTCAACTACTTGAATTGAAATCGTAAGTTAAAACAAAGGAAGAATCTAATGAATGAATGAAAGCTAAACTATGAACTGAACCGAAATAAATAACTCTTTATACAAGAAGTAAAAAAAATATTCGTTAGTGAAAGTTGATACAATCCAGAAGATATCCAAAAAAAAAAAATAAAGGAATCAACCAACTATAAAAATGAATAAAATATAATATAGCACATTGTAAACTGTAGACAAGTAGGAAGAAGATGTTTAATATTACACCCAAAAACACAAAAACTAAAAGGGAGTAGGAGGGGGTTATATAATAGGAAATCCCAATAGTGCAAAACCATGAGTAAGTAGTTATAAAATGCGATATATTAATGGATATATTTCCTTCTTTCCAATCACTTTTTGGAACTTTTGGCTTGTGTAACATTTTTCCCTATTTTTACATTTCTTTTTCTTTTTTTTTTAAATTTGGTCAGTTATATAAAAAACACATGATACAATTGTAACATATAAAATGGCATAAAATTACATTGTAATGGTAGATTTTATCCTAAGGGCTTATTTTATAATGGTCGATATAAACTGACCATTTGAATACCCCTTCAAAAACATTTCCATAAATCAAGTTTCTTTAATACTCTATAAAAATGTTGATTACGAGCTCAAAAAATAAAATTTATGGCAATTTTTTTGGGGAGAAAAGTTTACAGATTATGTAAATAAAATGTTTGGGGAAAAAGTGAATGTTGAAGTTTAAAAATTGGTTATATTTTTAATAGGTTTTCAAAAAAAAAACTTCAATAAAAACTTTGCAAATTTTATTTATATTTAAATTTTTCCAAACAGGGAAGTAAATTTTTTATTAAAATTTGAAGTTATAAAAACTTTTACTTGACTTCTTCATTGCAAAACCATAACTGGAATCTTTTAGAAAAGAATCTTAATAATTCTTTTAAGATACGTTATAATGAATTTAGCATTATCCCATTGCTTGTAACTGCCCTGATGGAATATATCAGACTTATGATCTAATTTTTCAATTAATGCATATAATAGCGATTTAATTTTGATTTTTTTAAAGATTTTAATATGGGTAAACTCTGTTTGTGAAGATATCATATTAGACGGTTATCCTTTAGAGTTAAAAAAATATTTATTTTCAAAATTTTAGTTTTTTACCAATCATGATGAAGTTTTTATGCTAGAGCAGGTCCAAATTTTATACAATTTTGTTTTTTTTTTTTTTTTTTTTTTCAAATATCTTTTATTTTATTAAAAACTTATGAGAGAACTTTGCAATGATAATTATAAAAATATGTTCATGGAAAAAATTATAAGATCTTAAATTTGAATCTTCAAATATGCAAAATTTTTGCCGAAAAAAGGGTTACTTAGGTTACTTAGAAAACATATTTATACTAAAACTTTATAAAATGCAAAAGAAAAAAAAAAATAAATTTTGGGAAAACACATTTAGACCACTTTTTATATCGCTTCAATTTCCGGTTTAATTTCTTAAATTGCAAAGTGGGAATTAAAAAAAAAACTAAGTTTCTTGTATAGACTAATGACTTCTTTAATTTTCTTTAGTAAACATGTTTGCATCCTGTCATCGGCTGGAGAGATACAGCGAAAATTTTGATGATGTGAAAATTTTCATTAAGAAATTTTGACTAACAAAGGGGCTTCCCCCCTTAGTTTCACAAAATCCAAACTAATAACCAAAACTCAGCCGTTCGAATATCATAGATTCCTAGTTTCTACTTTTAACTATGTGCATATGGATCCGCTAATCATATCAGAATATCGTAAATTAAAAAATAATATTTTTTATCTACAGGATCAAGGATATTCCAATAGAGAAATTGGTTTAAAAATTTAACGTGTGGTGCGGAATTTCTATAGGAAAGGACAGAATAATGGTTTTCTGCAACCTCCCAAAGGAAATACTAAGTTAACAAAAAGAGAGATTAATCTTATAAAACAAGAAGCAACCCGTACATGAGATGTACAGAGGAGTGACAAATTGTGATTTTCTCTGACGAAAAATATTTATATAATTTCGGCGGTGAGTGTTATGGTAAAATTTCTTATCTTCCAAAAAAACGAATAGCACAATTGTTGAAAATGCTATTTTTTATTGTATGGATCAATATTTTATATTCCAGCAAGATGCTGCTGCGGTACATGTTTAAAGCAATCCAAATCATTGCCCGTAAATTTATTCAAATAACGTCCATAATGAAATCAAAATACTTAACAGACCTAAAATACAAATTATATCAAGAATGATATTATCTTTTATATGATAACTTCTTCCTAAATCAAGATTTACTGAAAAATTATTAAGTCAAGTGGAATCCATGGGGTTTAAAAATAGAAACGTTCCTTAAATTTTCAATTGTAACCAACCATAATAATTTAATAATTTTTAAAATACAACCGACATCGGCCACTAATCTATTCACTTGTCATGCATTGATAAATCTAAACAAAATGGTTTAAATGAACCGATAAATTTATCTGATATTATATGAATTAAGCTTCGATTTTTAAACCCTCCAGGACAACAAATGATGTTGAGGTTTTATTAACTTTGTCATTTCGTCTGTAACGCTAAGACATCTTAGACTTGATAAAGTAAATAAGTATATTCTTGCATCACAACAAATTAAATTCGAATAACTTTGTCCATCTGTCAGTCTATTGGAAATATTATCACATCTGAATAATTGTCTTAATTCGATGACATTTTGCCACATTATATGTCATTGTCCTAAGCAGCTTCCTCATTAAAACCAATTTCAGATACGATTTTAGTACAAATAAATAAAATGAAAACACCTCTAACTTTGACCAGCATTCTACTTCGGTCTAAATATCTCTTTTACTATAGGAGATATGCCACAAATGAATAAATTGTCTATATTTTATTTATTATTATTTTTTCAATCAAATCATAAATTAATTTTCAGCGACTTTAAAAAATTATTCTAATATGGCCAACTTTTGTGCATAATTGGATATAATATCGTTCCAAAAATACGACTTCCGAACGCCAAGTCGGGTATCACAGATGTAGCAACAGTGAATATTGAATTAGATAATTATTTAAAACTGAACTGATTTATCATATCATACATATGAACTAATTATAATCATTTCATTCACTTTGTTGGAATTAATTTGAACTTTTAATTTTCATCTTACTATTTTTTATTTCAAAAATATCTAAATAACTAACCACTGTGCCTCTACCAACAAAAGAAAACACCTTCTTATCGAAAGTCCAATACCCATTTCATCAAATCAAACAGACAATGAATACTTAACAACCGGTTACAAATGTGTTAACATAACTATCATTTACACATTCAAATTTCGAGTAGGGTTTTCAGAGAAAAGGAATGAAATGAAATAAAATTAGTAAAAGAAAACAGCAACAAACATGAAACAGTTCAGTTATACAAATAAACGGAAATGCGTTCAAAATGTTAAATGTAAAATGAGCACACAACAACAACAAATACAACAACAACACTATACAATAAAACACTACCAAACAAAGTAACATAAAAGGGAAAATAAAAGAGAGTTGAACCAAAAAAAAGTAAATGAATGAATGAATAAAGTTAAAAGCATTTACAGATCAAATACACAAACAATAAGAAACATGAGCATGAAATAAAAACAAAAAATACGAAGAACACAAAAAAAGTTAAAGAATTGGTTTTAATGATTGAGGCTTAGAGTTGAAGAAACAACAGCAACAACAAAAATAACGTAATACAAGAACGTAATGGTAAGAACATAACATAACAAAACCAACAAAAAAGGTCAAGAACTTTATGTTAACACAAAATAACACAACACAGAAAAACAAAAAACAAGTGAAAACAAGTAAGAAAGTTATAGTCGGACAAAACTGATCATTTAATATCCTACCGATACTTGTCGATTTGGTTTCTATAATTTGCGATTTTATGAAACATACTTATTTCAAATATGATCATAATTTCCAATCGAAGTAGGATTTAAATGGACTGATCATTGCAATAGCACAAGACCATGTTGGTGTTTTCTAATTACGTTAGATGACAATTCTTTAGTGAGTCCTGAACTATTGTTTTTCCTAGACTATTATTTTTTTACAATTCTGAAATCCTAATCCAAATGTAAGTCAAATCCGAGGTTTTAGGGGAAATAGATTCCCCTCTAGTCATAATCGACTTTCGTCTAGTGCTGATTCCAAGTGTTACCTTAAAAAGTGATATCTAAGGACCTATAAAGCATATATATATATATAATGTCCGAAGACAATTAAATTTGGCCAGATTCACACTTGGCTTCTTAAGCAATTATTTGTTTTAAGACCAGCTACACCATTCTAATAGCAAAAAAGTTATAAACCGGTATCTGAAATAAAAAACTTTACTTAACTTTTCAATAAAAAATGAATTTCACTTGAAACAATTTGAACATAAGATACAGTTTTATTTACTTCTTCAACGTAACAAAAATAAGTACATTATTAGGATTGAGATTGAAAAAATCTTCACATACATAATAAAATAAAAGCGAAACGTCTAAACTTTTTAAACTGGTTTTATTTTTATTTCATTGAAATTATTATTACAAATTACAAAAAAATGTTGTTGTAATCACCACTTTCACTTTTTCGGAAATCCCCCATTAACGTTTTCATAGTGCTTTATGACACTGCTCGAAGAGCTAGTTTTTCTCCGCTTTAAAATCTATCAAACTTTTGGACACTTTTTTGTGCACTTCATATCTCTATTAACAAGAGCTCAATATCTCTCCACTGACCTTAGCTTCACTTAGTTTGGAGTTTTTATTAAAGACTAAAGACAAGTGGACACATTATAAAGTCTTATGAATGGATGTATTCATAAGACTTTTTGTAAACATTCCACTGATGTAAATTTCGATATAAATGATTGGCTTCTTTTTGAGAAATCTTGACAGCTTTTTAGTCTAAATTTTTCTTTACGTGTCCTCGAGCACAAGCAACATATAACTTTTGATCTGGAAGATGCGAAAAATCTGCCTCCCACATAAGGGTCCATCCCGGAATAGGGTTTTAAGCTTATAAAACTTTTAAATATAAACTGATTCTATTGAAAAAGGTCATAATTATATAAAAATATAATAATTATAATAATTATAAAAAGTTCTTAGTATACTTAACTGATTCCACACAAATCGGGTTACATTTTCATAGCTTCCTTAAAAGGCAACAACACCAAAGGTATTTGAGGTATAATACACAAGTTATAACCGACAGAAAAAACTGTGCTACCACCATTTTTAAGAACTCCGTTCGACCTAAAATCACTTCGTAAGTTGATTTAATATGTTCCATAACTTTTGTTAGACTTTCTGATGTTCTGAATGTGCCTTCCGAAATGGGATTTCTAAAATCTTGTACAAAAAAAAATCGAATAAAGTTCTGAAAGATGTGTCAACTTATGCGAGGACCATTTATTATCGAGCCATATATTTAGTTGCCCTCCCATTATAACACTTCTTTCCGCAAAAGGTTTAGCCTTAAAATGTTCGTCAATATGGACCAATTCTTTGAAAATTAAGACAATTCGTGAATATCGTCCCTCATTCTCCGTAAAAGTTCGTAACTCCCATATAAGAGCTTTTACGGAGAGAGGTTTTAAGCTGACAAAACTATTAAATATGAATACATTTCAATGTGACGCGGTTATAACAATTTTGAACTAGACAAAGATTTGAACTATTTGAAATATTTTACTTATCTCCATTCAATAAGTTTTGTCATTATCAAAATATTATCTCTACAAAATTGCGACATGTTTTGGTTAGTGGGCACACAATCGGCAAATCAGCAATCTAAATGAAATAAAAAACGTTGAAAATCGATTCGGTAAGTGGTTCTTATATCACGATTTTTCTTATGTGTGTAAAATTTGCTTAAAAACATAATAACCCAACCGCTTATGATGGTGTAGGGTATAACAACAAGTAAATAAAAAGTAAATAAAGGAAGTACATCCAACAAATTTAAGTTCGATATTTTACATTTTTACACAAAAAATTTTGTATTTCATTTCATTTGTATTTCCTTTCTTCCCGCTACATACTCTTATCATCACAGTGAAACAAAAAGTAGCGGACAATGGTGGTAAATAAAACATTTCATTATTGAAGGTTAAATTATACTTTTTACTCATCGTCATTATCATCATTATCTATACCACCATCCTCAACAACATCCTCTTGACGTTTTTTTTTTTCGTTTTTTCGCTGGTCAAAAAAAAAAAAATAAATAAAATAAAAATTCAGAAAAAAGATATAAAAGAAACTTAAAACATAAAACACCAGTATCGAATGGCTTAAGTGATTTAATTTATTTCTCTTTCATTATTTCGGAAGCGGGGAAGTGTTATAAACTATTTAAAGAAGCATTTATAGTTGTTAAGAAGAATTTTTTTTCAATTTGCTTAATTAAAATTCATTAATTTTTGCGTGTCTTAAATAAATTGCTGAAATACACAACGGTCGCATGATAAATACAGAAGCCGAAAAATATTTGCTTTTATTTATTTTTTATGACTTAAATTGACTACTGTATGAAGAAGTTAGTTTATGTATTTATATGAATATTAATAAATTTTGCAATATACTCAACTGTCCCTAGGACATTACTATACCCTACAGCAATATAGATGGTTGGGTTATTACACAGGGGTGGTTCGAATAAAAGTTGTACCAGTAACCGTATAGAATCAAAAATCAAATTAATGCCGGTTTCAGAAATTCAAAAATATTTTTTTGCAACGCCCCAATATATATTCTTAGTCCGATCGGCAAAAATTTTATATAGTTGGTTGAATTCAAGATTCCTTAATTTTTTCCTTTCGTGTTTTTTCAGTTTTTTTCACAAAAATCGAAAACCAATATCGAGGAGAAAAAATTTTCTATTTCTATTTCTATATTTCTATTAGTCAAGTCAATAGCAAAAAAGTTATACTCTAAAATACGCAAAACTTTGATACATGTCACAAACATATAAGTCGTAAGCTCAAAATT
The DNA here is from genome assembly GCA_004302925.2 of Cochliomyia hominivorax. NCBI lineage: Eukaryota > Metazoa > Arthropoda > Insecta > Diptera > Calliphoridae > Cochliomyia > Cochliomyia hominivorax. Next base: position 45,410,346 of record PYHX02000413.1, on the reverse strand, counting down.
ATGACTTATATGTCACACAGAGGTCGTAATTTTGAAAACGATTTGTCATATATATTTTTTGAACTTTTTTAGAGACCAATTCTGTTGAAAATCAGCACAAGTTTTTTTAATGTCTTAAATGTATATTATTAATTTGGCCAATATCGGTCCATATTTTGCTAAATTTCTCATATAAAATCTCTTCTCGGAAAACAGTTTTGAGCTAGTCAATAATGACCTACTATACCATTATATATATGATTATGCCTTATTTTTTTGGCGAATTTCAATACAATTATTGCAATATTTTGCTATAGTTCTAATGAATAGCAATATTTTGCTATAGTTCTAATTAAGACCCCTTCCAAGAAAACAATTTTAAATATAATTCAATTTTAGTGAAATTTGGAACAATTGTGTTTTTAAACTGACTTTATAATATATAAATCTGGTTTGACATTTATCGGGCCATATTTGGTTATTACTTCCTTATAATCCTACTTTCTGAAATAATGTTTTAGCCTAAAAAGATTTTTTAATCGAAATTTATACACTTATCGAAATGTTTTCAATATAAATTTACGTATATTACAATATCATCAATTCATTCTAGTTTTTTCATAATATTAGTTTTGGAGGGAGTTTGAGATTCGACAGAGCCGAATTAAGTTTTCCTACTTATTTTTTTTTAATTCAAACTTTGCGATTTAAGAAATTAAAACAGAAAGTTTGACCCATAAAAAAATAGTCAAACTTGAAAACTGTGCTTCTAAAATTATGAAATAATTTGACCCCAATATTTCAGTTACCTCCCATACAAATGTTATTCCCGGAATGGGGTTTTAAGGTCATAAAACTCCTAAATACAAAGCGATTTAAACGAAATTTTGCACATGTAAGTCTTATAATATTCTAAAGCGATGTACCAAAATATGCTATGGCCGATTCATTATTTCTCATAGATTATCTTGTAGCCTCCATATAAACTCCAAAAATATAATTTTGAAATGCACAAATTTAACATAAATCTTAGTGCCACAATAATAAATTACACAATTAAGGTCAGAAAATTAAATTATACGAAGGTCGTTCATTTATTTTTCGTAACAACAATTTTTAGCCGACGGGCTGGACCGACTTTATATTCTTACTATTTTGAAAATATTTCAAATAATTATATTTTGTAAAAGCTCAAAATATAAAATCAAATTCTGTGAGGCTTGATTCACATTTTTCACTGACTTCTTAGTTATATGCTTATATTTGTCTATATTGTCAAAATTCTGATGCCAAAATGATTTCTTCCTTTATTTCCCTTCAAAATTGTCTTCGTAAGAATTACAAACACAAATATTTTTTATTTCCGTTTGCAATTAAGATCTATATATTTTTAAGACGTTTTAACAAATTTTCCACAACAACAAATTCGCTTGTATTACAACAATTCATGTTTATTCCATTTTAAAATTTTCAACTAAAATCACGTAGTTTTTCTTATGTCTGCAATCCTCCCTAAAAATTTTTAATCTGTGTCACATTTATTCCTACTTATTCCATTGTCCAAATGGAATTTATTTTTTTTCCATAGAAATAAATAATTTAAAATAATTTCATAAGAATTTTAATATGCGCGCCAATACATACAAATACAAACACACACTTATATATTTACTGGCACAATTTTACTATTTTTCTGCCTTGAACATAATTTCCAGAATACATTATTTTATATCATATAGTAAATATGTGCATATTTATATATATTTCTGCTATTTGTACTTAATGTGTAGATAGACTATAATGTACGAGTGGAAAGCAATATGGACACATTAAATTCTATATATACTAAAATATACTTATGAAGATACGAGGGAGTATCTAAAGAAGGTTTTGAATTTCTAAAAGTTTTTATGTTCTAATGATTCTTTTAGAAGTTTTAATTATATTCAAGATAACTAAATATTGCATTAATAGATATTCGAGTTCACTGATAAACATCGAGGGATATAACTTAAATCTTAATAGCAAGTTTTTTTTCGAATTTGTCATCTTGTTATTAAAGGGCTTTCAAAAATTTATTGTTATCTATTTAAATATGACATCTCTGATCTTCGTTTCTCTTTAAAGAACTTTCTGATTCACCCTCTTATATACATTTCTATATACATAAATGACCTACACTTCAACACATCATTAAACAAAGATTTTATGTTTCATGAGATTTACACTTCCACGCACACATACCTACATGCCACACAGATGTACATTTACCGATACATATCCGCACTTAAGTCTAAATGTTGGCGTAATTTAAAACCTTTTTTTCATAAATGGAAATATTACCCAATAGTTCTGTGGGCCCTTAAATAGTAATTTTTTAGTGTACTGCTACGTAATGAAATAACTTTAGAGCCGATCAGAATCTGAGTCGATTAACCAGTCTGTTGAAAACAATTCACAGTGGGTACAATATATAATTTTTAAAAATAAATCTGCAACTTTCGATCAACTGCTAAATAGTGAGTCCATGGCCGAAATTAAGGGGGCTCAAAATTTGGTATCTTAGATAATGACAACGTACCAAATCTTTGTACCTCATTGTCTTTTTAATTATTTCAAATTTCAGTTTAGAAGTTGTTGTATTCACTTAGTAAACGATTGAAAAAATTACACTTTTTGGGCTGAGAAAAGTATATGAACTCTTTTTATATAAAAAAGTTTCCCAATTTAATTAAGTAGAGATTGTCTCCAATTCGACCAATTTTTATCAAACATTAAGAATTTAATATAAATATGTCCTAAAATCTGAAAGACAGAGCTTCAAAATAACAGTTCTGCAAACCTAAACATCTGACAATGGGTTCTCTCCGACATCCAATATTGTGGAATAATCAGATTTTTGTCTTCCAAAATTACATGTTAGAATTTGGTTACTTCTGCGATATGAAAGAAGCACGTTTGACTGCCAACTTTGTATGAATTGTAGTCAATAACAACTCCGTATGATTTACTGTCAGACCATTATACTTCTGACGTACCGAATCCCTCATTTACTATTCAGATATACCATTTAAAGTTCAAATCTCCCTTTTGGACACAGAATTGCATTTTAGAGTGTTAAGATGCTGCCGAGTATTCCCACTCAAAATTATTGAAAATATCACACTTTGACTGAACCACGAGTATTACAAGTTTTATATACTCAACAAATATGGACTGATATTGATGAAATGAATAATATATTTTCAAACAATCAATAAAATAACTGGGCCGAATTTCAACAAAATTGGTTCATATTTAAGAGTCCTATTAGCTTAAAACAATATTACTGGAAGGGATCTTGGTCAAATAATGGCCCAAGCATAATTTATATAAATGTTTTTTTTTTTTTAATAAATACATTTGTGCAAAAAAAAAATTGTGCATATTTTAGCCCATAACTTTGATTCTATTGATCATATTTAGTTGATATTTGTGTGATGATGAAGTATAGATATTTATGTTATGGTGATTTATTATGTGTGTTATGTATACTTTTTGTTCAAAAACTTAGAAAAGCTCTTCCTTGGAATTTGAGGTGCTTAAGACAGGACAAAAATAAGGCCAAATTTCAATTATTTTTCTGAAAATGCTTTTTACAGACAGACAGAAGACTGACATACCTTTACATTTACATTGAAAAAAAGTTTCAGTTTACCTACTTTAATAATACACTTTCCAGTTTCAGGACCTAATCATATTACTTGCAGATAAATTGTTTTATTTTGTAACAAAAAACTTTTATTTTAGACTTGGAAATATCAAAACTGTAAGGTTCATTGTACTCTCTTATTTGAACTGGAGAGTTTTGTTAATGGTCATAAGTTGTTGTTGTTATTATTTTTTTTTCAACAAGACCAAATGACATAGTTCCATTTACAATAACAATTAACTAAGTCCATATATATATAATAAAACAAATTTGTGTTTGTTTGTCGCTTCGTTTGATTTTCCACTTCAGAAATAATAAACCGTTAGACAGATAAACTTCAAATATGAACAAATCATGTATGGAAGTTAATGCCTGAAATTAGTAGTAAAATCATAGTTATTAATAATTTTGTTAATATAATTTTTTAAAATACAAATGAGTGGAAAAACCCACCGGGTTGTAACTTCTAACTATAAAGTGTTATTGTGATGGTTAAAGTAGATAAATTCCTGTAGTCCAAAAATGTTGCTAACGAATTTATCAGCTGTTTCCCACTTTTGCTAATGATCCAGTGAGGTGTCAAAAATAATGTTAATATAGACACTAATCCTTTAAATTACAATTAATATTTTAGATTATGAATTGATTTCCTAAGATTAGAACTGCTGGAATTTAATAAAAATATGTTTCCTATAGTGTTTGGTCATTTGCTGAATTTCATTACTATCAAGTATTAATAATTAAGTAGTTAAAAGATATCATTTCAAATGCATGTGTGCGTTTGAAAGATATTGAAATACTTATACCTACAGTAAATGGAAATAACAATGAATCATGAGATTTTATATCCATATACCTGATTACAATTATATTTAAGAACCGAGAAAAATGTAATTAATGTAATTTTTCAGAAATTTAAAAATTTTTTTGTTTTCAAAAAGTCATGTAAATCATGATTTTCTAGAAGTTGTCTCAGATATTGGTTTATATCCGATTTTGCTGATTTTAAATAAGGAATACAAAAGGAATATCGACAGAGCTTTATTTCATTAAGCTTTGCCAATTATTATGGATGTGAGCAAACAATAGATAGAGGTCATATTTAAATCAACTCAGATTTTGGTAAAATACATATAAATAGTAGGGTCTTATATGATTCTTCTTATCAATGCACACGGAGTGTCAAAGTTAATATGCCCTCTTCGTTACTTGTAGTAGTGGAGACTAAAAAAATGATAGTTAATATTTAGTGGATATATAAACCCCCTTATAAAAATTCTGTATAGAATTCTTCAAAAATTAGTCACCTTCACTATTAAAAGTTTACTGCCTTCAAAATTTTAACAAAGCACAGTGGTTTCAAAGCTTTTTTCCAGGAAATTATTCCATAACTTTTCAATTGTTGAAGATATTTATAAAAAGTCCCCATTTGGTCAGGGGAGTAGTGGTTGTTGGCCCTCCACCATTACAAGTGGTGATGAGAGTATATAAACTTTGTTATTCCGTGTGTGGCGCTAAGAAGAAATCATAAAGTATATATGTACTTGCATCAAATCAAAATCTGAGCCGATTTAGCTATGTCCGTTTGTCTGCCTGCTATTGGAAACATTCTCACGCCTACAATAATTGTCCAAAGCGATTTTCTTGGAAATTGTTCTAAAACTATTCAACTGCTGAAAAAACTTTTTAACTGCTGATTTAAAAAAGTCCCATATGTTGGCCATAATGGGTACCGTGTTTATTTATTTATTTATTTATTTATTTATTTATTTATTTATTCTTTACTGAATTATAAGCATTTTGGCCAAATTCATTATTTATACCCTCCACCGCCACAAGTGGTGATAAGGGTCTATGAACTTTGTCATTCCGGGTATAACGCTAAGAAGGAATCACCTTAGCATCTATAAAGTACAAATATTCTTGCATTAAATCAACATCTGAGCCGATTTAGCTATGTCCATCTGTCAGTTGGAAACATTCTCACGCCCAGAATAATTGTCCGAATTGAATGAATTGACCACATTGTTCATTGTAGATCTTCAGTTTCCTTTTTTAAACCAGCTAAATCGATATATTAGAAAAAATTATAGACTGATAATTGCAACAACCAAATTTTCAAAGAAGATTCTAAAATTAAAAAAAAACATCATAATCGGATCAGTAGAAAAAACGTTAAAGCTTATAATATGCAAAATTTTGATATACCCCAAAACTAGTTTGTCATATAGACTGCAATTTCTAATATAATATTTTGAAATTTATTTAATTTTTTAACTTAATTTTTATATTTAATAATAATTAGAATTACAGAATTATTTCCCAAAAAAAAAACGCTTTAGGTACCACAGTCTAAAATATTTTACATGAAAACTTCTCATGTTGAAATTTCTATTTGCAGTAAGACTATTACTATTCTTTGGGCTTACTGCTCATGACTAATTCAAATGTAAATTAATATAACAAAGATATATTTATATAATTCAGTTTCATTAAATAGTTAATACTATGTAGATGAATTAAGGTGTTATTAGTAAAGTGCCACCAATAATTTAGTTTTGTAACAAATAATTAAGATATACTCCCCTCTTCAGTACACATAATGCACAGTAATAATTGTACCATATCAAATATCATTTTATCATTACCTTAATATTAAGATTTTGAAAATTAACACGCAAAAAAATATTGTTACGGTAACCATCGAGAAATATCATATCATGATTAATTGTTTTGATTAATATTTTTGTGCTACCACAAAATATGATTATCTTTCAACCATATTATTATGGCTGTGAACGCTATCACATTTATATTGTTGACCAAATTATTCTTCTAGAGCAATAAAATATATTTTTATTTTGTGAAAATTTCAAAAAAACTAATCAAGGTTGCCATTTCATTAAAATGATTTTGTTTTTACAGAATTAAAGAACTTTAAGCGTTGTAAACAGTGGGACAAAATCGATAAATTGAGCCTCTTTGAAATAGAAATATTTAAAATTGTTTTCGCTATTTGAAATATTAATGAAATGTTGATGTAAATTATAGACTTACTAAAAAATTCAGTGAATTCCTAAAGTTGTAAGGAGCGCGGAATTTGATGTCATGTATTCCAAACGATATTCTTGCTGCAAAATGGATGACGAAAACTAATAGATTTTTCGCAACTTGTTGTTAATGATCGAGAAAATGTTGAAAAAAAAACTAATCATTTGGTGCAATGTGCTCTATAAATGCCGAAATTTACACTTAAGATTATTTACAAAAAAGGCTGTATCCCTTCATAATGTATACCATTATTTTTAGCCAAACTTGGCATAAAAAATCTTTTTGTTGCACAAGAACTATAATAGAAATTTGTAGCAAGAGAGGTATATTGTTTAATCTGTCAGGAGCTGAAGCCAGTGGAGAGATAATGGTCTTTTGTTAAGAGATAATTGAGGAGCACAAAAAAGGTGTCTAAAAAGGTGGTAGATTTTAAACGGAGATGGACTTCTCGTTCGAGCAAAGTGACGGAGTGCACTACTAAAACGTAAATGAAAGAGTATCCAATAAAGGCTTCAAATTTCATCACTAGTAATTAAAACTTTGAAAATACTATTTTTTCTGTAAATTTTAATAATAATTTCAATAAAAAATAAATTAGTAATAAAAAATTTATGGAAGATAAAGCATAGTAATAAAAAGTAATTTAAAAAAATTACATATAATTTTATTAGTTTTTATCAAAAAAAAAAAAAAAAAAAAACACTTAAATTAAACTGAATGAAAAACGTTTACCCAATCTCAAATCAAATATGATTAACGATGATTTCGCTTCAAGATTGTTTTCTGTGTTTTCCCTCTACACTCATATATTATAAGTGCTGGCTCTTAATACGGTAGGTTCATTAATTAAACTCTTTTTCTAAAAATCCGCTGCTGTGATTTTGTATATCAAAAGATTGCTTAGTTATTTGTTATAATTTACGAACCCTTAAGGGAAACAACTAAGAATATTATTATCGGTTAAGTCGAATCTTTAATATCCTACACCTCAAATGCGTTTGACGTTAATATATTATCTTTCGTACATACACAACTACACAAACACTCACTAACTACAATATATACCCATTTATCCTAAATATAACACAGGAACATTTATTGTGTCAAAAAATTAGTTATATAACTTTTTTCTACTGAACTGATTTTGATAGCATTTAATTTAATATTATGACAAAATTCAATTGAATTGTCGATTTATAATTGACGATTTTATTGATTTTAAATGGAAAACTTTCTTGGACTATAGAAAATACTCAGGATAAATTTCATTGGGTTTTGACAATTATTGTTCATGTGAGCGTGCCGACAATAGATACCCTTACATATCTAAATCGAATCAGATTTTGATTTGGTGCAAGAACATATAAATTATGAGGCTGGAGATGATTCCTTCTTAGCGTTATATACAGGATGACGAAGTTACTTTTGGTGGTGGAGGGTACAAAAGTATTTTTTTTAATACTTCAATTAATTTTTTTATTATTCTCATTTATAATTTCCTCCTTCAATATTTTTTAATATAAATAAAATAATATTTTTTGTAAAATATAATTAAATTATATATAAACAATATAGATAGACATGCCTGTGCATAGAGGAAGATAAAATAAACTGAATATTTATATTTAAACATGAGTGTCCATAATAAAATATCTCTTCTGTTTGTTGGAAATAATAAAAATATTATTTTATTTTTTTCCGCAATATTATTTAAACAATTTTTTCTGCACATTATGATTATTATGGTCAGTTTATAAAGAAAACAAAAACAACAGCAATAACAATAACAGACGTATGAAAAAAACAATAGAAACAATAATAAATTAACGGCACTTTTAATAACACTACGGTCTAATAATTTCCCCCTCTTTGTTTTATTAACCATGATATTGAAAATGGAATATTAAAATATTGAGTTAGTGGCAAAAGTCTGCAAATAGAAACTAACAAGTATAAAGAAAAAAAATAGATAAAATATATATTTACACATATACATATCTATATAAAAATAGTTGTCGATATTTAATTTATGATACCCTACACACGAACAACACGATTATTGTGGTAAATAAAAATTTAATTAATTGGAAACGTGCATTAATTGTGGGTGTCACAATTGTGACAAGCAATTTGGTAATAATAAAAAAATAATATTAATTAATTTCTGGTTTACATGATTATGAGTGTAATTGTGGATAGTTTTTAATATTTTCAAAATGAAATTGATACTTTAATAATAAATGTATAGAAAATTTTCTCAGATTTTAAAAGTGAAAAAATAATAAAATTTCCTTACAGTTAAAAACTGTCACAATTTTTGCACAGATTAGTCAAAAATTATTAAAAATTTAAATTAAGATTGTTTATTTAAGAGTATGAGCAATATTTAACAGTTTTATTAAGTATACGCCTCATCTGTGAACGGTTTTTATACCCACCACCAAAAGTTGTGAAAAGTTGAGAAAAAGAAATCATCCAAAGCCCAATGAAGTATATATATTCTTTAATCCAATAAGAAACTGACTCGCTATCTAGCTGATGATGGAACCAAAAGTTAAAATCCTTTAAATTTGAAAACGATATTCTTTGATATCGATTTTTCCTTGATATTTTGAAAAAATCCTTTAGTAATACACCCCTCAGAATAACACTTTAAAGTCTTTTGTGTTAAGCAAAAAAAAATATACGTTTCAAAAACCTAAATTTTAGGAGAACTCATGTATCCAACATTCGTTCGATTTTTTCATAATTCCAATTTTTGGCTTAATTTCGCAAATCGTAAAGGCGGAATTAAAAAAAGTAATCTTGATGTATTCTAAAATTTCTGGCAAATTACTTTTATGTGACTCTATACCGATATGAGCAAAAACGTAATAAAGCATTTTTGGATTTACAGAAAAACCAAATAATATTAATAGTTTCCAATTACGTATTAAAAAATATAATATAAAAAAAACTTACTCAACACTTTTTACACTTTTTAAAAGCAGAGGTAATTTCGGATACACTGTTTAATATTATTATCATCTTTACCTTACTTACAACTCCCAAATGAGGATTAAAGCAGAATTTAAAAAAAATGTATTCATAAAATCGGATCAGCAGAAAAAGCTTTATAGGCTAAAGAGTGAGACCAAAAAATTCTTAACATAAGTAAAAATGGAACCACTCAACTTACAATTTCATTTTTACTTCATTGAAATATTTTTATAGTTTTATTCACTAACAATGAAATTTTGAACTTTTTCGGAAATCATTCCATTAACGTTTTTATAGTATTTTCTCTCAGTTTGCTCGAACTGGTAGCTTATCTCCATTTAAAGCCTACCACATTTTTGCACAACTTTTCTGTCTCTTCAATTTTATTTATCAATTGCCCGATATTTTTCACTGAACTAAGCTACGGGCAGTTTATTGGATTTACCTCTCTTGGTACAAATACCACATTATTGTTTTTGTACCACTCAGGGTCTTATTAAACATAGTGACTGGATGATAAGTCAAGACAAAGATAAGTGGACACATTATGAAGTTTTGTGAATGTAAACATTTCTTAATGTAAATTTCGGTATTCTTTTCTTTTGTCGCAACTGCATATTGCTTGTCATGCCAAAAACTTTTTGGGAAATTTGGATTGCTTTTAGGTTCCAACTACTCATCAACATTCTCTCGAGCATCAGCAATATAAAATTTTGTTGCGAAAAATTTGACAGAATATACGTTTCGCAATCAATTATGCAACACTTTAAGAAAACTTGACATTTGCTGTGTTCCTATAGAAACTTTTTGAGTCTTGCATGTTTAAAAACCTACATTAACTTGTGAAACCAAATACTCCGAGCACTGAACTATCCGGTCTGCTTTCATTCGGGATGTTTTGAGAGATCTTTTGAAAAATGTTACCTAATTCCTGACTTAAGAAACATAATATGGAATATCCCTTCTACCGAAGCAGGTTTTCAATCAACGTACAAGTTCTCCCAGTACTGTTTAATAAAAAATTTTGTAACCGAGAAGACCAAATTTTAAGAATTCACTTCTTGATTGCAGTACCAATTAGGAACATGTGTTTTTTTCACTGTAGTAAGAGGTTCAAGCTTTTATAAAGCAACTGTCACCTTCTATCACTATATGAAATTTCAGATAAACCCAACTGTCCGATTATTTCCTAAGACATTCTGTTCCACCAACGTAGTTTAAAAAATTTCTTCAAATTGATAACTGCATTAGTGGTGAAATTGTTTTTTAAACACTTATTAGTTTTAAAATAATGAATGATAGTAAATGATGTTAAATGATATTAAATATGTAATTTTAGCACACATAATATTATTAATTTTACTTAAATACAAATTTCTTGTCTTTTTATATTTGTTTTTCCCATTAAGACTGAAAACAAAATTTACTTAGTTTATATTATAATTATCCTTAATAAATGATTCAATTGTTGTTTTTGCCAAATGTTTTTCTCAAAGAAAACTAAAAGGGTTGTTCATAATTCATTTAAAAGATTTTGTTAAATTATTCATATCATATTTTTTTATTTTTGCAAATTTTTTGAAACTTAAGAGAAATTCCCTTGAAATATTCATAAAACCCTCCATACAAATACATACATACATACATACATACATACATACATACATACATACATACATACATACATACATACATAAGATATATGAATGTAGACTTAAACAAAACATTGTAGGGTATCAACTGAAGGAAAAAAACAACGATGTAAAATGGTTATGAATAATTTTTCATTTATGTGTGAATGAATGTTTGTATGTATAAATTTATATATTTATGAATAGTAAGTTTTTGTCTATATATTTAAAATCTTTTTTCTTTTATTTATGAATAAATGAATTTGTTGGGCGGCAATGAATGTTTTGAAAATAACACAATAATTAACTACGGAAGCATGAAAAGAGTGGCGGATGAAACTAGAGTCCAATAAATTTATTCATTCATTTATACGCTTAAGTACGTAAGAACTGTGGATCACATAATATATATATTTTTAATAGTAATACAATTTTCAGATGAATTATTATTTTTTAAACGTGTATTTTATTCATTGAGTCCGCTTTTCTTTTGAGTCCTCATAATAAGTTGAAATCTTAAAAACTAAATTTAATTTTATTATCTAGAAAAATTTGATTTCTAATTTCCATCGCCCATGTAACTTATATTAACTTGGCGGTAAATTATTTCGCCTTTAATCTGTCTGTTAATCCATAGGATCTATGGGAGGTGGATTAGTATAAGACCTAGCCTTTTTGTATAACTCTCATATAAATTTTCGAACACTTTCTTTACTAATGAAATATCTAAATCTTTGTGAATGTTACCATTTCTAATACAACATTGAACATTAGTTATTGTACCCTGCATAATATTAAGATGATACCACATATCCTTAATGGAATTGAAGCGGTTTCATACAAGATGATATTATTGTCAAGGTTTCGCTTCTATATACCGATGTCATGTAAGTCGCTTATCCAAATGAATACCGAGTTGTGTAACATAATCACCTTTTGGGATTTTAACATCATCAAGAGAAACTGGTAGTCAGTTACCTCTTCTAATAGCGAAGGTTGCATAAAGATTGGTCCTAGAACACTTTCCTGAGGAACACAAGCCTTTATGCAGAAATTTAAATTTATGTTGAAATAATATTCAAAATGCATTAACTCCAAAAAATGTGAGTATGATTCAAAAGTATTGATTTCGACAATGAAGTCGAGTTATTAAAACTTGAACTGAACTCGGCGAACATAGAAGTCAAACGCAAGAAGAACACGCATTATCATTGGTGTTTAAAAGAAAACTTTGATATATTTAAAGCAAAGATTTGAGTATCTTATGACTAGAAAATCTCGATTTTGTATGCTGAGAATAATGCTTAAACGGTACATAAAGAAGATATTTTTATACCCTACACCACCGTATTTTGAAATATTGCTACCACCACTTTTATGTATACCGTTCGTCTCAGAATCATGTGTGACTCCTTAACGTTATCTTTCCGTCTGGCTGGCTGTACTGTGCTGTGTTGTGCAGCGAACAAAATGCAGGTCGCTATTTTAGAAATATCATGATGAAACTTGGGACGTTTTGTTTCTGGAAGGATGCCCAGAAGATATGTATGGGATATCCTCCATACATATCCTCCTTCCAGAACGTAGTTTTAAATTCATAAAATTTTTAAATAAAAACAAAATTATATTATTTCTCTCAGTTTGAAGATCTAAATATCACACATATATTGGTATTCTAATAACAATTGGACGAATTATTTCCGTATAATCCCTCTAAAATAAAAATATGGACTGATATTCATTTAATTAGTAATATATATAAATAATGTAAGTAATTTAATTGTGACAACTTTAAGTGCAATTTGTTCATATATAAGAGTTCTATAAATTTCTAATTATTTCCAGAAAGGGGCTTCTGCTGATGAAATAATTCTAACTTCAATAGTATTGGCTTATAATTAAGATCCTTATAATCTTAAAACCATATATAAGGCCCCTTCCCCTAGTCTTTATGTAGGAACTATAGCAAAACATTGTTCGTTTTAGTCATATTAATGATATATTTTCAAGAATATTACATGAAATAATTGTGCCAAATTTCAATGGAATTGATTTATATCTAATAGTTTTACAAACTTAAAACAATATTCCGGGAAGGGCTATTAAATTGATGCTATAGCAAACATATGAACCAATATTTATCAAATTATTTTGGACCATTAAAGAAAGTTAAGGAACTAATATGTTTAAGATCTTTTTTTATTAAACACATATATTCAAGAGAATAATAAAAATAATTGTGTCAACTAACAATAGACAACAATTTGAATAATTTACAAACTTAAGTTATTCCCAACAAAAACACACTCACTACAAAAAAAATTTAATTTCATTCTATTGAGATCTGATATAATTGTTAGAAATTCAAATTTTGGTAAATAATGGATTGGGTGTTTTGGCATGCTTGCCCTATGGCTTGTCCATTTTCTCAGCAATTTGGATAGATCTTACTTGACATCTATGACAACGTGGCTGACGATAGAACATATTTCCAACTCATTACTCATTATAAACTTATACACCCTACACAGAGACCAACCGAAACTCTAATCTCTTGAAAATTATTCAATTTTAACCCACTGTGTTTAATAACTGCTCATGAATCATTCTAAATGTGTGTGTGTGCATGTTGGTTATTGTTGAACCAAACAACCAACAATTATGATTGTTGAATGATGGTATATTAATGAGTGAATACATGAGTATATATAAGTTTGTAAATTTGTATTATTATCCACATATATGCCTAAAAACAAAAGGAAACTAACTTACACTAACAAACGATTTGCTCTAGTTCTTCACTTCAAGTGGAAATAACATTTCATCCATATCATTTTATTTTCACATACATACACACTAACATACATCCATGCATCCATCCAGTCATTCATTCATTCATTCAACCAACTCACTAACTACAATTATATTCATACTTAATACGTGGTAGCAATAAAAAAATCCGCAACAAATTCGTTAGAATTATATTGTTGTACTTTTTTGGCAACATGAAACCAAAAACCCTCAAAATAAAAATCCAAAAAAAGGCTCTTTACAGCCACACATACGATTATTTTCTTTTCGTGTTGCAAACATTTATAATTGGTTTTGTTTTCCACCAAAAATTATACAAACAAATATAACGAATCTATAGACAGAGGAAAACATGGATAAATGAATGAAGTACCCAGTAGTTTTTGGTTACTGACTTAAAATGGTAGAATGGTCACGGAATTTTAAGAAGAAAATAAATTCTTTCGAATCAAACTAAAAGGAAATGTGGTAGTACAAAATCGGTAATGCCCTGCCTCGAACAGTTCCATATGACGACACTTTTGCCAATTATAAATTTAACATGTGATTCGGGTATTTTCGATGTGTCCACTTTGTTAAAAGTTCGCTTTTGAAACAAGTAAGAATTTATAGTCGATCAAGCCCGACTATATAATACCCTACACCATATTGTTGTTTAAAAAACGGTAGTTAAAAATGTTACGAACCCTCGTATAATTTGACTTTTTTATTTATTCTTAAATGCGCAGTGCATTATAGTGACAATAATATCACAATTTATATTTATGCCCTTAAAAGTGACATTTTTAAGGGGTTTATATGGGACCTATGAGAAATAATAGACCGACCCTCTCATATTTTGTCACATTGATTAAGAATGTCATAAGACTTACTTGTGCCAATTTAGCTTTGGATCTGAATGGCCATAAAACCCCATTCCGGTGGGAACACATGTATAGGAGGTACCTTTAACTTCAATAGGCTTTATTCTTAGGTCAAAATAATAATTTGTACCAAAATTCGTCAAGATATCTAAAAAACTGTTTACTACGTTTACATGGACAGCAAGCCGGACAGATAGACAGACAGACGGACGTTATAAAATGGACCCAAAAGTGATTCTGAGTCGAATGGTATACTTAAAGGTGGGTGTAACAACATTTTTCAGGATGTTACAATCATCTACACAAACGCACGAAACCCCAATCACCACACATTTATTTATTAATGAAAACTAATGCACACAAAATGGTGATGGAGAACAAATATTGCGTCAGTTTCTCTAAGGATTCAATTATCCAAATTCTCTTTTATCATCATTTTGTGTCTATCAGTTTTCATTAACAAAAGAGTCACATTAAATTGATTGGTCACTGGACCAATAAATTTTAGCTAACCACTTTATTTTGGCAGCCAAAACTGCAGGGTTGTAATACTGATACTTTTGCGGTTTTTGTTGTTTGGCGGTTCCTATAAGTCAGTGATTGTAAATGATCATTATCATAAACAAAAGATAATAACAGCCGGAGAGTGCTTAATTTATTTTTGTGTATTTCATATTTGTAGAAGTTACAAATTTTTATATGTTTTGACAAAAAATTTAAGAGTCCAAATGCCTGATAGGAAATTAAACATCTCAAAGCTTCTGCAAATGAAAGGTAAGATCTTAGGCTATCCAGTAGGGGGAGGATTTTGGATTAATAGATACTTATTGCTAATTGCATAGCTTGCGAGCATTTTTCATACGTACTTTAATCAAAGTAATTATTAGCTGCAGGAGAGTAAAATAAATTTAATGACCTGAAAGAAAAAAAAGAAAAAAGAGATCAATTAAATTGTAAAAACGTTATGAACTGCATATCTGGACATCTTTATTTATCTAATGACTGTTAAATTTTATCACATAAAAGAATTGTTGGGAAGAATTTTGTAAAGTCTTCTCCGAAATTTTGAGGTTGTTTCAGATATCAGTATATTCTTTTTTTACTACAACAGCAAACAATGTGGCCAAATTTCATTGGACAACTATCCAAGGCGTGAGAATAAAACCAAATAAAATCTTATTTTCATTTCAAATTATTTATTTGATTTGACATTATCAGATATATACTCCAATATCTATAAAGCCGTCAATAAAAACTTCGTTAGTCACTACTTATCAAACATATTCCGTGTAAAAAAAATCTCCTCTGGTTACATAAAGTTTATTTACTGAATCGCGATTTGAAGTGATACATATTCCAGAATTCCGAATAGATCGAAACAAATGGTAGTTGGGAGGTTTATAAAGTGGGTGAG
Organism: Cochliomyia hominivorax; assembly: GCA_004302925.2. Lineage (NCBI taxonomy): Eukaryota > Metazoa > Arthropoda > Insecta > Diptera > Calliphoridae > Cochliomyia > Cochliomyia hominivorax. The sequence continues at coordinate 45,393,927 of PYHX02000413.1, read as the reverse complement.
GAAAAACTTTCTTTCTATATTTTTCACATAGTTTTTTGCAACATGTGTCTGGCTATTATTTGGATGGAAACATACTCGGCTGATCAAATCTCTCTTTGTCTTCTGTGATGAAATCATCACTTTCGAATTGCGCCTATTAACAAAACTTATGAGATTTTCTCGCAAAATATTGTTTAGGGCACAAAATTTGACATTACTAAAGCTTTCAATCTATCTGACATTATTATTTGTAATTATTGACAAAAGTAAATGACACCACAGGTTCCTAAGCTAAAGAACTTCCATTTCAAATTATAGAAACCTTTCTCTTTCTTCTTGGAACCATGTTTCCTTTTTAAGGTCTCATTCTTCTGATTCTATTTTATATCATTTAAAATATTTTGTTTCACAATTAAAAACTTTGAAATTTTTTTGAGTAAAGAATATAGATGTTTATACCCCATTACATCGTCTGTGGATAAGTTTGTAACGCAGAAAAAAATATTAAAGTTTACCGTTCGACTCAAATTTACTTTCTAAGTTGATTTAACGATGTCCGCCCGTCTGAATCTCCATGTAAGCATTTTGAACAAAGTGCAGATCTCAATTATATAGATATCTTTTTAAAACTTGGTATGTGGCACTATTTTGGCTCAAAGACCATGTCTATTAATAATTGAATTGGTAATGATGGGTACATTAATTCACTAAGTCCGCATAGAAAATATTTTCTTGCATTCTTAAAAATTTAATCCATAGCGTCCACCTTAATTAGAGGTCTGAGGAATCTATTACCATATGTAAAATATAAAATTTAAAAATACTTTCAAAAAAATTTATTATAAATGAATGTATATAGTATTATATTCGATTGTGCCGATTCCAACAGATAGACAGACGGACAGACAGGCAGACAGACGGACACTGGTATCAGTTTTTAATTACATATATGCAACAATATTTATACTTGCGGTTTTCCTTTTTGGCGTTACACACAGAATGACATAGTAAGTATATCCTTATCCTCACTTGTAGGGGTGTATTTTATAAATATATGTTACTTTCCTAAAATGAAAATATGAGTAGTGATTTTTCGGAATATGTGTCGCCATAATTATTCTACTTAAAAACTTGTTATTATTATAAAAATATTTAAAAGTTGTAATTTAATTTAATTGTTTTTAAAATATTTAATGCACTCTGAATGTTTATGCTCTAATAATTTCTTTAATTCTTAGACTGTTTCCAATTGGGTCATCAAAACAACTAAAATAATAATTTGACTGATACATGTCTCGGTATATAATTGTAGGGGTTGTTATTGTTATTGTAAATTTTGTAGTTTAAGGAAATTATTCTTAATTTAAAAAGTATTTTTTAGTTAATGTTCTGTCAAGTTTTTCTATTGTTTTACTTCAAGTTTAATTTTAATTTTGCTTTTAATTTTATTTTTTTCATAATTATTAAACTTTTGACTAAGTGAACCAAGCAGCCAAATAGTCAGCGAGTGTCTCTGTTGTATAATGAAAAAAATATATTTATATACGTTTAAATATATTTTTTTCTGAACACACGCTCAGATTTCAAACTTTACATCGAGCGTGTGAAATTTCATTTAATTATTTTTATGTCTTTTGCGCTTTTTGTTCACTATTTAAAGAAAATGTAAAAAAGAGATAAATAAATATAATGAACTTGTAAGTAGTTTTGTCAAGACTGAGATCTTTTTTTTTAATATATGAGTTATTCAAACTCATTTTCCTTCCTTGTCGTAGATATTTCGTTTTATTCATAATTTTATTTATTCTCACTTTATTAAAGTCATTCAACATATAATTAAAACTTAAAGTCTTTATTATATTCAAGTTGGCGATATAAAGCGAAAAAAGCAAATAAGCCGACATGTTATAAAAAATTTAATTATTTTATTTTTGTTTGTTTCTTATTTCTTAATCTCTTCTTCTTGTATTTAATATGATATTTTAACCTATTTTAAAATAGTATTATTACACTACACCACCACAAGTGGTAATTAACTTTGTCATTCTGTGAGTCTGTCTGTCTGTTGGAAATATTCTTAAGCCTAGAATAACGATACGACATCAATGAAATTTGGCCACATTGTTGGCTATTGAACTAAACAGTTTCCTATTTAAAAACTATAATAAAAAAGTTATAGACTGATATCTAAGAAAAGCTCAAAATTTCGAAAAATATTTTTTCTAATAAGTAAGTGGATTTTACAAAATAATACTACATCATACAGTTACATGCACTTTATCATCAGAGCAACAGAAAAAAGTTGTTGGCTAAAATATTCAAAATTTTGATACACCTCAAATCTGTGTGTCATATAAGTAGCAGCTTTGAAGATCACTTTCTAAAATATATAATTTAAATATTATTTAATATTTATTTTGACACAATAATAAACTCATAGAAACTAAAAAGGGCTGAGGCCTAATTCCCATTCCCACAGTTACGGTTGAGATTTTTCGAAAAGTCGCCTCAACAGAGGATTTTAGAAAGAAATCGCATCTTAAAAGTGATTTGCAGGAAAAAAGTCGCCATATGTTTAATTAAAAAAAAATAACAAAAATTAACATTTTTTGAATAGTTTTAAATTATAAATTTAGACTCTTTCCCGTTTAATGTTGAAATAATCTTGAATATTAAACAACAATTAAGTTTTTCTTAAATTTATCACTATTTCGATTTCCATTATGATTTTACAGAAGTATCGTTTGTTAATTTTTATAATTCTATCGTTCTTAATTTTAATTATTTTCATTCATAATTTATATAAAATTTTTCGATACGTCCTTTTTAAGCCAAATTAATTCGTGAGGTTTTATGCTGAAAATCCAAATTATAAAAAAGGGGACAAAAAGGGGAAATTAAAAAAATGTACAAAAAGTCACAAGCTGTTGAAAAAATCGGAATTCGAAAAAGTCGACTAAAGTCGCACCAATGGTAACACTGCTCCCATATAAGGCCTCTTCCAAGAATGTAGATTTAAAGAACTCTTTATAAAACCCTTATATATGCAACAATTTTATTGAAAATCGGAAAAATAATTGACCTCGTTATTTATAATGTATATTATTACTTAGGTCGATCTCGGTCCCCTCAGTTAATAGAGACCAATTTTATTAAAATCATACACAATATTTTTCTTACTGTCCCAATTATATGCTATTTATTTCATCAATTTCGGGTCATATTTTGATATAGCTCCCATATAACGCTTTTAAGTTTATAATATAATGAATAAATTATATTAAAAAACATCAGGATAATTTTTGTATTAAAAATTTGTTTCTGTCTTTTTGTATATCGATCCATATATTACTAAAGCTCCCATTTAAATCTCCTTTAACTTAAAACAATTTGGCAGAATGATATCTCTAATAATATTAAATACGTTTTAATAATTTGACGAATATTCGGCCATATTTTGCTACTGTAGCTTTCATTTAATGTCTATTTCCAGAGAAGAGTTTTAAGCTTAAAAGATTCCTAAATTTGATTCAATTTCACTGGGATTTGGAACAATTATTGTTTTTTTTTAATCTATTATTAACATATGAATTCAGTTCGGTAATTATCGGGCAATATTTGGCTATTATTAAGTCTTGAAAAATTCTTAAATTTACACAATTCTATCGAAATTCAGACATTTAGGCATATTGAATGTCATATAGACATTTCTTACTTTTAAAATATTTTTTTAATGAAATCGGTCATTGAAATATATGTTTCGGTATCAAATTTATAGAACTTCAAAATATTTACCATATTTTACTATAGTTTTTAAAGAGGCTTTTTGCCGGATTTTTTGTTCAAGCTGATGAACGAAACGTTAATTTCTTGTTGAAATATCTTCAACTAATGCTAATTTTTGTATAAAGTGGATGGTGTTTAAGATTCTGTACAGCCGAATACAGCATTCTTACTTGTTGTTTCAAGTCTCTTTTTTCAACTATTAAAAAAGCGAAAAAAAATATGGAAAATTTAAGAATTTAATTAAAAAACATTAAATTTATATGACCAACATTTTTAACGAATTTTTGCAATATTTTTAAAGAAAAACAACTAAAATATTTTGCATAAAATTTTCATATTTCAATATTTTTTTTCGCTCAAATTTTTTAATTGTTTTTATTCGCTTGTTATTCTTTCTACTCATTTTTTTTTTTTCAATTTTTGCATAAATTTAACTTGATGCAAAAACAATAATAAATTCATAAAATACATAAAGTGCAAAAAAAAATCAGTTATAAATTAAATTAAATCATAACGAAATAGTAAAAAAATAATATAGAAAATTCGACACTTAATACCTGCGAGTGGATTTAATTTTTCTCTTTTCTTTTCATAAATTCATGAAATTGACATGAGGTGAAATGTGTGGAAAAAAGTGGAAAATATTTAAATTTATATTTCAGCACTTTTTTGCTTAATAACAATTGTATTTGGAGATTTTTTCAATTATTAAAGTTATAATTAATTTTTTGTATATTTTATTTTATACCTGAGTTTATTATGTGTTTGTAGCGATATTTATAACGTGAAAGAAATGTGAATATAATATTCAGCTTGTGTGAAATTTCCACAATATTAAGCTGCAAATACATATGTAGTATATGCACAAGTACACATCAACACACACATAAGCATATAACATATAAAAAAGCACTGAATTCTACTATTTCTTCCTGCAGAACAATGACCCTTAGTACATGACGGAAATTGTTCTATTATGGATCCTTAATAACACGCATCAACATCAACCCAGTAGGGCATTAATGGGACCGCTTGGATAGACGGATTCGAGAATATTTAATCTGTCTCAAATATTTTAGATGTGAACGTTAACACGACAGACATATGGAAATAGTTAAATCGATTCATATTTTGATTTAATGCCAAAATTTACATCCTTTCACAAAATTCAATAACTTTCATATAAATCCCACATTTCCGCAATTTTTGTATCACAAAATTAAATTCTTCCCCTTGAATTATTTCTATATATTCTCAATCACTTCCTTTGTTGTTTAACTGATGTCCATCCAATTTTGACAATCTTAAGTTTGCGAATTTTTATAACCTGGATAAAATTTGGTTCATATGGTCGTTGGGGTTCAAGATTAAATTGAATTTGATGACGATAAGCTCATCTTACTTTTAGATTTCAAAATATTTAGAACATTGTTCATTTGAGATTTAAACATTTAGAAAATCCTATACCAAAATCGGTATGTATTTTCCTATAGTTCACTTAGAACTCCCACTTATGAAAATCGGTTCATATGTTATAGATGTCAGTATTATGATAATTTTATTTAAATATGTTTTATGGAAAAAAATTATACACTAAAACTATTTATAATTTTTTATGCCCACGTCAGATATTTTATAATCAGCTTTAACTAAATGTTGTTTCCTGATTTTTTAAATTATATACATGATCGATATCGACCAATGGCTCTAAATAGCGTTTTTGACCAATTTAGTAATAAATTTGTTTAGATTTGTCTCATCTCTGAATTTATTGCAGCTTTGAAATTTAATCTTATTATCTTTCTTACGAAATGAATTCAGCTATATAATACCCTATACCATGGTTCAGGTCGACCCAGCAACGACCAAAATCAAAATCTGATTCGATTTAGCCGACAGACTACCGTCTCTTAGTCTGTCTGCTTTCTTACAGTCCTCAAGATTAAAATCAGCAAAATCGGTTTAGCATATTAAAAAATAAAGCCCGATATCTAGATCTTCTATAAAATAGTGAATTATTAATTAACACTGAAATTATGCATTGCAAAATGTTTTTTGGAAGTTTTTAAAATTTGACAAACATCTGAGTTTTACAAATATATGAGATTTATGAGCTTAAAATCCCATTCCGGGAGGACATTTGTATGATCACATAGAACTATTGCCACGGTAGTTTCTAAATGAAGATCCAAAAAGTTTTCTATTAAACTGATTAATTCATATTAAGCAAAATTATATTATTCCGAAGAAAATAATTGATTTTAAAGTGAAGAAATTTTACCACCTTTTAGAAAAATATAATTTTTATCTAAGTTTCTATTTTAAATAATATAACTTCATATTGAATCCAGATAGGTATAGGATTTTTTGCAGATTTTAGAATTTTGTGCAGAATTCGGACGATATGTTAGACAATTTTTGGACTTGAATAGCGCCGACCAACTTCAAAGAAAAAATATTAATAAAAAATGTGTTCAAAATTGGGTAAAAATTTTACTTTCGTCTAAATATCTCTTAAACTATAAGACATATATCACATATAATATAACAAATCTTTAATAAAATTTTGGCGATTAAAAAATCGTAACCGAGGTGAACAAATTTAAAGAATTACTTCTCAAACCCATGATCTATAAGAAATATGTACTTCCTCAAATCAATTGAAAAAGAACTCATAAATGTCCATGTGAAATTTCATTAAATTTTTTTAAAAGTTCCACAATTAAAGAATTATTTCTAAAACAGCATTTTGAAAAGCCTGCTAAGGCTGTAATGTGTAATTATCTCTATTATTTAGTGATCAGTTACTTTCAAGAGATTAATAATGAACGTATAACAATTAACAATTAAACTCTAAACTCCTTTTGAAATTTTTGAAACTTTTTCTTAACATTTCTCCCGTATTAATGTCATTCTAATTTCTTTTGAAATCCTTCTTGACAACTTTCAACATTTATTAGCTGAAATTTTACTTTTCTCATGAAATCAGTAAAAGTTTTATTTTTTTACTTTTTTAAAAATGAAATAATAACAAAAACATTTCATTTAAATGTTGTTCTAATAATAAAATTATAACAAATAAAAAATGTTACTTTTTTCAAAACATTAATAAACTGTTGGAATATTTTCATACATAAATAAGTAAATATTTTCTGCACTAGATTTATTAATTTTTTCTAACGTTTTCCATGATTTTCTTAAAATGTTTTATTGTTCGAGTAGCTTTTTTATACCCTCCACCACCGCAAGTGGTGAAGAGTGTGTATTAACTTTGTCATTCTGTGTGTAACGCTAAGAAGACATCATCTCAGATCCCATAATATATATATGTATATATTCTTGCGTAAAATCTAAATTTGAGTCGATTTAGACTTGTCCATCTATTTATGTCCATTTCTCTGTCTGCTCAATGTATTTGTGCCTGATTCTATTTAAAATCATTAAAATCAGATTAGTATATCCAAAGATATAGACCAATATCTGATACAACATTTAATTTCCAGAATTATAAATTAGGAATTTAGTAAAACTGTGAATTTGACATCGACTTATTGGAATGGATCTTCGTACTTCAACTATATATGTACTTCATTACAATTCCAAGAATTGTCAAAGTCGGTTCAGAAAAAAACGTTACAGCCAAAAATATAAAAAAAAAATTGTTGTTCGAGTATCTTTTTATACTCTCCACCACCACATATGGAGAAGAGGGTATATTAACTTTGACATTCCATGTGTAACTTTAAGAAGGAATGATTTCAGGCCTCATAATGTATACACATTTTGTATATACATGTATCAAAATCTGAGTCGATTTAAATATGCCGCCTGTCTGTTTGTCTGCTGTTGTCACACTCTCATCACCACAATAATTGAAGGAGCTGAATGAAATTTTGCCTGATTAGTTTTTATAGTCCAGAGAAGTATTTTATTTAAAATCACAAATATCAAAAGATATAGACCGATATCAGAGAAAATCTTTAAGCTCCAGTGAAGAATTTTCGTAAAATTGTCAATTAGATATTGAGAAATTGAAATAAGAGTTTGTCATAATATATATTATATATTGTATACGTTTGTAAATATATATATGAGTGTCTATGTATGAAACATAATATTTTTACTTCAAACACACTTATAGTGAAGGGTATTGAGGTTTCGGCATAGCCGAATATAGAATTTTTATATGTTTTTTATTATTTAGTAACTTTTTGTCAGTGAGTCACTCACTCATTCATTTGTTCGTTCGTTTAGTCAGTCACTCAGTGATTTCTTTAGAATTTCCATTTATTATTTTTGCTGTCATTTATGATGATGATAATGATGTTGATGGCATTATACAAAATTAATATTTATAAGTGAAAATGTTTTTATTGTGAAAAAATAACTAAGAAATCTTAACAATAAAAAAAGTCAAGAAGAATTGAAAGCGAAGAAATTACTTACTTTTTTATAACTTTAGAATTGAAATAAGATTTACAATTTTGTATTTTATTTTTTATTTTTAATTCATTTTCTTAAGATCTTGTTTATCTAATATTTTGTTATGTTTTATTTAAAATTATTAAGAAAGAAAACAGTATTTGATTCTTTGCTGCTTCTTCATTATTATGCGGAGATTTGTATGCTATTAGAGGATTTGTAAAGTTTGTAATGAAGAATTAATTGTATTGATTAAAAATGTTAATTTGCACTTAATAGATACAACAAAATTAGGCTAAGAAGTTTCTTGGCATATATTTTATAGTCTAGTGATTATTTTATATATGACAGTTCATAAACTAGTTTAACTGGGAAATATTCTCTAGTTAAATCTAGATTTAAAATTACATCATCCACCTTTGAGGAACTTAATTTTATGTTTACATTATACTTTACTCAAAAATATTAGTTATCTACATCCCAAAAACTGGTCCTGAATGAGGTATAGAATTACTTAAATTGTTGGCTTTAACTTCAATTTATAATTTCAAGTTCTTTGGGTGATCTTCTCTTGAATTTAGAGACTGCCTCAGATATCAGTCTAAAATATACTAAAATGATTTTACTAATTTTTAATAGGAAAATTCTCAGTACAATAAAAATACTCAGCTCAAATTTTGAACTCTGTCAGTTATTATAAATGTATGAGTGCCAACAACAGACAGATAGACGGACGTTGATATATACTTTTAACTTTATGTAAAATTAAATCTTAAAAATTAAGTTACATATATCTTTTATACCCTCCACCACCACAAGTGGGGAAGAGGGTATATTAACTTTGTCATTCCGTGTGTAACGCTAAGAAGGAATTATCTCAGATACCATAAAGTATATATATTCCTACATCGAAGTAAGAATGTGAGTGTATTAAGTATGTCCGTCTGGCTATCTCTCTGTTCGTCTCTCCATCCATCTCTCTGTCCGTCTGTTTGTCTCTCTATCCGACTGTCTGTTGTGACCACGCTCACATCCACAATAATTGACAGAGTTCAATGTAATTTAGCCCGAGTATTTGTTATATATAAAAGTTTCTTATTTAAAACCAACAAAATGGGTTCAGTATATTTAAAGATATAGACCGATATCTGAGGAAACCTCTTAGCTCAAGCAAAAAAACTTTTGTAAAAATAAATGATTAACATTCAATGAAGATAATACGGATTAAACGTTTTATGGATACCTTATCAGGGGAAAAGAGGTTACCTTAGTCTCGTTTAAATTAACTTTTATACCTTCTACCACCACAAGTGTTGATTGTCATTTCGTTTGTAATAATAAGGTTTAATTGTTTATGACCCCATAAAGTATATACTCGTTCATCAGTATTTTAATATATTCAGACAGATATCTGTTTTACAGAGATCTTTCGTAAATTTTAAAATAAAAATTTTACCATAACATTAAAATATATGTCCCTCACTAAAAGTCAAAATACTAAATTCAGTTGTGCCAAATTTTAAATAACTTCCATCACTTTCATTATGCGATCATTTGGATGAGTTGAAAAAGACTACAATAAAAATTAAAGTGAAATATTTAAGAATCTTTTGCAACTATATCGGGAAGGTATTGAAAATATCAGCTATATTCAAATTAGATACATATTTTAAAGACAATTAAAAATAATTGTATAAAATTTTCATTAAATAGTCGACCTATATGGTAAACTTATTTTGGGGAATTTTTTTGGATCCGTTACTGATGATTTTTTGTGCGTTGATGAAGTCTATAAAGCTGTATATTATGACAAATGTTTACTTTTTGTTGACAAAATTTAGAAACCTTATTCTTCGGAATTTTGAGGTTGTATCTGATATTGGTTTATAACTTTAATATTGTTTATGCATCGCTTAGGACAGCAACAATTAATGTATTCCAATTTCATCTAACTCGGACAATTATTCTAGGCGTGAAAGTGTTTCCAACATGCTGACATAGCTAAATCAAGTCAGATTTTGATTTAACACAGGAATATATACTTTATGCGGTCTTGAATGATTCCTTCTAAGCGTTACACATGAAATGGCTGGGTTGATATGCCATTATCACTTTTTTGTGGAGGGTACAAAAATATCTTTGAAGATGGGAATTAAAAAAGGTGTGCAAGTTTTGGCCCAACATCAGTAATGGACTATAAATATGGACTTTTATTATATTAAAAATTTTTGACCAAAATTGCCACAAAACAAGGATCTCAAAAATTAAAATTTCATTCATCAGTTCTAAGGAAAAGTTTAAAATACTGAAGAAAAAACTTTTATTCTGTTCTTCAGAAAATCTTACTTCTTAATCTGTAAATCCACTCTAATTGGAAATCGATAAATTTTAAAATCGCAATACGGGTATTATTATATACACTCCACTACACTACAAGTGGTGAAGAGGGTATATTTACTTTGTTATTGTGTGTAGCGCTTATAAAAAATCATCTCAGACCTCATAATATATATATTCTTGTCTATCCGTCTGTTTGGGTCTGTCTTTCCGTCTGTCTGTCTGTCTGTTTTGCACGTTCACATCCACAAAAGCTGACGGAGCTCAATGAAATTTGGCCTTGAAATCAGGACTATATTGTGTAATCCTGAGAATATTCCTATTTAAACCAACAAAATCAGTTCAGCATTTTAAAAGATATAAACCAATATCTGATGCAGCCTCTTAGTTCGACCGATGAATCTCGTAAAATTATCTATTAAGTCGTTAAATTGGAATAAAATTTTGCTATAATATTAAGTTATGTGAAATTCATTACTATTCCACAGTTTTCAAAATCGGTTAAATAAAAAAAGTTATAGTTAAAAATGTAACTAATTTTATGACTCTTTAAGTGTATTTGTGTTATATTTAAAAAAAAATCGTTATATATTGAATACGTTTGCGATGTGTGTGTATTTCTATATCTAAGGAACCTAAGTATTAATTTCACACGAATTTTTGGTGAAGGGTATTACAGATTCGGCATAGCCGAATAAAGCATTCATACTTGTTTTGTTTAAAAATGTCTTTGAAATTTCAAATTTATGATCTCAAAGTTAATGTCATATTTATTTTCGATTAAAATTTTTTAAAGAAAAAATTTATTATAATCGTTAACAATAAAACAAAAAATATAGGAAATATATTTAATATTTTAATAATAAATACCCACTCACAATAACAAAAACAAAATAAAAATAATTAATAACAAATAAAATTTCTCAAAATTTATTATGATAAATTTAATTTATTTGTAAAAATATTTATGACCAACAAAATGTTAATATAAAAATTTTTTTGTATTGAAAAGAATTGCAAATTAGAATTATATTTTTATTTAAATAAAACATTTAATAATTTCTGAAAATATTTATTTTTATGTTAAACCAAATTTATTCATATTGATTAAAAAGTTATAAAACGTGTCAAATTTTTATTTCTTTTAAATTTTAAATATTTCAGGTTTTTTGTTAAAAATTATATAATAAAATTGTCCATATCAAACAATTTTGTTATATTTTTGGATAAAAAAAAAGTAAAAACATCATAAATCAAATAAAAACAAGTAAAAGTTGCAGTCGGTCAAATTTTAATATTTAATATCCTACACTACATTGTTGGTTATTAATGGTGGATTAAAAAAAAATAATTAACGACCCTCGTTTAAATGTATTTTCTAATTTGTGTTTAAGAGTGCGGTACATTATGGTACCAATATATGTAAGAATTGTGGGTGTTAAAATGACTTTTTCTGGGTGATAATACGGAAGCTAGAGGAAACTATGAACCGACCCTCGAAAAATTTTTTACATCGATTTTTACTTACGTTTATCTTAATTTAACCAAATTCTTCTACAATACCAAAGTATTGTGAGCCCTTCAAAATAATAATTTTAAAGGGTTGTATGGGAACTATTAAAACGGTGTGAACAATCTAGAGGTTGCAATTTTTGAAATATTTCGATTATTATTTTGGTCTAGGAACGAAGGCTTTTGAAATTGGTCCAATAATTCATGTACCTCCCATACAAATGTTCCCGGAATGGAGTTTTAGGGTCATCAAGGTCCTAAATACAAAGCGATTAAAACGAAATCTGCCACAAGTAAGTCTTATAATATTCTAATAGATGTGTCAAAACATGCGAAGTTCGATCCATTATTACTTGTAGCTCATTTTAAAATGCATAAATTTAACATAATTATAGTGTTACAATTATGTACTATACACTTAAAAATAAATCAGAAAATCAAATTATACGAGGGCTGTTTATTAATTTTTGTAACTACCATTATTAACCGAAAATATGGTGTAGGGTATTTCATAATCGGTTTTGACCGATTATATATTTTTACTTGTTTTTCTAGATATTGATTTTAAATTGAAAGAAGTAAATACAATTCCTGTGTAATCCCTGAATTTAAACAAAAGAGTGATATGACATATTAATTCTTACAAAACAAATAAGTAATAGTTAAGGGAAATTATATAACACCTTCCAACAATAAAGATCAGAATTTTTTTTAAATATATTATTGTGAATTTAAACTATACACCGAACCGAAAAAGTAGTAAATATAACGAAAAGGGATATCAACGAAACCTTTATTCATCATAATGAAAATTTTCGTTAATTTTTAGTAAATTCTTTAAATTGACGAAAAATTGTCAATTTAACTATTTGAACTCGTAAATAATAATGCAGTTATTTTAAGTATACTATTCAAATTATTCAAAGTAGTTAAATTAACAAAAATTTTATTCAAATTTACTTGACTAAAATATGTAGATTTAAATAAATTTGTGTATTATTTTACCTACGATCCGTTACTATGAAGACATAACATATTTTACGTTAATTTTTCAATGAAATTTTATTCAATTTAAGATCTTTTACTAAACATTTTTTGATAAAAATTTTTATTATATTTGAAGAAAATTCTTTCAATTTGCATTTAATAGCATTTTTTCATTTAAGTTCTACGAGTTCAGAAAAACAGAGTATTATTCTGATCGGCCAAATATCGGCCTTGGATTAAAATCCAGTAATATCAATATGAAAATATTAAATATAAAATGTCTTAATCTCTGAACGTAGACAATATTATGATGAGTTGAAAAAGAAATGTTGTTAACACTTACTTGCAGTGAATAGCGACGTAGTTGTTATTATTAATTTTCTTTAAATAATTTAAAGACATAAATTAATATTTTGGTCAAGGAAATTAAGTTTTAGAAGTTCAATTTATTTTATAGTTATAAAGCGATACATATGAATAAAATAAAATATGCGTTGTTGAAATTTGATACATATAAATAAATCCAAATACAAAATTCTCCATCTGACATCACTAGAATTAAACTATAATTTAAAATGATATCATATTAACACCATCGACAGCTGGGATTTTGATTTAAAGAAAATTTCAAAATTTTATACACTCAAATGTATACAAAGTCCCCAGGCACTAAACAAAACTAAAAAACGACGAAATTAAACAAGTCAACTTCTAAACAAAAATTTAAAATAATAAATAAAATATTACATGAAAAAAATATATATAAAAGTTTAAAAACGAAAAAATGTAAAAAAAACATAAATATTACCAAAGCCATCATGAAACAATTGACGGATTTACTTAAAATTCCAAACACAATCATTTGGCGAAAAAAAGCAGTTGGAGAAAAAAATTTTAAAGAGAAATAAAACAAATTGAAACGAAGAACCAAGAGTTGTTGAAACTGATGTTGTTGAGCTGTGCGGCACAAACACACAACTCATGGATTGACTGTGTAAAACTTGGACTTGACTAAAATATGAAATTAGTATTTTTTATAGTGTGACCACAACAAAGCTGAAGTAAAAAGAGAACACATAGAGCAGCACCATTCTATGATACAGTGGGGGAGAATTAAATAAAAATGTAATGGGAGTGATACATAATTGAGAATTGCTGATAGGATTTAGATGTAAAAACCATAGTCTCCAGTCTATAGATATTATACTCTCTATTGTAGGCACTAAAATATCCAAAGTGTAGACCATATATTCCACAAACCTTAGGCTCTATAGTCTTCAGACTATAGTCTCTTTATTTTTCAGATTTAAGGCACTTAAGTCTTCCAACTTTACTATAGTACTCCAAGCTATAAAGATCACAGTCTCCATAATATAGGCATTATATTTTCCAGGCATTATCCGAGCTTAATCACAATAAACTCTGGAATATAGATGCTTTAGTCCACAAACCTTTAACACTGAAGTCTCCTGATTATAAACACTATAGTCTGTAGTCTATAGATACTATAGTCTCCAAACTATTTTCTCTATATTCTCCAGACTGCAGTTATTATACCAATCAAGCTATATACACTATAATTTTCAAGCTATTTGAATCACAGTATCCATAATAAAGCATAACAGTCTCCGGACTATAGAAACTATAGTCTATAGCGTGTCAATAGTCTATAGTATGACTATAGTCTCCAGGCTGTAGACACTAAAATCTCCACACTAAAAACTCGACACTATAGACCCTACACTCTCCAGACTAATGACACTAAAGAGTTTAGACTGTAGATTCTATAATCTCCAGACTATAGACACTATATTTTATATACAATAAAAACTAAAATCTTCAAATAATAGGTACTAGTGTAACCAGACTATATACACTAAAATCTTCAAATATTGATACTCACTATGGTCTCCAGAAAATAAACACTAAAAAACTGTTGTCACTATAATCACTTCAGATACTGTAATTTACAATCTATAGATACACTGGTCCACGAACTATAGACACTATACACAACAATATATTCCCAAAATTGTATATATTATAGTCTCACGATTTTGGACACTGTAGTTATGTTATTTACTATTCAAATATCACAGATTTATTTCCATTTCCCTTTTTCATTTCTATCCCACTGTTCTTTGTTAAATAACCAACTTAGCGACATTAAATATGCGTTTCTTTGGCGTTTGTTTGCTGTTACAGCTCACAATCTCCATAAAAGGGGAAAGTATTGTAAGTTAATCTTACCTTTTGTAACATATTAAAATATTTGTTTTCTTTTTTTATTGTTCTTAATTTTTTTAATAGCTCTTCACTTCTCCTTTATGTATTACAAGGAGCCATTGTTGCTATTGTATCTGTTTTCTGTTTTATTTATGCATCCATCTGTCTGCCGGAAATGTAGAACTACAACAAATGAAATGTATACTTGATGGCAATAAAATACACTTGAAATATGTTAAACATGAATTTATTTTTAGTCAAAAACATTTAATAGCAATAAAGTAAATGAAATAATGTTGTAATAAGATATAAGGAAAAAAAGCTATCTGTCTATCCTTAATCAATCTCAATTATGTGGACATAGATCTTGTCTTAAATGTATTTGTTTACACGTGTGTGTAAGTGTGTTTTAAAGAAGGAAATTATTGCATAATTAACCTCAGCAATCAATGAGTAAAATTTACGTTTTAAGATTTTTATATTTAAATATCCCTTTTGGATATTTATAGCATTTCTAGCCCTTTACTATTGGGTGTTAGAAAATCGACTTAAATCGTTTTCAATAAAATATTCGTTACCCGTTTTCTTAATTTTTCGTAATTCTAACAAAAATTATAATTCATGTAAAGAAACATTTCGTATTTTTATTATTTTTTTCTTTTCAACCATGATTTTTACATTTTAAACATTTTGCTAGAAAACAAAGTTCGTAGCACGCTCGCACACACATGCTCACACACACACTTACATAGCCAAACACAAACTAGAAAAAGAAAAAATCAAAAATGAAATAAAACAAAGAATTAGAATTAAATGCTTCCACTGTCTCCAGTTAAATCACTGCAAGTACTAATGACACCCATGGAAACATGAAAAACAAACGTACCAAATACAACAACAATAATAACTTACGTTGCGATTTCATTTTTCAACAAAGTCAATTTTCTATGAAACTTAAAAGAAACTGGAAGAAAATATTGGGTGTTTAAATAAGCTGAGAAGTAAATCAAAGTATAAAGTATAGCAACTCTACCACCACAGTAGCTGTTAAAGATTTCCGTCCGATAATCTTAGCCTCTTTAAGCTAAAGACATTGGTAATGAGTAATGGAGTAATTAATTGTTAAAGGAGAAAATATTAAATGATTGGCTAAGATTTGGAAAGCATATTTACATTAGAGAATATAAAGGCAGGTAGCGTTACATAAAGTTATTCACTACATAGTGAAAGCTCTACATGTCCTAACCGATATAATTACCCAGTCTTTAGTTATAACAATATATAACTAACAGGTATATTATCACCTCTTGTGTAAGTCATGGTCTCTTGAGAATTCTAAGCGATAAAAGATATACACCAGTCTGTTTAGTGCTCGACGTCTTAATACTTCAAAAGGAAAATTACCCAAATTGGTTTGCAGAAGTGTAGATCTGCTTGCTCAGGTTTTACGAAAAATAATAATAATTAAAATGTCAAGCTGACTTAAACACTATTCCTAGATAGTGTTATTCATTAAACACATCTTGTACATGTTGGGTCATGTGCAGGAAAACTATAAGTTTAAATTGGGTCATAAAGACTGGATTGACACACTGACTCTAGAGAATTGAAATTCAGCCAGTGGAGAAGGAATGCAATAATAAAATAAACCGAAAAGTTCAACGTATATGCTGCCTTAAAATAAGCAGAACACAACCCCGACAAGAGCATTGGAAACAATACGTTTTATCCAACCTGTTAAAATATGGGTATTATATGAGCATTCCCATTGCATAATGACACCAGTCACTAATCATACCAAAAGTTAGTGCTCCGTACGCAAGAGTAATACTTACGATCCGTTGAGAATTTGGACAGGATGTCTGCAGCAGGACTTTTACTAAACTTAATTCTTAATCACATAGAATCTTGAAATAGATAACCACTGGGACACCTTGCTGCTCGGATGACTTAAAACACGGAGATATGAAAGGAATAAGCCTCTATTTTGCGGAATCAGAAACAATAGTATCCCTCTAGCTGCAGAAAAATAATACTGGTTTCATAAGCCAAAATTGCAAAAAAGACAATGGAATTGGAAACACACATAAAAGACGAAGTTAACATGTTGAGAAGAGACATATGCAATGATCTGAACGATACATAAAACACTGAGGAACAATAAAAATAAAAATATTTTTTAGATAGTGCCGAAGGGGTAAAGGATGAAAAGAAGAGACCTCAAATGACCCTGATAGCCATTTAAGAGTTAGGATGAATATATCAGAAAATTAAAGCCAATATCTGCGTCATCACAGCAGAGCAGACGAGTAGCAGAAGTAGCTTTTACATAAATTAGGAGATTTCATACAGCAACAGCATATGTTCTCAGTAAAAAGTTCTCAATTAAAGTGGTTAAAGAAATAACATTTAAATTAAAAATAAAGAATATTATTTGAATCGAAACTTTATAACAAGGATCTGTTTTTTATATTTTTTAAAATAAATTGTAAGGAACAAAGTGAAATGAATTTCGGTTCTTAGTTCTAAAAAGGGCATAACAGGCCAACATATTGGCTTAGGTGTATGCTGATGGCACAAGAACATGAATGGTCTCCATCTCTTCAATTTACATTTCTACCATCATATTCTCTGGCATTCCAATTCATGTTGACAAAACTCAAATATATTCGTGTAAAGTCTTAGAAGGAAAAAAATACAAAACTTTTTCCCCCATCTAATACTACAAAAAATACAAAAATTGTAAAAATAATAATAATTCTAAAAATTACACGAGCCAAGCATTTTAAATGCAATTTTTCTATTTTACATGAGACAATTTTCTTTATTTTCATATTTTATACCCTACACCACCGTAGGTATTTGGGGTATTAAGCGTTTGTACAAAATCTGATTTTTCTGAGTCGATTTAACGATGTCCATCCGTCTGTTGTTGTTACTCGGCTGGCTGTCCATGTAAACGTTGTGAACCGACTACAGGTCGCAATTTTTGAGATTTCTGGAAAAATTTTGTACATATTATAATTTTGGCCTAAAAACGAAGTTTATTGAAAATGAAAATAGTTTTTTTTGAAGAATTTAGCACAAGTAAGTCTTATGATATCTAAAACAATGTTCAAAATGTGAGATGGTCGGTCAATTATTTCCCATAGGTCCCATACCAAATACCACTTTAAACTTCATACATATGCGTTTGCATTACAATAATAACAAGTCAAATTAAGATAATATAAATAAAAATCTATGTGCAAACAGTGAAGATAGTCGGCTTGGCCGACTATACATATATACATATTATACAATTGTTGTATATAAATAAATTATCTTAAATAGAAATCTGAGACTTATATGAAGAAGTATTTCATATAAATTTCTCTTACCGTAAGAGAATAACAGAGGACACATTATTTTCTAAAAATTAAGTTTAGCAAATGTTTGGGAAACATTTAGGAAGTTACAGAAGGGAAGGAGTTAATATTAGATATCTGTGATCTCTGGTCATATATATTAATTTTTAATAAGATTTTCAAAACACAATTACTGGAAGGTTTAAATTTCTTTTGAAAATAACATTTTTGTAAATGAGACTATTCATAAATGGGTTTTAATGGACCTTAGTAAAATTTTCCATTGAATTTACCAACAGAATGTCTCATACGAAAATTATAAAAAATCTCGCCCGATCATTTATAAGTTTAGACAAGTAAAAATGTTATAGTCGATCAAGCAGGACTATTCGATACCCTACACCAAATAGGTGATTGTAAATGTCTGCTACGAAAAATTTATGACAACCCTCGTATAATTTGCTTTCCGTATTTATGCTTATGTGTGCAATATATTATTATGATACTAACATTTACATGGAATTTATGCGTTTTAAAGAGAATTTTTCTCTAGGGTTATATGGCAATTAGAAAAAAATTATTAAACGACCCTCGTTTAATATCGCTCAGTGGTTTTTGCACATATTTATCTCTTTTTTGAGTTAATATTTTACAATACCTATTTATATGTGCGATTTATGAGTTTCAAAATGACCTACAGGATATAATGGACTGAACTTCGTATAATTTGGTACATCTTTTTAGAATATAATAAGACTTACGTTCGCAAAATTTGGTTAATATCATTTTAAATCAAGGAATTGTAAGGGCTTAAAACCCCATTCCGGGGCGACATTTGTTATGGACCTATATGAAATAATGGACCGATCATAACTGTGACCTGCACTTTGCGAACAAGCTTTACATGGACAGCCAGTCGGCACGGACATTCTTAAATCGACTCAGGAAGTGATTCTGAGTCGAACAGTTTACTTAAAAGAGATTTTAGGACTATTTAAAAAAATAAAAATCAAGAACGCTGTGCCAAAACTTCAATACTCTCATCAAAATTAATTGTGAAGTAAATAAGTTACGTTTCGTACATACACACTAACAGACGCAACGAAACATATATAGTTTTTTTTTAATATATAGCTCTAATCACTAATGATGAAATTTTGAACCATTTACGGAAACCGTTCCATTAACTTTTTCATATCGCTTTCTGTTAATTTGTTCGAAAAAGTAGTCCATCTCCATCTGAAATCTGCCACACACCTGCTCTTCAATTCTCTTTAGTAAGAGCCCAATATCTCTCCACTGGACTTAACTCCTAGCAGTTTGGAGGATTTGCCTCTTCTTATGGTACTCAAGAGGATATTAGCATAGTGACAGGTCACCAAGTCAGGCAAAAAGTCTTGCGGATGGAAGCAGCCTTTTTGAAAACATTCATTGTTGTAAATTTCAGTATTTATTAAAATCTTTTGAAACAGTTTCATATTGATTGTCACACCAAGAATTTTTTGGAAAATTGTGACTGCTTATGGTTCATTAACTTTTCTTTAACATTCCCTCGAGCATCAGCAATATATGGTTATTTAAGAGGAAGTTGCGAAAAATCTGCCAGAATATACGATTCATCTTCCATTATGTAGAAAGAATTCAATTTCCGTGCTAAGTTGTTGGCATCAAAATTTTAAGCAGCGTTTCTGTCAGGAACCTGCATTAGCCTTAACCTTTAGTACCAAATAGTTCGAACACTGAGCTTACTGGGCTGCTTTCCTACTGAAGGTGTTGGGAGCTCTTTTAAAAATGATTTCATTTTTCTGCTTTAGAAACATTATGTGGGCTAACCTTCTACCTGGACCAGGTTTTCTATCAACGATTAAGTTTTCCAGGTACTGTTTAATAACACTGGAAACAGTTTGACACCAGACCTTTGAATGGTTAATGAACTTTTTGTAAGAAGTTTGATGAAAATTTTTAGTAATTTTTGTACTTTAGTAATACTTTTCTGGTCACTCATTTTAATCAGATTAACAATATATATGTTAAAGATCAGATAATACTTCTTGGTTTGAATGTTTTAATAAAAAACTTGTGTTAAGAAAATTTCGGTCACACCCATTAAGTGGACAATTGTCATTGGCAACTGAAATTTGTTACAGATATTTTTATGCTTCAAATTTTGTAAAGGAATTTTCAATGAAAAGCTAAGATAAGAACCCATACATTTAACATAGCTCTGTTAAGGCGATAATATAAATATAGGGTACAGTACAGTAGTACAGGAAAGGACTTACTTATAGGACTAGATGTACATGACAATCCATGAACCATTATTTAGAAAAGTTTAAGTGGTTAATCTGAAATAATTTTAGCACATGAGAAACTTTTATTTTTACGAAATTCAAAACTGGACAAAACTAATAGAAATTTCTGGAACAGAAACTTTTTAATGATTAATGGAAATTTCTGAAGTAGCTAAATTAAACTCTAATTTATTTTCCACACAAATGCTTTTTGAATGCACATAATTTAATAAGTTTTTTTTAATATTTTTTGATTAAAAAATAACCACTGGATAATTAAAATTCTTATTTTTCCAATGAAAAAATAACACAAAAATTAATACAAAAGTTTTTATTACATTATTTTTTTAATGTAAATCTATAATTATATGCAACATTGAGATTTTTTCTTCCATATAATTTCATTCGTAATAATAGACTTTTTTTTTAGAAAATGAAAAAAAAAATAAAAAAGTGCGATGGAAAATAAATAACAACAAACTTCATTAAAGACCGACGGACGTATGAGTTTGAAAATATCTGACATTATTTCATAACTGTATCGATAATGATGCTGATGATATTTGAATGAATATTCATTTGTTGTTGTTTATGTTTCAACAGTTGTGGCTGTCATAATAGTGTCATTGACTTTAATTATTCACATATTATTCGTGATAAGCAAAAATAAAAAACATTAAGAAATTATAAAATTTCATAACGTTAAAACAAATGAAGATGATTGAATATAATCAAGTAAAAAAAGAACAATAAAGATCTGTAAAAAGAAACTAGAAAGCAAAACAGTTAAATCATCATGAAGCAAAAAAATATCATCTCTGCAAGAGGAATTAATATAAATAAATCCAGAAATATTATGTAAAGTCATTGTTTAATGAACTTATTATAACTGGGTTTTAACACAATTATTTTTAGTCAGACTTATGTCCACTAAAAAATATATCTGAAGAACATAACATAAAAATATTAAGATTGATGACTTTTTATGATGATGATGAGAAAAGAGTTTTAGAAAGGAGGTTATGTTTTATTTGTCTGTTAGAAGAAGTTTGAAAAATTAAATCTATTTATAACTAATTTGTCATATTGATTATTTTGTTAATATAAATAAAACACTTCTGAATATATTAAATATTAATATTTTAATGTGTTATGACAAAACGTTTAAATTAAATATAAGGAGTGAGATCGCAAAACGCTTAATACAAGTTTTTATTGAAACTTTACATTTCATCAAGTACACAAAAAATTGCTCGCAGTCGAGAAAGTCACAATTTGCGACATCATCCCAGTGCTCGGAATATTTGGTACGAAAAGTAAAAGCTAATACACGTTAAAAAACATAAAAGGCTCAAACAGTTCCTGACAGTAACGCTGCTAAAAAGTTTTCTAAAAGAAACTCTTCTTGCTGTGGATAACGAAACTTATGTACTGGCAGATTTTTCGCAACTTCCTGGTCAAAACCTTTATGTTACTGATGCTCAAGGGAATGCTGAGGAAAAGTTTCATTCAAAATGTATCAATGAGTTCTTGGTATGACAAGTAATATGCAAAAAAGCCTATCATTTGTTACAAAGGACTCTATAAATACCGAAATTAAAACATAGAAATATACAAAAAAGTCTAGTTCCTTTTGGAATCCAATCACTTTGATAAACAAGTGGTTGACTGGTACAAGAACTTTAAATTTATATTTGTACCAAGGGAGACAATTCTTTACTTTTAAATTTATATTTGTACCAAGGGAGACAATTCTTTCCAGGCCGGTGGAGCAGAAAAATGTCCCCAAAATTGTGGAACATTTTAAACGGAAATGGACTAACCCTTTAGAGCAAAGTGACGAAAAGCACTATTAAAACGTTAATGGATGGGTTCTCGTAAATTGTTACCTATTTTCATAACTATGGGGTCGTTGATTTACTCAGCTATATCAGAGCACTGTCCTATCTTTTATTATGGAAATCCGAGTTATCGGATTGATATGTTGGAGAGCAGTTTTCGACGGGGTAGTAATTACTCCAAAAAATATTTTTTTTTTTTTGGGGAAAATCCAAAAGAAAGCAATATTTAGGGCAGCTTCATTCTCCAATTTCCTCAATGATTTCAGCCTATAGTAACTCATGGTATATCACTAGATTGCTTACACAGTTTTCGGCTAATTCAGCGTCATTTACGTATTCTTGTTTAAGTCAGAAGGAATATTGATCTTTAACATTTTTACTCTTGATATCGTCACTATAGCGCAATGTTTGTATTAGATTCGAAGAGCTGTATACATTTGTATCATTAAAGCGACTATACAAATATCACACTACACTTCTGTCAACACCGAGACAGAATTTGGCCAGAACTATATTAAGTCGTTCCAATAATGGCTGCAATATCATCCTTTAGAAATTCAGATTAAAACAATAGCGAAACTTTATGTAACAACTATGAATCTGAGATCATAGATCGGATATATTTTGTCTAAGAAGCATACCGAAAATCGGTAGAAGGTGACATGGGACAAGGTGACGTGAGACATTTGTCATCCTTACAATCATGTGGAATTTATCTTTATCGTCTTGTATTTTAAAATATGATCAAGTGTCTATAAAAGCTCAATTAAAGGATCACACTGGAATTCTCAAGGTAGTAGAATGCAAGAATTCATTTGGTAAAATGAATTAAGGTCACATTATATAACTTACATAAGAAGAACTAAATGTATTAAGATCCATGATCATTATGGGATCTGCGAAACAAATTGTCGATCAAATTAAATCCATTTTTAAAAAAGATTTCCTTCAATCGATCTCTTTAAAATTTTCCAATATCGTATTCTCATGAAAAAAAAATTTTATTAATCTTGTCATAATTTATTTCAAATATTTAAATATATTTAATTCTTTATAAAAAAGCAATTACCATTTCAATACTAAATAACTTTATTACTATAAAAACAATTTAATTTATATGAGGTCATATAAATTTTCAGTTCAATTTAAATATATATATTTTTTTTAATCGCAAATGGAGCAATTTAGATAAAAATGAGTATTTATTTCAAATGCATTAAATTAAAATAATAAAATAAAAAATGCCTTAATAAATTATTTGAAATAGTTTTGATTTAAATCTGCAATGAAATGCAATTTTAAATAAATAATTTCATGTTCATGTTGTAAATCTTTATCTTTTTTTCACTCAATTTTAATATTTTTACATAAAAATAAACAATTGTGTCGTTTTTATATTTTTTCTCATGTAATTTTTAATTTTCTACAGATTATAGCAATTTTTTAGTTAAAGTTTTTTTTTGTACAGTATTTTTTTTATGTAAATGGAAACATGACGTTAAAATTGTGTGTAACTGTCAAAGCGCATGCTTAACCGTAATACAATTTGCTATGAACGACAGACAGACAGACAGACAGACAGACAAACAAAAATACTAAGAGTTGTGGGTAAATATTCGGGACAGACGGTCGAAAGACGAATAAACTTGAATAACTAACATCTAAATATTTTTTAGTTTAGATTTGATGTTAGAAATATGAAGTGGGGGGAAGCCTGAAAAAGATGTAAAATATGATTTATATTTAAGACGAGGGAGAGCTCAAAAGTTTGGTAAATATGACATCAATAAGGAATCATCTAGGGTTTTATATATGAAAATCTTGAATGATATTTATCAAGTTCATCATCTATTAAAGAAAGTTAGAAAAATATAATTGATCTATATTTAACATCCTTAAAAGCTCATAACCGTTTTCGGGGAAGTTACCTTATATAAGACCTGTAGCAGATTAATTCTAGGCATGAGAATGCTCTCTTTTTATCTAAGCTACATAAATAGCCTCTCTACCAAACAAGTCAGCATTAAAGTCGAATATTCATTACGCGAAAATTATTCTTTAAATTGTAATGAGATCATAAATAGCTTATTATGAGGGTCTAAAATCGGATTACAAGACACCTGTACCGAAGATAATTGAAACGTTTGAAAATATCAGTTAACGAAAAAATGAAAATACTACCATATATAAAGCTTTTATCCTCCAATATAAAAGCCAGTCAAAAACTTTTTGAAAAAAATGGATTTATATTTTTGATTCACCAAACTGTTACCACACTTGACTCGGGTTAGAGGAAACCTATACCAAAGAAAACTGCTTCGTTTGAAGAGAAAAAAGAACATTCAACCTGTTTGAAAAACATTTAGAAAACAGTCGACGTAAAGTTTTGATTCACCAAATTATTGACAATTTCGACTATTCAAATCAGGTTACAGGAGTCTAATACCGAAAGTATGAATTAACTTCAAATTGGACTCAATTTATTCATCAAAATGTTCAATGAAACATGAATTTTCAAATATGATAACCAGTCAATAACTATTTAAAAATATTGTGAATTGAAAGTTGTTGCTCACAAACCTTATAGACCAAACATTATTCCATCAGGCTGCTTTTCTTTACGATCGACATACTATAATACATATTTATTAGAAATTAGCTTCATTCATGATTTACCTCAAAAAACCGAAAACCAAAAACCATCTTTACCACTAAGTACCTAAGTTTAGATCCAACATATTATGGCAATAGTATACAATTGAGTGTAGTTGTACTTATAGTGTATATTTGATGTGTTTTTTTATGGTTGGTTATCATGATTTATTTAGGGGATAAATCCACTTTTCAGTACGCTTAGAAATGTTCATAGTAAGTTTTCTTGATCTTAGAAGCAATTAATATCTTTTTTGATTTACCCCTTGATACCCACAAGCTATTAGAATTGAATTTAGAAAACGTTTTATCACTCTTCTATATGGATACTCCGATTTTCTTAAAATATAATTCCATCTTAGCAATTATGATGTTTAAAGTTATTTTTATAATTTTTTCTTGTTTAAAACAAAGTAGAAACAAGCCTAGAGAATTTATCATATTTTCCATAACATTATCAACTTTTTGTTTTACATAAATACCAAGAAGTACCAATTGAGATTTTCATTATTTTCCATCTCTTTATATAGCAACAATAACTTGAGAAAAGAAATCTTTCTAAAATCTTAAGACTAAAAGTATGTAAAACATTGTTGCTAAAATCATATTTTTAACATGAACATAAAAGAAAATAAGAAAATGCACTGAATAGAAAATAGAAAATCTTATTAAAGCAAAAAACATAACGCGTTTGTCGCACCTCAACATTGGCTAAAGGAAAAAAATTGTGCTCAAATAACGTTATTTATATAAATCAGCGGTAAATGCGACAATTTTGGTCTGCTAATTATGCAGATAATAAAAATATAAGATCAGAGATAAAATTCAAAATCCCACAATAAGATCTTAAAGGATCAAAGGGATTTAGATCTACCCAGTAGAGTCTATTGTTGCTCTTCATAAGAAATCGTTTAATACATTCTTAATTAGTATTGGTGTAGTGAATTTCAAATTCATTATGACTGCTTATTATATTCTCGCTTGATTTTTCTTTCAAGTACTTGTTGGCCATGGTTTAGATGGGGGAATAAAAGGCAAAGGCAATAACAAGAGAAATAAACATTGTAAAACAGCAGCCAAGTTAACAATAGCAAACAATATTAGCGCCAACGATTTATTATTTATGTATATTTAGTATGTACAAGTATTTAACAAAAAAATATATATAAAACAAGAAAGTATGCTATATTCGGCTATGATAAATCTTCAATACCCTGCACTAAAAATATTTGAAAAGTAAATGTGTTATATTTCGTATATACACACATACACGCAGGGGCGTATACAATATATAAATTTTTTTCTTAGATAGAACACGGAAGACTTAATGAGTCATAAAATTAGTTAAGATTGAACCGATAATTTTTGGAATGATAATGAAATATATATAGCTTAATGTTATGGCGATTTCATTGAAATTAATAGATATATAATTATTGACAATTATATATTATTTTTCGGCTTGAATTTAGAGGTTGCCTCAGATATTGGTCTTCATCTTTTAATTTATTAAACCGATTTTGCTGGTTTTAAATAAGGAACTTTTCAGGACCATAGTAACTATTCAGGCCGAATTTTATTGAGCTCTGCCAAATATTGTGGATGTGAGCGTACCAATAACAGACAGACAGACAGACGGACAGACAGACAAAGAAAAGACTACTCAGATATTGATTTGTTGCAAGAATATATATAAATTATGGGGTCTGAGATGATTCCATCTTCCTGCTACACACATAATGACATAGTTAATACATCCTCTTCACCACTTGTGTTCGTGAAGGGTATAAAAATAAAATAAACTAGAATATTTGTTGCTGTTTATTTTATATTCAAAACAAAAATCTCTATACACTCACACATAAATTATTCATAGAATACAAGAGCTAGAAAAAAATCTATAGAGGGTATAGTTTTTTTTTCTCCTAAAGCCAAAGCTCTTTTATAGCACCCACACTCACTCTATAATGTGTCACAATGAATTTGCATTGATTTCTCTGTTTTTGACTGTTTAAATTGTCAATGTTCAATGTTGATAATTGTCTGTAATCGTATTGTGGCAGATTAAATCAAATTATTGACCATGAAATTTTGCACTATATTTAGCATTATAAGTTGTTCAATACAATAGAATTTATAAAATTTAATTAGAATGAAAATAAGCTGATATTTCAATACACTAATTTCGATGCTTAAATCGAAAATGTTAATACACAAAATTGATAATTTTCTTTAATCGCATTTTGGCGGTTTCAATGAAATTATTGAGCATGAAATTGAATGTTATACTTATAGAGTTGTTTATTTCGGAGAAAAGAATTTATTTTAATTAAATTGAAATAAATCTTATATTTTCAGGTGTTTGTAATAATAATAATAAAAGGGATTTTTGAAAATCAAATCAAATTTTAATTTTTTTCAGTGTAAAAATTTCTTAAATCTTTAGCACTCCTTATCGTCTTATTTTAAATTAAAATTGTAAGCAAAGACAAATTGGAACTCATAATACAGCAGAATATATGCATGATTTTATAAGCAATTTTAATTTTAAGTGTTTAATTAAAGTTATGACTTAAATTCAGATAAATTTTATAAAATGTTATCATAAGTAAAATCCTATTTATTAGCTCTGAACAAATCGACATTTGAATTCTTATCTATGGAACAAGTTTTAATGAAGGACTTTAATAGCAACGGAATTCTGTAACTCTTGAATCCTTCTAAAATTTCCATATCGCGTATGATAACATTTTTAATATTTTTCAAAAGAAATCATCCATGATATGAGACAAAAGAATTTTTTTATTTTAAAAAATCTTTGTAAATCCCCACAGTTTCAAACACATTTTAGTTGTGACAATATAGATAATTGTCTAAATTTGTTAGAATTGGTATATATTTAAGAACTTTTTCAGACTCAAACATTTTAGAAAGTTAAATGATCGTTATTTAGGAAAATTTATAAGTTTAAATGGCTCTTCTGGTGCCTTAAAATGAAGCTCAAGCAACATATGAATCGATATTCTTAATCGATCCTCAATTAAAATATATTTACAACAGTTAAGAAATAATGTGCCGAATTTCAATAGAATTGGTCAATATTTAAGAAAAGTTACCGATATTTAAGTCTGTTATAAAAATGATTATGCTGACCTGAATTAGTCCACATATAAACGTTTTATAAATACAAACTGTATTCCGGAAAGGGGACTCAAATGGGAGATGAATCAAATAATAACCCCAGCATAATCTTTGTATGCACAATTAATTACTACCTGTATGATATATTGATTTTGGATCGTATTAAATTTTTGCACATTTTACTCTTTATTTTACTGATCTGATTTCGATCATATTTGGTACAATAATGTGTTTTTTTGGATAAATTCTTGGTGTCCTATTCAAAAATTTATGATGTGTAAAGTTTTTCACTACAAGCAATATCTGTTCAGGTATAATCCAAAATTTCAGTTGTAAAAGGTTGTCTAGGATATCGGTTTAAAATTTTTTTCACTGAACTAATTTAACATTAACAATAACTCATAACAAATTTCGTTAAGACACGACAAAGTCTAAGATTTTGAATTGATGTAAAAATGTAAATACTTTATGGGGTCTTAGATGACCCCTTCTTAGCGTTACAAATAGAATGACAAAGTCATACACCCTCTTCCTCAACTTCAAGACTATGGAGCACATGATTGAAAAGTGACTAATAACATTATATAAGTCAGAATGAATTAGTTCATAACCTGATCATTTAAAATTATTTTTAAATCAAATATCACAGTTGGTGAGTGAAGCATAAGACCCACCTAATGAAATATTTATTACTCTGAACTAATACAGAGTCAGTTTAGCAATGTTTCATCTAATCAATTTTTGACATTCACATCTAAAGTAATGTCCTGAGTAAACTTATTTATTTGGGAAGTTTTTCATAGACTTCATAGTAATTTGGTCCTTGAAGCTAGACTGACTCAATAGTACTTAGAGCACGATTTTTTAGCTAATACCAATATTACGAATTTTTAAAGTAATGAAACGGTCCTATATTTTTTTCATATTATTTAATTATTTTTCTTAAATTCCACTTTAAAAAAGGTAAATTCCAAAAAATTTAATTTTTCTTCAGACTGCGAACAAAATTTTTATTTTTGAAACACTTAAGATACTCTTAAGACACAATGCCCGTATTTAAATACCCTCAATCTTTAACAAGTGGGAGATACTTTAAAATTTTATATACTTTCGGAATCCCACAATGCTTGTTATCATATTTATTAGTTATTGCGCATAACTGTAAAAATATTTACTTAAAGTAGGCGTCTTTATTTCATAAGAACTGTTAAAAAATGTTATAAAACCCTTAATACCTCAAATGTTCTTTAAATTACATTCTTTTAACAATGATTGTATTAAAAATAATGTCATAAGCTGAATTTTATAGAGCGCCCACTATTCGTTTATAACAGTGAAAAAGACAATAATTCTTTGTAACATTTTTTAATTTTTTCCCAACATTTATAATTTACTACTTTAATAATGGACGTTTTTATATAATTTTTATTTGTTGTTGTTTTTGTTGTTGTTGTTTTTTTAAGTTTACTATCAAAGCTAAACGTTTTTATAGTCTATTGTTATAGATGTTATTGTGCGGATTTAACCTAAGCTATAACTGCATCATACAAACAAAACTGTTAATGGAATAAAAATATGGCTTAAAAAAAGAGATTGAGAGACAAAAATGAAAACAGTTTGGTGTAACAGACTTATTTCTATGTCACTTTTTTCAACATTTTTATAAAAAAGTTTTTGTATTTTTTTATTGATACTTAATACAAACAAATGAAAATAATAAATAAACAACAAAATAATAAAAGTTTGTAATATTAAATTTATATTCCTTATGGGTAAACAGGTTGATGTTGACTGTATTTACTATATCACACAATGGGGATGAATACAAACAAATTTGGATTAAAAGAAATTTTTAAATAAATGTTCTTAAATTTTGATCCTTTGTAATAATTAATAAAGACATAAATATCATTAAAGGGTTTACTAACACTTTGAGATTTATGAACCAATTTTGGTAGGTTTTTTTTTCTGTGGAAACATACATAAAATATACGAAATACAATCATAATACTGACACTTTTACGGTTTATTACATTTTAAAGTGATTTTTAAAAGTGTATGTGTATGGAAGCCAAAATACGATTTCTCATATTTCAGTTAAATTAATATTACATCTATATGTGCTAAATTAATTAAAATAGATTTATATCTGTTTCAACCTTTATGAATTGCATGCAAGCTACATGAAATATTAGACCGAACTTGTCATGGCCATAATAATAATATGTGCCAAGTATTTCAAAATAGCTCTAAAAGTACAAGTTGTAAAGTTTTCACAACGTTTACGTTATAGCCAAGTAGTCAGACGAACGGAGCGACATCGTTAAATCAATGTCAGTAGAGAGAACAGTATACTAATTTATATTACTTAATAATGACACATATTACTATAGACGCATTTTTATTTTTCTCTCAAAGTAAAGTAGAAGTTAATGCTTATTTATGCGATCAAATGTTCTTGGTGCTACTTTATGTGGAATATTTCCTTAATTTTCATTTTTGCTTTTGAAAATATTATGAAATATAAAATATTATAAATTTCAACTCTTACAAATAAAAGTATATTTTTATGTATACTTTTACTGAAGTAAAATTTAGTCTTAAGTATGCCCAAGAGAACTTTTTTGACCAGACAGAAAGTTGAGAATCTTTCACGAAAAGAAAGATTAAAATAAAATATTTTCATGACTAAGGATATTCCAACAGTGACGTTCCAACAGTGTGGTGAGCAATGTCTTTAGAAAAGGACAGAATTATGGTGTTCGAATACTTACCGAGAACAAATACAAAATTACCAAAAAGACAGTTTAAGCAAATTGTAACAAATTGAATTCTATACAAAGAAAAACAAACTGAATCCAAAGCCAAAGTGTAAGTCAATGCCCAAGAAACAGCATAAAGCAATCGTCCTAATATTCTCACGAAAACACATAAAATGGACAGTGAAGTGAATTTTTTTTTTTTTTGCGAAAATATTTTTGGACTAATGCTCGTAATATAGGAACGATTTGAGATCAAACGATGCTGCCATTTCGAAACATTTTTTCGGCGGTGATTTTTGTTATAGTTTAAGTAGTATTTTCTGCAGTTTCAACAAAACTTTTTATGAATCTCTTCTATGGTTGAAAGAATAGCATGAGAAAAGAAATGGATAAAGATTACAATGAAAGAATTGATAAGATTACATATTTCAGCTAGATAATACTGAGGTAAATGAGTGGTCTAAATCATATTTTAACGAACAATATCTACCTGCTTGATATCCTAACTTAAAACGTCAAGTTTATTTAAATAATGCACAAAATGGAAGCATATTGACCTAAGTAGAACTTAAACTCAAAATATAGCAAGTTTGGAAGGGAATTGATAACAACCTTTATCAATATTTTTATATTATTTTCTGGAATATTTCAAACAATTATTTTTTATCATTATTTAAAGAAATCTTAATGGAAATGCATGAAAAGTAAATCCAGATAAGTTCGGGGTAAATATTTGCCCCACAAATCCTATCTAAAATTTGTCAGTTAAAAAAGAGGTTTGTTTTGATTTTTGGTTCAAATTGATAATCGGGAATCATCCTTAAATTATAATGTTATATAGCTACATATATAAGACAAATATCCAAGAAGTATTTTCTCCTAAATGATCATTTCAAAGAAAAAAATTTTTAAACATGTTTTCTAAGGATGATGATTATGGAAATTTTCAGAATGGAAAAGTAATTATTTTTTGCTTCCTAATTCATATAATAGAAAACATTACACTGAGATTCCATAATAATATCTTTATTTTTTTAATTTTATTAAAGTTCAAATATACATTTTATTTTAAAAATAACCAAAATTCGAAATTTCAAATTTGTAAAAATTTTTACTGGCAAAAAAAATTTTTAATGGCACTTCACTGTATTTTTATTTAGAAATTCAGAAACGCCATTTTCTAACAATATCAAAACTTACACTTGGTTCCTCAAGCCAAATTTCCATATGGATTTTTCCATACAGTAGAGTACAAAATTATTTTCAAAAAATCATTTTAGAACAACTGTGCATTATTATATTAAACCTTTAGATTTTATAACAATATTTCCTTAATTTTAAAATCCCAAAAATAAAATTTGAAGGAATTTATTTTTTAAATAAAGAATTATAAAAAATTTAAAATTCTTTTATTATTTAAAGTCATCTAAAGAAATTTTAAATTTGTTTGTTTTATTTTCTTTTCATTCTTTTTGTTTTTGATAATTTTCTTTAATTTATTTCTTTTTTTCTAAAACTGAAAAAAGACAATTTATTAGTCTTATAGTTTGAGGTTTAACAAAATCGTATTAGTATTCAAATTATGGTCCATTTAAAAAATGCCCCTTAACCAATTTGCCTACACCTCGTCGCTGTCATTAGATGCACATAAAAAGTTTATTGAACTTTTAGAAAAAAAAATAAATATAAATAAAGTCAAAACGACGATAATTATAAGTTTGGTTTATGTTAACTTATGAAAAATAAAGAAATAAAAAAATACTGTCATTCCATTTTGCAACACTCATTCATTCAATAGCTTAATGATTGATTGTTTTATGTTTGAATGATGTTGCTTGCAAATATTTTAATTGTGATTGTAATAATTTTTTAATTGTGATTGTAATATTTTTAATAAAAAAATTTTAATAATTGATAATAATTTCAATCAAATAAAAAGAACTAAAACTATAAATTTAGTGGTTTCTTTATTATTAAATTATGTATGTATGTATGTATTATGTATGTATGTATGTATGTATGTATGATGTATGTATGTATGTATGTATGTATGTATGTATTATGTGTGTATGTATGTATGTATGTATGTAATGTATGTATGTATGTTGTATGTATGTATGTATGTAGTATATGATATAAGTTTTTCGACCTCACTCTTTTATACTAAAAATCATTTTATTTTTAATGAAATAAAATGTTATTAAATAGTGAAAATTAAAAAATACACTTTTTAACAATTAAAAACATAATTTTAAAAAGTAAAAATAAAAGAAATTGTTTATTATTTGTTCATATCTTCATTGCTACAAAAAATAAAAATTATTTTAATTATAATTAAATTTACATGCTTGTTTGTGACTATGAAATTTGTTGCCATAATTGTAATTCAAATTTTATTCATTTACGACACAATTGTTTGTGTTTTTTTATAATTTGAAAATTTTTCATAATTAATGGGTTTAAATGAAAAAATACACATGAAATGGCAGCCTGCTGTGAAGAGGTTTTACTATTTGTAATTGTGGTTAAATTTATCGCATAACAATTAAACGTGTAATAAAATATGAAAGTATTTATTTTATTATAAAACTCTCACGTTATTTTCTATTATTTTTCTTTTTCAAAATTTTAAATCACAGTTTTTATTGAGGAATGTTGTACTTGATATTTATGTATATTAAAATTTTCTTTTCTATTTTTGTTAATATTTTTATATTTATTTAATATAAATATTTTTTCTTTTATTTATGATTTTTTTCTTTCAAACGCCAACTAACAATTGTCAATTGGACAGACTAAAAAATCAGGGGAAAAGAGAGCATAACTGACAGACAGATGGACGGACTTATTTAGTAAACATGAATAAACTTTTCAAGCAGTTGTCAGCATATTTTAACTTTATTTGTGAAAATATAAACAAAAAATGCAGAAATAATTTAAAAAATGTTGAAGGAAAAAAGCTAATAATAACAAAAACAGTAATATAATATAAGAAAAAAAACAAGTAAGAATGCTATATTCGACTGTGCCGAATCCTAATACACACTATACTTTATTAAAGACAATTGTTTGTTGTCTGTATTTCGATGGAATTGGCTGATATTTAAGAACCTTGTAAGCCTAGAATATAAGGGAGTATAACACCAAGTGTGGCTTGATGATTGTAAAATGAGTTTTATATTAAAGACAGTTTAACAAGTAAAAATATATAGTCGGTCAAGACCGATTATTTTATATTCTACAAAACACCACGGCTAAAAATGCTAGTTATGAAAATAATGAACGACCTTCGGGAATAATGGACTGACCCTCACATGTGCTGATGTTAGATAAGTCAGCACAAACACATAATACCTTTGTAGTGTAGGGCATAAAGGTAGCTTTCTAAACTCTTAAATGGGAGCTATAAAAAATATGATCCGATATTTGCTAACTTTTAACATATCTCGACTTTCAACAGACTTATTTCAAGTTTTAAAAATTTAAAGTTTTTTCCGATTCAACATATTCACCGTGATGATTTAATATTTATATAAAATTCGTTTTATATTAAATTCGTGTTTAAATGATAAAAAATAGTGTTTAATTTATAAAAATTGTTATATAACTCCAAATCCAGCAAGGAACTATGGCAAAATATAAATCGATACTGGCCAGTTCATATTTAATTTTTATTAGTTTTAAGCCAAATCCGGGAATCGTCTATATTTTTAATATGCTTAATCGATATCGCCAGTTTTAAAAAGGAAATTTCTCAGGGACAACAGTTATGTAGAGCGTGCCAACAACAAGCATGAGATAGACCGACGAACAGACGGACATAGCTCAGTCGATCAGATTTTGATATGATACAAATATTATGACATACATAATGGGGTCTAGAGATGATTCCTTCCTTAGCGTTACACGCGGAATGAAAAAGTTCATATGCCCTTCATCATGTGTGTTGATTGAGGGTATAAAAACTTATTGAATGACAAATTTTTTAAGCATTTGTAGTTGTAAATATGATGATAAGTTATGATGATAATTACAATAAACATCAATAATGAAGTTTACAATTGTTGTTAAAGTTGTTTAATGGTTGGTTGCGTTTTGGTGAGTTTTATGTGGTTTAAGCTTGTTTTACTATTTAACTCTTTTTTATAATATTTTTTACTTTTTATAAATAATATAAATAAATGCTGTCTGTCACTAACAAAACCATAAAATATAAAATATTATAAATACTTTGTTTCCATCAACATTTAGCTTTCATCATTATTATCACGATCTTCATTATTTACAATAATTGTAATGACAAATAGAGTTGTTAACGTCATTATCATTCAGTAATTTCTTCCACTGTCGTCACAACTGTAGAAAAGACTAATTTAATATTAACCTTTACTTTTGCGCTTACAGCTGTTTTTTATTAAAATTTAATTCAATCCTTTCGTTTATTCATTTATTGTCATTTATTCATTAAAATGATAACAATAAATGTTAAAAGCTTGACTTGTGTTACTTTGTTGAAAAAATATAATATTTTTAAAACAAAAGCAACAAATAATATAATTATAAAATAATTTCAATATAAATAACTTGAGAAGATAAAAACCCCTTATTGAT
>PYHX02000413.1:45339709-45357933 GCA_004302925.2 Cochliomyia hominivorax | reverse complement strand
CAACAATAAAGATCAGAATTTTTTTTAAAATATATTTATTGTGAAATTTAAACTATACACCGAACCGAAAAAGTAGTAAATATAACGAAAAGGGATATCAACGAAACCTTTATTCATCATAATGAAAAATTTTCGTTAATTTTTAGTAAATTCTTTAAATTGACGAAAAATTGTCAATTTAACTATTTGAACTCGTAAATAATAATGCAGTTATTTTAAGTATACTATTCAAATTATTCAAAGTAGTTAAATTAACAAAAATTTTATTCAAATTTACTTGACTAAAATATGTAGATTTAAATAAATTTGTGTATTTTTTTACCTACGATCCGTTACTATGAAGACATAACATATTTTACGTTAATTTTTCAATGAAATTTTATTCAATTTAAGATCTTTTACTAAACATTTTTGATAAAAATTTTTATTATATTTGAAGAAAATTCTTCAATTTGAATAAAAATTTGCATAACAGCATTTTTTCATTTAAGTTCTACGAGTTCAGAAAAACAGAGTATTATTCTGATCGGCCAAATATCGGCCTTGGATTAAAATCAGTAATATCCATATGAAAATATTAAATATAAAATGTCTTAATCTCTGAACGTAGACAATATCATGATGAGTTGAAAAAGAAATGTTGTTAACACTTACTTGCAGTAAATCAGCGACGTAGTTGTTATTATTAATTTTCTTTAAATAATTTAAAGACATAAATTAATATTTTGGTCAAGGAAATTAAGTTTTAGAAGTTTAATTTATTTTTTAGTTATAAAGCGATACATATGAATAAAATAAAATATGCGTAGTTGAAATTTGATACATATAAATAAATCCAAATACAAAATTCTCCATCTGACATCACTAGAATTAAACTATAATTTAATGATATCATATTCACCATCGACACATTTTGATTTAAAGTAAATTTAATTTACTAAATGTATAAAGTATACTAAACAAAACTAAAAACGACGAAATTAAACAAGTCAACTTCTAAACAAAAATTTAAAATAATAAATAAAATATTACATGAAAAAAATATATATATAAAAGTTTAAAAACGAAAAAATGTAAAAAAAACATAAATATTACCAAAGCCATCATGAAACAATTGACGGATTTACTTAAAATTCCAAACACAATCATTTGGCGAAAAAAAGCAGTTGGAGAAAAAAATTTTAAAGAGAAATAAAACAAATTGAAACGAAGAACCAAGAGTTGTTGAAACTGATGTTGTTGAGCTGTGCGGCACAAACACACAACTCATGGATTGACTGTGTAAAACTTGGACTTGACTAAAATATGAAATTAGTATTTTTTATAGTGTGACCACAACAAAGCTGAAGTAAAAAGAGAACACATAGAGCAGCACCATTCTATGATACAGTGGGGGAGAATTAAATAAAAATGTAATGGGTGATACATAATTGAGAATTGCTGATAGGATTTAGATGTAAAAACCATAGTCTCCAGTCTATAGATATTATACTCTCTATTGTAGGCACTAAAATATCCAAAGTGTAGACCATATATTCCACAAACCTTAGGCTCTATAGTCTTTCAGACTATAGTCTCTTTATTTTTCAGATTTAAGGCACTTAAGTCTTCCAACTTTACTATAGTACTCCAAGCTATAAAGATCACAGTCTCCATAATATAGGCATTATATTTTCCAGGCATTATGGTCTCCGAGCTTAATCACAATAAACTCTGGAATATAGATGCTTTAGTCCACAAACCTTTAACACTGAAGTCTCCTGATTATAAACACTATAGTCTGTAGTCTATAGATACTATAGTCTCCAAACTATTTTCTCTATATTCTCCAGACTGCAGTTATTATACCAATCAAGCTATATACACTATAATTTTCAAGCTATTTGAATCACAGTATCCATAATAAAGCATAACAGTCTCCGGACTATAGAAACTATAGTCTATAGCGTGTCAATAGTCTATAGTATGACTATAGTCTCCAGGCTGTAGACACTAAAATCTCCACACTAAAAACTCGACACTATAGACCCTACACTCTCCAGACTAATGACACTAAAGAGTTTAGACTGTAGATTCTATAATCTCCAGACTATAGACACTATTTTTATATACAATAAAAACTAAAATCTTCAAATAATAGGTACTAGTGTAACCAGACTATATACACTAAAATCTTCAATATTGATACTCACTATGGTCTCCAGAAAATAAACACTAAAAAAACTGTTGTCACTATAATCACTTCAGATACTGTAATTTACAATCTATAGATACACTGGTCCACGAACTATAGACACTATACACAACAATATATTCCCAAAATTGTATATATTATAGTCTCACGATTTTGGACACTGTAGTTATGTTATTTACTATTCAAATATCACAGATTTATTTCCATTTCCCTTTTTCATTTCTATCCCACTGTTCTTTGTTAAATAACCAACTTAGCGACATTAAATATGCGTTTCTTTGGCGTTTGTTTGCTGTTACAGCTCACAATCTCCATAAAAGGGGAAAGTATTGTAAGTTAATCTTACCTTTTGTAACATATTAAAATATTTGTTTTCTTTTTTTTATTGTTCTTAATTTTTTTAATAGCTCTTCACTTCTCCTTTATGTATTACAAGGAGCCATTGTTGCTATTGTATCTGTTTTCTGTTTTATTTATGCATCCATCTGTCTGCCGGAAATGTAGAACTACAACAAATGAAATGTATACTTGATGGCAATAAAATACACTTGAAATATGTTAAACATGAATTTATTTTTAGTCAAAAACATTTAATAGCAATAAAGTAAATGAAATAATGTTGTAATAAGATATAAGGAAAAAAAAGCTATCTGTCTATCCTTAATCAATCTCAATTATGTGGACATAGATCTTGTCTTAAATGTATTTGTTTACACGTGTGTGTAAGTGTGTTTTAAAGAAGGAAATTATTGCATAATTAACCTCAGCAATCAATGAGTAAAATTTACGTTTTAAGATTTTTATATTTAAATATCCCTTTTGGATATTTATAGCATTTCTAGCCCTTTACTATTGGGTGTTAGAAAATCGACTTAAATCGTTTTCAATAAAATATTCGTTACCCGTTTTCTTAATTTTTCGTAATTCTAACAAAAATTATAATTCATGTAAAGAAACATTTCGTTTTTATTATTTTTTTCTTTTCAACCATGATTTTTACATTTTAAACATTTTGCTAGAAAACAAAGTTCGTAGCACGCTCGCACACACATGCTCACACACACACTTACATAGCCAAACACAAACTAGAAAAAGAAAAAATCAAAAATGAAATAAAACAAAGAATTAGAATTAAATGCTTCCACTGTCTCCAGTTAAATCACTGCAAGTACTAATGACACCCATGGAAACATGAAAAACAAACGTACCAAATACAACAACAATAATAACTTACGTTGCGATTTCATTTTTCAACAAAGTCAATTTTCTATGAAACTTAAAAGAAACTGGAAGAAAATATTGGGTGTTTAAATAAGCTGAGAAGTAAATCAAAGTATAAAGTATAGCAACTCTACCACCACAGTAGCTGTTAAAGATTTCCGTCCGATAATCTTAGCCTCTTTCAGCTAAAGACATTGGAACGAGTAGTCGTAATTATGTTAAAGGATAAAATAATAAATGATTGGCTAAGATTTGGAAAGCATATTTACATTAGAGAATATAAAGGCAGGTAGCGTTACATAAAGTTATTCACTACATAGTGAAAGCTCTACATGTCCTAACCGATATAATTACCCAGTCTTTAGTTATAACGAATAAGATATACCAATTGCTAAGGAATTGCTTAAAGTACGATATAAAAATTACAAACACCACCTCTTGTGTAAGTCACTACAGTTCATGGTCTCTTGAGAATTCCAACCGATAAAGGATATATTCCAGTCTGGAATATATCCAGAATATATCCTTTATCGGTTTGGGTAATTTTAAAAAGGAAATTACCCAAATCGGTTTGAAGAAGTGTGAATCTGCTTGCTCAGGTTTTAAGTAAAAATAATAATAATAATAATAATAATAATAATAATAATAATAATAATAATAATAATAATTAAAATGTCAAGCTGACTTAAACACTATTCCTAGATAGAAAACTTTAATGAATAACACATCTTGTACATGTTGGTTCATGTACAGGAGAACTGTGGGTTTAAATTGGGTCATAAAGACTGGATTGACACACTGACTCTAGAGAATTGAAATTCAGCCAGTGGAGAAGGAATACAATAATAAAATAAACCGAAAAGTTCAACGTATATGCTGCCCTAAAATAAGCAGAACACAACCCCGACAAGAGCATTGGAAACAATATGTTTTATCCAACCTGTTAAAATATGGGTATTATATGAGCATTCCCATTACATAATGACACCAGTCACTAATCATACCAAAAGTTAGTGCTCCGTACGCAAGAGTAATACTTACGATCCGTTAAGAATTTGGACAGGATGTATGCAGCAGGACTTTTACTAAACTTAATTCTTAATCACATAGAACCTTGAAATAGATAACCACAGGGACATCTTGCTGCTCGGATGACTTAAAACACGGAGATATGAAAGGAATAAGCCTCTATTTTTGGAATCAGAAACAATAGTATCCCTCTAGCTGCAGCAAAAAATAATACTGGTTCATAGGCCAAATTGCAAAAAAGACAATGTAATTAGAAACACACATAAAAACGAGTTAACAGTTGAGAAGAGACATATGCAATGATCTGGACGATACATAAAAACACTGAGGAACAAATACAAAAAGGGGTAAAAGGATGAAACGAAGAGTTCCAGAGGACGAAGGGGGTACACAGGTGGAAAAGTACTCAGGTCGGGGGGCCAGATAGAGGGTCAGACCTTAAATGGCCCTGATAGCCATGTAAGAGCTTAAGATGAATATATCAGAAAATTAAAGCCAATGTCTACGTCATCACAGCAGAGCAGACGAGTAGAAGAAGTAGCTTTTACATAAATTAGGAGATTTCATAGGAGGTGTAGGATTGGCTATATCACCGAGAACAGCATATGTTCTCAGTAAAAAGTTCTCAAAATTAAAGTGGTTAAAGAAATAACATTAAAGTAAAGAATCAAGAATATTATTTGAATCGAAACTTTTAAAAAGAATATGTTTTTTCTATTTTTTAAATATTTTGTAAGGACAAATTGAAACGAATTTCGGTTCTTAGTTATAAGAAAGAGCAAAACAGGGCCATCATATTGGCTTAGGTGTATGCTGATGCCACAAGAACATGAATGGTCTCTATCTCTTCAATTTACATTTCTACCATCATATTTTCTGATATTTCAATTCATGTTGACAAAACTCAAATAGATTCGTGTAAAGTCTTAGAAGGAAAAAAATACAAAACTTTTCCCCCATCTAATACTACAAAAAAAATACAAAAATTGTAAAAATAATAATAATTCTAAAAATTACACGAGCCAAGCATTTTAAATGCAATTTTCTATTTTACATGAGACAATTTTCTTTATTTTCATATTTTATACCCTACACCACCGTAGGTGTTTGGGGTATTAAGCGTTTGTGCAAAATCGCTTTCTGAGTCGATTTAACGATGTCCATCCGTCTGTCTGTCTGTGTTGTTACTCGGCTGGCTGTCCATGTAAACGCTGTGAAGAGACTACAGGTAGCAGTTTTGAGATATTTGGAAAAATTTGGTACAAATTATAATTTTGCCTGAAAACGAAGTTTATTGAAACTGACTGGTACCTCCCATACAAATGTTTCCCCCGGAATAGGTTTTTTTGGGAAGAATTTTGCATAAGTAAGTCTTATGATATTTTAAAACAATGTGCACAAATATGCTAGAGACGGCCAATTATTTCTCATACCAAATAGCACTACAAAGGGCATAAATCTAACATATAAGTTGTCATTGTAATAAAAACAGGTCAAATTAGATAAATATAAGCAAAAATCGATGTGCAAAATTATACGTTGATCGGTTCACAATTTCTTGTAGCTTTCAAGTCGGGCTTGACCGACTGAAAATATTTTCTTGTTTCTTCTTTTTCTTTAAACATAAAAGAAGTCATAACATAAATACATAAATATACATGAACAATTTGACAATTACACACCTACACATTGGCAAGGAATATTTTATGCATTTACATATTTATTTATGTATATGAAATTATATTTATATACAATTGTTGTATATAAATAAATTATCTTAAATAGAAATCTGAAACTTACGTAAAGAAATATTTCATATAAATTTATTACGGTAAGAGAATAACAGAGGACACATTATTTTCTAAAAATTAAATTTAACTAATGTTTGGGAAACATTTAGGAAGTCACATAAGGGGAAGGAGTTAATATTAGATATCTGTGATCTCTTAATATTAATTTTTAATAAGATTTTCAAAACACAATTACTGGAAGGTTTTAATTTCTTTTGAAAATAACATTTTTGTAAATGAGACTCTTTTAGGACCTGTAAATATCATAAATGTTATATTCATAAATGGGTTTTAATGGACCTTAGTAAAATTTTCCATTGAATTTTATTGCAATTTCTTAAAATTTACCAACAGAATATCTCATACGAAATTATAAAAATCTCGCCCGATTATTTTTAAGTTTAGACAAGTAGAAATGTTATAGTTGATCAAGCGGGACTATTCAATACCCTACACCAAATTGGTGATTGTAAATGTCTGCTACGAAAGATTAATGAACGATCCTCGTATAATTTGCTTTCCATATTTATGCTTATGTGTGCAATATATTATTATGATACTAACATTTACATGGAATTTATGCGTTTTAAAGAGATTTTTTTCTCTAGGGTTATATGGCAATTAGAAAAAATTATTAAACGACCTCGTTTAATTTCGCACAATGGTTTTCGCTTATATTTATGAGTTTCAAAACGACCTACAAGATATAATGGACCGAACCTCGTATAATTTGGCACATTTTTTAGAATATAATAAGACTTACGTTCGCAAATTTGGTTAATATCTCTCATCAAAATTAATTGTGAAGTAAATAAGTTACGTTTCGTACATACACACTCACATACACACTTAACAGATGCAACGAACATATATAGTTTTTTTTTAAATTTATAGCTTTAATCACTAATTATGAAATTTTGAACCTTCTACGGAAACCGTTCCATTAACTTTTTCATATCGCTTTCTGTTAATTTGTTCGAAAAACTAGTCCATCTCCATCTGAATCTGCCACACACCCTGCTCTTCAATTCTCTTCAGTAAGAGCCCAATATCTCTCCACTGGACTTAACTCCTAGCAGTTTGGAGGATTTGCCTCTTTTGGTACAAATATCACATTACTGTTCTTATGGTACTCAGAGGATGTTTAGCATAGTGACAGATCACCAAGTCAGGCAAAAAGTCTTGCGGATGGAAGCAGCCTTTTTGAAAACATTCATTGCTGTAAATTTCAGTATTTATTAAAATCTTTTGAAACAGTTTCATATTGATTGTCACACCAAGAA
Organism: Cochliomyia hominivorax; assembly: GCA_004302925.2. Classification (NCBI taxonomy): domain Eukaryota; kingdom Metazoa; phylum Arthropoda; class Insecta; order Diptera; family Calliphoridae; genus Cochliomyia; species Cochliomyia hominivorax. The sequence continues at coordinate 45,350,416 of PYHX02000413.1, read as the reverse complement.
CTTTTTGGAAAATTGTGACTGCTTATGGTTCATTAACTTTTCTTTAACATTCCCTCAAGCATCAGCAACATAAAGTTATTCACCAGGAAGTTGCGAAAATCTGCCAGAACATACGATTCATCTTCCATTATGTAGAAAGAATTCAATTTCCGTGCTCAGTTTTTGGCATCTAAATTTTAAGCAGCGTTCCTGTGAGGAACCTGCATTAGCCTTAACCTTTAGCCTTTTAAATGGACAATTGTCATTGGTAACTGAAATTTGTTACAGATACTTTTATGCTTCAAATTTTGTAAAGGAATTTTCAATGAAAAGCTAAGATAAGAACCCATACATTTAACATAGCTCTGTTAAGGGCAATAACATAAATATAGGGTACAAGTACAGTAGTACAGGAAAGGACTTACTTATAGGACTAGATGTACATGACAATCCATGAACCATTATTTAGAAAAGTATAAGTGGTTAATCTGAAATAATTTTAGCACATGAGAAACTTTTATTTTTATGAAATTCAAAACTGGACAAAACTAATAGAAATTTCTGGACAGAAACTTTTTAATGATTAATGGAAATTTCTGGAGTAATGAAATTAAACTCTAATTTATTTTCCACACAAATGCTTTTTGAATGCGCATAATTTAATAAGTTTTTTTTAATATTTTTTGATTAAAAAATAAACCCACTGGAAAATTAAAATTTTTATTTTTCCAATGAAAATAACAAAAAAAATTAATACAAAATTTTTTATACATTATTTTTTTAATGTAAATCTATAATTATATGCAACATTGAGATTTTTCTTCCATATAATTTCATTCGTAATAATAGACTGACTTTTTTTAGAAAATGAAAAAAAAAAATAAATAAATAAAAAGTGCGATAGAAAAATAAATAACAACAAACTTCATTAAAGACGACGGACGTATGAGTTTGAAAATATCTGACATTATTCATAACTGTATCGATAATGATGCTGATGATATTTGAATGAATATTCATTTGTTGTTGTTTATGTTTCAACAGTTGTGGCTGTCATAATAGTGTCATTGACTTTAATTATTCGCATATTATTCGTGATAAGCAAAAATAAAAAAACATTAAGAAATTATAAAATTTCATAATGTTTAAACAAATGAAGATGATTGAATATAATCAAGTAAAAAAGAACAATAAAGATCTGTAAAAAGAAACTAGAAAGCAAAACAGTTAAATCATCATGAAGCAAAAAAATATCATCTCTGCAAGAGGAATTAAAATAAAAAAATCCAGAAATATTATGTAAAGTCATTGTTTAATGAACTTATTATAACTGGTTTAACACAATTATTTTTAGTCGGACTTATGTCCACTAAAAATATATCTGAAGAACATAACATAAAAATATTAAGATTGATGACTTTATGATGATGATGAGGAAAAAGTTTTAGAAAGGAGGTTATGTTTTAATTTGTCTGTTAGAAGAAGTTAGAAAAATTAAATCTATTTATAACTAATTTGTCATATTGATTATTTTGTTAATATAAATAAAACAATTCTGAATATATTAAATTATTTTAATATTTTAATGTGTTTATGACAAACGTTTAATTTAATATAAGGAGTGAGATCGCAAAACACTTTACATTTCATCAAGTACACAAAAAGTCGCTTGCAGTCGAGAAAGTCACAATTTGCGATGGTAGCACTTCTCCCAGCAAATCATCCCAGTACTCGGAATATTTGGTACGAAAAGAAAAATAAAAATAAAAGGCTCAAACAGTTCCTGACATTACGCTGCTAAAAAGTTTTCTAAAAGAAACTCTTCTTGATGTGGATAACGAAACGTATGTACTGGCAGATTTTTTCGCAACTTCCTGGTCAAAACCTTTATGTTACTGATGCTCAAGGGAATCTGAGGAAAAGTATCACTCAAATGTCTCAATGAGTTCTTGGTATGACAAGTAATATGCAAAAAAAGCCTATCATTTGTTACAACGGACTCTATAAATACCGAAATTAAAACATAGAAATATACAAAAAGGCTAGTTCCTTTTTGGAATCCAGCACTATGATAAACAAGTGGTTAACTGGTACCAAGAACTTTAAACTTGATATTTGTACCAAGGAGACAATTCTTTCCAGGCCGGTGGAGAGATATTAAGCTCTTATTAAAAGAGAATTGAAGAGCAGAAAAAAGTTCCCAAAATTGTGGTAGATTTTAAACGGAAATGGACTAACCCTTTAGAGAAAAGTGACAAAAAGCACTATTAAAACGTTAATGGATGAGTTCTCGTAAATTGTTACCTATTTTCATAACTATGGGGTCGTTGATTTACTCAGCTATATCAGAGCACTCTCCTATCTTTTATTATGGAAATCCGAGTTATAGGATTGATATGTTGAATTAATTACTCCACAAAAAAAATCCAATTTTTTTGGGAAATTCAAAAGAAAGCAATATTTAGGGCAGCTTCATTCTCCAATTTCCTCAAGGATTTCAGCCTATAGCAACTCAAGGCATATCACTAGATTGCTTACACAGTGTTTCGTCTAATTCAGCGTCATTTACGTATTCTTGTTTAAGTCAGAAAGGATATTGATCTTTAACATTTTTACATAATCCAAGAGAGATAATTGTTTATCTGCAGAAGATTAATTTTAAACTTGTTGATATCGTCACTATAGCGCAATGTTTGTGTTAGATTCGACCATACAAATATCACACTACACTTCTGTCAACATCGAGAACTCCTTTTAGAGAATTTGGCCATAACTATATTAAGTCGTTCCAATAATGGCTGCAATATCATCCTTTAGAAAGTTAGATTCATGCAATAGCGAAACTTTATGTAACAACTATGAATCTGAGGTCATAGAGCGGATATATTTTGTCTAAGAAAGTATACTGAAAATCGGTAGAAGGTGACATGGGACAAGGTGACGTGAGACATTTGTCATCCTAACAATCATGTGGGAATTTATCTTCATCGTCTTGTATTTCAAATATGATCAAGTGTCTATTCAAGCTTAAATAAAAGATCACACTGGAACCTCAAGGTAGTAGAATTCAAGAACTCATTTGTAAAATGAATTAAGGTCACATTATATAACTCACATAAGAAGAAACTAAATGTATTAAGATCCATGATCATTATGGGATCTCGAAACACATTGTCAATCAAATTAAATCAATTTTTAAAAAAGATTTTCTTCAATCGATCTCTTCAAAATTTTACAATATCGTATTCTCATGAAAAAATAAAATTTTATTAATCTTGTCATAATTTATTTCAAATATTAAACATATTTAATTCTTTATAAAAAGCAATTACCATTTCAATACTAAATAACTTTATTACTATAAAAACTATATAATTTTTATGAGGTCATATAAATTTTCTGTTCAATTTAAATATATATTTTTTTTTAATCGCAAATGGAGCAATTTAGATAAATATGAGTATTTATTTCAAATGCATTAAATTAAAATAATAAAATAAAAAATGCCTTAATAAATTATTTGAAATAGTTTTGATTTAAATCTGCAATGAAATGCAATTTTAAATAAATATTTCATGTTCATGTTGTAAATCTTTATCTTTTTTCACTCAATTTTAATATTTTAACATAAAATAAACAATTGTGTCGTTTTTATATTTTTTCTCATGTAATTTTTAATTTTCTACAGATTATAGCAATTTTTTAGTTAAAGTTTTTTTTTTGTACAGTATTTTTTTTATGTAAATAGAAACATGACGTTAAAATTGTGTGTAACTGTCAAAGCGCATGCTTAACCGTATACAATTTGCTATGAACGACAGACAGACAGCCAAACAAAAATACTAAGAGTTGTGGGTAAATATTCGGGACAGACGGTCGAAAGACGAATAAACTGGAATAACTAACATCTAAATATTTGTTAGTTTAGATTTGATGTTAGAAATATGAAGTGGGGGGGGAGTCTTCAATAGATGCCATAATGTTATTTATATTTAAGACGAGGGAGAGCTCAAAAGTTTGGTGACTATGCACCAATAAGGCATCATATAGGGTTTTATATATGAAAATCTTGAATGATATTCATCAAATTCATCATCTATTTAAGAAAGTTAGAAAAATGTAATTGATCTATATTTAACATCCTTAAAATCTTATAACCGTTTTCGGGGAAGTTACTCTATATAAGACCTGTAGCAGATTAATTCTAGGTATGAGAATGCTCTCTTTTTATCTAAGCTACATAAATAGCTCTCTACCAAACAAGTCAGCATTAAAGTCGAATATTCATTAAGCGAAAATTATTCTTTAAATTGAATGAGATCATAAATAGCTTATTATGAGGGTCTAAAATCGGATTACAAGACACCTATACCGAAATAATTGAAACGTTTGAAATATCAGTTAACGAAAAAATGAAAATACTACCATATATAAAGCTTTTATCCTCCATATAAAGCCAGTCAAAAACTTTTTGAACACAGTGAATTTATTTCTTTGACTTACTAAACTGTTGCCACTTGACTTGACGCTTGACTCGGGTTAGAGGAAACCTATACCAAAGTAAATTGCTTTGTTTGAAGAGAAAAAAGAACATTCGACCTGGTTAAAAACATTTAGAAAACAGTCGACGTAAAGTTTTGATTCACCAAATTATTGACAATTTCGACTATTCAAATCAGGTTACAGGAGTCTAATACTGAAAGAATGAATTAACTTGACATTGGACTCAATTTATTCATCAAAATATTCGATGAAACATGAATTTTTCCAATATGATACCAGTCAATAACTATTTAAAAATATTGTGAATTGAAAGTTGTTGCTCACAAAACCTTATAGACCAACATTATTCCATCAGGCTGCTTTCTTTACGATCGACATACTATAATACATATCACTTCGTTCATGTTATTAGAATTAGCTTCATTCATGATTTACCTCAAAAACCGAACTAGTTCTTTTAGTGTCAAATCAATATTATATTACATATATGGGAACAAGGAGTGGCAACGGTGGCAAAAAGTTTGAACCAATTTAACAGTACATTACCATCTTAACCACTAAGTACTAAGTTTAGATCCAACATATTATGGCAATAGTATATCAGCTGAGTGTATTTGTACTTATAGTGGTATATTTGGTGTGTTTTTTTTATTTTTAGGTTGGTTATCATGATTTAATTAAGGGACAAATCCACTTTTCAAGTACGGCTTAGAAATGTTCATAGTAAGTTTTCTTGATCTTAGAAGCAAATAATATCTTTTTTGATTTACCCCTTGATACCCACAAGCTATTAGAATTGAATTTAGAAAACGTTTTATCACTCCTCTATATGGATACTCCGATTTTCTTAAAATATAATTCCATCTTAGCAATTATGATGTTTAAAGTTATTTTTATAATTTTTTCTTGTTTAAAACAAAGTAGAAACAAGCCTAGAAAATTTATCATATTTTCCCATAACATTATCAACTTTTTGTTTTACATAAATACCAAGAAGTACCAATTGAGATTTTCATTATTTTCCATCTCTTTATATAGCAACAATAACTTGAGAAAAGAAATCTTTCTAAAATCTTAAGACTAAAAGTATGTAAAACATTGTTGCTAAAATCATTTTTTTAAAATGAACATAAAAGAAAATAAGAAAATGCACTGAATAGAAAATAGAAATCTTATTAAAGCAAAAAACATAACGCGTTTGTCGCACCTCAACATTGGCTAGAGGAAAAAAAATTGTGCTCAAATAACGTTATTTTATATAAATCAGCGGTAAATGCGACAGCTTTGGTCTGCTAATTATGCAGATAATAATAATATGAGATCAGCAATAAAATTAAAAATCCCACAATAAGGTCTGAAAGAATCAAAGGGATTCAGATCTACCCAGTAGAGTCTATTGTTGCTCTTCATAAGCAATCGTTTTATACATTCTTAATTAGTATTGGTGTAGTGAATTTCAAATTCATTATGACTGCTTATAATAATCTCGCTTGATTTTTCTTTCGAGTACTTGTTGGCCATGGTTTAGATGGGGGAATAAAAGGCAAAGGCAATAACAAGAGAAATAAACATTGTAAAACAGCAGCCAAGTTAACAATGGCAAACAATATTAGCGCCAACGATTTATTATTTATGAATATTTAGTATGTACAAGTATTTAACAAAAAAATATATATATAAACAAGAAAGTATGCTATATTCGGCTATGATAAATCTTCAATACCCTGCACTAAAATATTTGAAAAGTAAATGTGTTATATTTCGTATATACACATATACACGCACAGGCGTATGCAATATATAAAAGTTTTTATTAGTTAGAACACGGAAGACTTAATGAGTCATAAAATTAGTTAAGATTGAACCGATAATTTTTGGAATGATAATGAAATATATATAGCTTAATGTTATGGCGATTTCATTGAAATTAATCGATATATAATTATTGACAATTTTATATTATTTTTCGGCTTGAATTTAGAGGTTGGCTCAGATATTGGTCTTCATCTTTAAATCTGGTTTTAAATAAGGAACTTTTTAGGACCATAGTAACTATTCAGGCCGAATTTTATTGAGCTCTGCCAAATATTGTGGATGTGAGCGTACCAATAACAGACAGACAGACAGACAGACAGACAGACAAGCAAAGTCTACTCAGATATTGATTTGTTGCAAGAATATATATACATTATGGGGTCTGAGATGATTCCATCTTCCTGCTACACACAGAATGACATAGTTAATACATCCTCTTCACCACTTGTGTTGGTGAAGGGTATAAAAATAAAATAAACTAGAATATTTGTTGCTGTTTATTTTATATTCAAAACAAAAATCTCTATACACTCACACATAAATTATTCATAGAATACAAGAGCTAGAAAAAATCTATAGAGGGTTTAGTTTTTTTTTCTCCTAAAGCTAAAGCTCTTTTATAGCACCCACACTCACTCTATAATGTGTCACAATGAATTTGCATTGATTTCTCTGTTTTTGACTATTTAAATTGTCAATGTTCAATGTTGATAATTGTCTGTAATCGTATTGTGGCAGATTAAATCAAATTATTGACCATGAAATTTTGCACTATATTTTAGCATTATTAGTTGTTCAGTACAATAGAATTTATAAAATTTAATTAGAATGAAAATAAGCTGATATTTCAATACACTAATTTCGATGCTTAAATCGAAAATGTTAATACACAAAATTGATAATTTTCTTTAATCGCATTTTGGCGGTTTCAATGAAATTATTGAGCATGAAATTGAATGTTATACTTATAGAGTTGTTTATTTCGGAGAAAAGAATTTATTTTAATTAAATTTAAATAAATCTTATATTTTCAGGTGTTTGTAATAATAATAATAAAAGGGATTTTTGAAAATATCAAAACCAAATTTTAATTTTTTTCAGTGTAAAAATTTCTTAAATCTTTAGCACTCCTTTCATCATTAGAAATCGTCTTATATTTAATTAAAATTGGAAGCAAAGAACAAATTGGAACTCATAATGCAGTGATTTTTATAAGCAATTTTAATTTTAAGTGTTTTTATTAAAGTTATAACTTAAATTCAGATAAATTTTATAAAATGTTATCATAAGTAAAATCCTATTTATTAGCTCTGAACAAATCAACATTTGAATTCTTATCTATGGAACAAGTTTTAATGAAGGACTTTAATAGCAACGGAATTCTGTAACTTTTGAATCTTTCTAAAAATTTCCATATCACGTACGAATATTTTTCAAAAGAAATCATTCATGATATGAGACAAAAAAATTTTTTATTTTAAAAGTCTTTGTAAATCCCCACAGTTTCAAACACATTTTAGTTGTGGCAATATAGATAATTCTAAATTTTGTTAGTATTGGTATATATTTAAGAACTTTTTCAGCCTCAAACATTTCAAGTTAAAATGATCGTATTTAGGAAATTTATAAGTTTAAAGGCCTCTTCTGGTGCCTTAAAATGAAGCTAAAGCAACATATGGATCGATATTCTTAATCGATCCTCAATTAAAAAATATATTTACAACAGTTTGGGAAAATATATTTATTTTTATATTTTAAGTCTGTTATAAAAATGATTATGCTGACCTGAATTAGTCCACATATAAACGTTTTATAAATACAAAACTGTATTCCGGAAAGGGGACTTAAATGGGAGATGAATCAAATAATAATAGTATTCCGGCATAATCTTTGTATGCAGCCCCAATAATTTAATTCTTTCTACTGTATGATATATTGATTTTGGATCGTATTAAATTTTTGCACATTTTACTCTTTATTTTACTGATCTGATTTCGATCATATTTGGTACAATAATGTGTTTTTTGGATAAATTCTTGGTGTCCTATTCATTTATGGTGTGTTAAGTTTTTCACTACAAGCAATATCTGTTCAGGTATAATCCAAAATTTCAGTTGTTAAAGGTTATCTAGGATATCGGTTTAAAATTATTTTCACTGAACTAATTTAACATTAACAATAACTGATAACAAATTTCGTTAAGACACGACAAAGTCTAAGATTTTGAATTGATGTAAAAATTTAAATACTTTATGGGGTCTTAGATGACCCTTCTTAACGTTACAAATAGAATGACAAAGTCATACACCCTCTTCCTCAACTTCAAGACTATGGAGCACATGATTGAAAAGTGACTAATAAACATTATAAAGTCAGAATGAATTTGTTCACAACCTGAACATTTAAAATTATTTTTAATAAAATATCACAATTGGTGAAGCAATAAGAACCACCTTATGAAATATTTATAACTCTGAACCAATCCAGAGTCAGTTTAGCAATGTTCATCTATCAATTTTTGACATTCACATATAAACTAAATGTCTGAGTAAAACTTATTTATTTGGGAAGTTTTTCATAGACTTCATAGTTATTCGGTCCTTGAAGCTAGACTGACTCAAATAGTACTCAGAGCACGATTTTTTAGCTAATACCAATATTACGAATTTTTAAAAGTAATGAAACGGTTCCATATTTTTTTTCATTTATTTATTATTTTTCTTAAATTCCACTTTAAAAAAGGTAAATTCCAAAAAAATTTAATTTTTCTTCAGATTGCGAAACAAAATTTTTATTTTTGAAACACTTAAGATGCTCTTAAGATACTATGCCGTATTAAATACCCTCAATCTTTAACAAGTGGGAGATACTTTAAATTTTATATACTTTCGGAATCCCACAACGCTTGTAATCATATTTATTAGTTATTGCGCATAACTGTAAAAATATTTACTTAAAGTAGGCGTCTTTATTTCATAAGAACTGTTAAAAAATGTTTTAAAACCCTTAATACCTCAAATGTTTCTTTAAATTACATTCTTTTTAACAATGATTGTATTAAAAATAATGTCATAAGCTGAATTTTATAGAGCGCCCACTATTCGTTTATAACAGTGAAAAAGACAATAATTCTTTGTAACATTTTTTTAAATTTTTTTCCCAACAATTTATAATTTTACTACTTTAATAATGGACGTTTTTATATAATTTTTATTTGTTGTTTTTGTTGTTTGTTTTTTTAAGTTTACTATCAAAGCTAAACGTTTTTATAGTCTATTGTTATAGATGTTATTGTGCGGATTTAACCTAAAGCTATAACTGCATCATACAAACAAAACTGTTAATGGGAATAAAAATATGGCTTAAAAAAAGAGATTGAGAGACAAAAAATGAAAACAGTTTGGTGTACAGACTTATTTCTATGTCACTTTTTTTTCACATTTTATAAAAAAGTTTTTGTATTTTTTTATTGATACTTAATACAAACAAATGAAAATAATAAATAAACAACAAAATAATAAAAGTTTGTAATATTAAATTTATATTCCTTATGGGTAAACAGGTTGATGTTGACTGTATTTACTATATCACACATGGGGATGAATACAAACAAATTTGGATTAAAAGAAATTTTTAAATAAATGTTCTTAAATTTTGATCCTTTGTAATAATATAATAAAGACATAAATATCATTAAAGGGTTTACTAACACTTTGAGATTTATTAACCATTTTGGTAGGTTTTTTTTCTTGTGGAACATACATAAAATATACGAAATACAATCATAATACTGACCGCTTTACGGTTTATACACTTTAAAGTGATTTTAAAAAGTGTATGTGTATGGAAGCCAAAATACGATTTCTCATATTTCAGTTAAAGTAATATAACATCTATTTGTGATAAATTTATTAAAATAGGTTCATATCTGTTTTAACCTTTATGAATTGTATTGCAATCTACATGAATATATTAGCATGGTTTCATATATATAATGTGCCAAATATCATCGAAATATCTCTAAAGTACAACCTGTAAAGTTTTCACAACGTTTTCGTGATAGCCAGGTAGACAGAACGAACGGAGCGACATCATTAAATCGATGTCAGTAGATAGAACAGTACTATAGACGCATTTTATATAATTTTACTGAAGTAAATTTAGTCTTAAATATGCCGAAGAGAACTTTTTGACCAGACAGAAAGTTGGGATCTTTTAAACGAAAGAAAGATTAAAATAAAATATTTTCATGAGTAAGGATATTCCAACAGTGACGTTCCAACAGTGTGGTGAGTAATGTCTTTAGAAAAGGACGAATTTATGGTGTTCGAATACTTACCGAGAACAAATACAAAGCAAATCTAATATTCTCACGAAAAACCGTAAAATGGGCTAGTGAAGTGAAAAAAT
>PYHX02000413.1:45287441-45339609 GCA_004302925.2 Cochliomyia hominivorax | reverse complement strand
TATTCAAATTTAACTTGACTAAAATATGTAAGATTTAAATAAATTTGTGTATTATTTACCTACGATCCGTTTACTATGAAGACATAACATATTTTACGTTAATTTTTCAATGAAATTTTATTCAATTTAAGATCTTTTACTAAACATTTTTTGATAAAAATTTTATTATATTTGAAGAAAATTCTTCAATTTGCATTTAATAGCATTTTTTCATTTAAGTTCTACGAGTTCAGAAAAACAGAGTATTATTCTGATCGGCCAAATATCGCCTTGGATTAAAATCAGTAATATCCATATGAAAATATTAAATATAAAATATCTTAATCTCTGAACGTAGACAATATCATGATGAGTTGAAAAAGAAATATTGTTAACACTTACTTGCCAGTAAATCAGCGACGTAGTTGTTATTATTAATTTTCTTTAAATAATTTAAAGACATAAATTAATATTTTGGTCAAGGAAATTAAGTTTTAGAAGTTTAATTTATTTTTTAGTTATAAAGCGATACATATGAATAAAATAAAATATGCGTAGTTGAAATTTGATACATATAAATAAATCCAATATCAAAATTCTCCATCTGACATCACTAGAATTAAACTATAATTTAAATTAAACTATAATTTAAAATGATATCAAAAACGACGAAATTAAACAAGTCAACTTCTAAACAAAAATTAAAATAATAAATAAAATATTACATGAAAAAAAAATATATATAAAAGTTTAAAAGCGAAAAAATGTAAAAAAACATAAATATTACCAAAGCCATCATGAAACAATTGACGGATTTACTTAAAATTCCAAACACAATCATTTGGCGAAAAAAAGCAGTTGGAGAAAAAAATTTTAAAGAGAAATAAAACAAATTGAAACGAAGAACCAAGAGTTGTTGAAACTGATGTTGTTGAGCTGTGCGGCACAAACACACAACTCATGGATTGACTGTGTAAAACTTGGACTTGACTAAAATATGAAATTAGTATTTTTTATAGTGTGACCACAACAAAGCTGAAGTAAAAGAGAACACATAGAGCAGCACCATTCTATGATACAGTGGGGGAGAATTAAATAAAAATGTAATGGGAGTGATACATAATTGAGAATTGCTGATAGGATTTAGATGTAAAAAACATAGTCTCCAGTCTATAGATATTATACTCTCTATTGTAGGCACTAAAATATCCAAAGTGTAGACCATATATTCCACAAACCTTAGGCTCTATAGTCTTCAGACTATAGTCTCTTTATTTTTCAGATTTAAGGCACTTAAGTCTTCCAACTTTACTATAGTACTCCAAGCTATAAAGATCACAGTCTCCATAATATAGGCATTATATTTTCCAGGCATTATGGTCTCCGAGCTTAATCACAATAAACTCTGGAATATAGATGCTTTAGGTCCACAAACCTTTAACACTGAAGTCTCCTGATTATAAACACTATAGTCTGTAGTCTATAGATACTATAGTCTCCAAACTATTTTCTCTATATTCTCCAGACTGCAGTTATTATACCAATCAAGCTATATACACTATAATTTTCAAGCTATTTGAATCACAGTATCCATAATAAAAGCATAACAGTCTCCGGACTATAGAAACTATAGTCTATAGCGTGTCAATAGTCTATTAGTATGACTATAGTCTCCAGGCTGTAGACACTAAAATCTCCACACTAAAAACTCGACCACTATAGACCCTACACTCTCCAGACTAATGACACTAAAGAGTTTAGACTGTAGATTCTATAATCTCCAGACTATAGACACTATATTTTATATACAATAAAAACTAAAATCTTCAAATAATAGGTACTAGTGTAACCAGACTATATACACTAAAATCTTCAAATATTGATACTCACTATGGTCTCCAGAAAATAAACACTAAAAAACTGTTGTCACTATAATCACTTCAGATACTGTAATTTACAATCTATAGATACACTGGTCCACGAACTATAGACACTATACACAACAATATATTCCCAAAATTGTATATATTATAGTCTCACGATTTTGGACACTGTAGTTATGTTATTTACTATTCAAATATCACAGATTTATTTCCATTTCCCTTTTTCATTTCTATCCCACTGTTCTTTGTTAAATAACCAACTTAGCGACATTAAATATGCGTTTCTTTGGCGTTTGTTTGCTGTTACAGCTCACAATCTCCATAAAAGGGGAAAGTATTGTAAGTTAATCTTACCTTTTTGTAACATATTAAAATATTTGTTTTCTTTTTTTATTGTTCTTAATTTTTTAATAGCTCTTCACTTCTCCTTTATGTATTACAAGGAGCCATTGTTGCTATTGTATCTGTTTTCTGTTTTATTTATGCATCCATCTGTCTGCCGGAAATGTAGAACTACAACAAATGAAATGTATACTTGATGGCAATAAAATACACTTGAAATATGTTAAACATGAATTTATTTTTAGTCAAAAACATTTAATAGCAATAAAGTAAATGAAATAATGTTGTAATAAGATATAAGGAAAAAAAGCTATCTGTCTATCCTTAATCAATCTCAATTATGTGGACATAGATCTTGTCTTAAATGTATTTGTTTACACGTGTGTGTAAGTGTGTTTTAAAGAAGGAAATTATTGCCATAATTAACCTCAGCAATCAATGAGTAAAATTTACGTTTTAAGATTTTTATATTTAAATATCCCTTTTGGATATTTATAGCATTTCTAGCCCTTTACTATTGGGTGTTAGAAAATCGACTTAAATCGTTTTCAATAAAATATTCGTTACCCGTTTTCTTAATTTTTCGTAATTCTAACAAAAATTATAATTCATGTAAAGAAACATTTCGTATTTTTATTATTTTTTTCTTTTCAACCATTGATTTTTACATTTTAAACATTTTGCTAGAAAACAAAGTTCGTAGCACGCTCGCACACACATGCTCACACACACACTTACATAGCCAAACACAAACTAGAAAAAGAAAAAATCAAAAATGAAATAAAACAAAGAATTAGAATTAAATGCTTCCACTGTCTCCAGTTAAATCACCTGCAAGTACTAATGACACCCATGGAAACATGAAAAACAAACGTACCAAATACAACAACAATAATAACTTACGTTGCGATTTCATTTTTCAACAAAGTCAATTTTCTATGAAACTTAAAAGAAACTGGAAGAAAATATTGGGTGTTTAAATAAGCTGAGAAGTAAATCAAAGTATAAAGTATAGCAACTCTACCACCACAGTAGCTGTTAAAGATTTCCGTCCGATAATCTTAGCCTCTTTCAGCTAAAGACATTGGAACGAGTAGTCGTAATTATGTTAAAGGATAAAATAATAAATGATTGGCTAAGATTTGGAAAGCATATTTACATTAGAGAATATAAAGGCACGGTAGCGTTACATAAAGTTATTCACTACATAGTGAAAGCTCTACATGTCCTAACCGATATAATTACCCAGTCTTTAGTTATAACGAATAAGATATACCAATTGCTAAGGAATTGCTTAAAGTACGATATAAAAATTACAAACACCACCTCTTGTGTAAGTCACTACAGTTCATGGTCTCTTGAGAATTCCAACCGATAAAGGATATATTCCAGTCTGGAATATATCCAGAATATATCCTTTATCGGTTTGGGTAATTTTAAAAAGGAAATTACCCCAAATCGGTTTGAAGAAGTGTGAATCTGCTTGCTCAGGTTTTAAGTAAAAATAATAATAATAATAATAATAATAATAATAATAATAATAATAATAATAATAATAATTAAAATGTCAAGCTGACTTAAACACTATTCCTAGATAGAAAACTTTAATGAATAACACATCTTGTACATGTTGGTTCATGTACAGGAGAACTGTGGGTTTAAATTGGGTCATAAAGACTGGATTGACACACTGACTCTAGAGAATTGAAATTCAGCCAGTGGAGAAGGAATACAATAATAAAATAAACCGAAAAGTTCAACGTATATGCTGCCCTAAAATAAGCAGAACACAACCCCGACAAGAGCATTGGAAACAATATGTTTTATCCAACCTGTTAAAATATGGGTATTATATGAGCATTCCCATTACATAATGACACCAGTCACTAATCATACCAAAAGTTAGTGCTCCGTACGCAAGAGTAATACTTACGATCCGTTAAGAATTTGGACAGGATGTATGCAGCAGGACTATTACTAAACTTAATTCTTAATCACATAGAACCTTGAAATAGATAACCAATCATATTGGCTTAGGTGTATGCTGATGGCACAAGAACATGAATGGTCTCCATCTCTTCAATTTACATTTCTACCATCATATTCTCTGGCATTCCAATTCATGTTGACAAACTCAAATAAATTCGTCTAAAGTCTTAATAGGAACAAAATACAAAACTTATTCCTCCATCTAATACTACAAAAAGTACAAAAATTGTAAAAATAATAATAATTCTAAAAATTACACGAGCCAAGCATTTTAAATGCAATTTTTCTATTTTACATGAGACAATTTTCTTTATTTTCATAATTTTATACCCTACACCACCGTAGGTATTTAGGGTATTAAGCGTTTGTACAAAATCGCTTTCTGAGTCGATTTAACGATGTCCATCCGTCTGTCTGTCTGTGTTGTTACTCGGCTGGCTGTCCATGTAAACGTTGTGAACAGACTACAGGTCACAGTTTTTGAGATTTTTGGAAAAATTTGGTACATATTATAATTTTGCCTGAAACGAAGTTTATTGAAAATGAAAATAGTTTTTTTTTGAAGAATTTAGCACAAGTAAGTCTTATGATATTCTAAAACAATGTTCAAAATGTGAGATGGTCGGTCAATTATTTCTCATAGGTCCCATACCAAATACCACTTTAAACTTCATACATATACGTTTGCATTACAATAATAACAAGTCAAATTAAGATAAATATAAATAAAAATCTATGTGCAAACAGTGAAGATAGTCGGGCTTGGCCGACTATACAGTTTTACTTGTTTCTTCTTGTTTTTGTTTAAACATAAAAGAAGTCATAACATAAATACATAAATATACATGAACAATTTGACAATTACACACCTACACATTGGCAAAGAATATTTTATGCATTTACATATTTATTTATGTATATGAAATTATATTTATATACAATTGTTGTATATAAATAAATTATCTTAAATAGAAATCTGAGACTTATATGAAGCAGTATTTCATATAAAATTTATTACCGTCAGAGAATAACAGAAGACACATTATTTTCTAAAAATTAAGTTTAGCAAATGTTTGGGAAACATTTAGGAAGTTACAGAAGGGGAAGAAGTTTATATTCGATATCTGTGATCTCTTATTATTAATTTTTAATAAGATTTTCAAAACACAATTACTGGAAGGTTTTAATTTATTTTGGAAATAACATTTTTGTAAATGAGACTCTTTTAGGACCTGTAAATATCATAAATGTTATATTCATAAATGGGTTTTAATGGACCTTAGTAAAATTTTCCATTGAATTTTATTGCAATTTCTTAAAATTTACCAACATATGTTGGTATGTTGGTCTCATACGAAAATTATAAAAATCTTGCCCGATCATTTATAAGTTTAGACAAGTTAAAAATGTTATAGTCGATCAAGCAGGACTATTCAATACCCTACACCAAATTGGTGATTTTAAATGTCTGCTACGAAAAATTTATGGACAACCCTCGTATAATTTGCTTTCCGTATTTATGCTTATGTGTGCAATATATTATTAGGAAACTAACATTTACATGGATTTTATGCGTTTTAAATAGAATTTTTTCTCTAGGGTTATACGACAATTAGAAAAAAGTTATTGAACGACCCTCGTTTAATTTCGCACAACGGTTTTGGCTTATATTTATCTCTTATTTGACTTAATATTTTTACAATACCTATTTATCTATGCGATTTATGAGTTTCAAAATGACCTACAAGATATAATGGACCGAACCTCGCACATCTTTTTAGATGGTTAATATCATTTTGTATTTAGGAATTGTAAGGGCTTAAAACCCCCATTCCGGGGCGACATTTGTATGGGACCTATATGAAATAATGGACCGATCATAACTTATTTCATTAAGATATCATTAAAACTGCGACCTGCACTTTGCGAACAAGCTTTACATGGACAGCCAGTCGGACGGACATTCCTAAATCGACTCAGGAAGTGATTCTGAGTCGAACAGTTTACTTAAAAGTGATTTTAGGACTATTTTTTCTGCCTGCTACAAATATATGTACTTACATATGTCTAACAACCTACCACCTATGGTGATGTAGAATATTTATACTTCAGAATTCTGAAGAAAAAAGAGAAGAGATATATGTTATCCAGCTTTTTGTGGAAAATCTAAACAAAAATCAAATAAAAATCAAGAACGCTGTGCCAAATCTTCAATACTCTCATCAAAATTAATTGTGAAGTAAATAAGTTACGTTTCGTACATACACACTCATATGCACACTAACAAACGCAACGAACATATATAGTATTTTTAATTTATAGCTTTAATCACTAATTATGAAATTTTGAACCATTTACGGAAACCGTTCCATTAACTTTTTCATATCACTTTCTGTTAATTTGTTCAAAAAAGTAGTCCATCTACTTTTGAAATCTACCACACATCTGCTCTTCAAATCTCTTTTAGTAAGAGCCCAATATTTCTTCACTGGACTTAACTCTAAGCAGTTTGTAGAATTTGCCTCTTCTTATGGTACTCAAGAGGATGTTTAGCATAGTGACAGATCACAAGTCAGGCAAAAAGTGTTGCGGATGGAAACAGCCTTTTTGAAAACATTCATTGATGTAAATTTCAGTATTTATTAAAATCTTTTGAAACAGTTTCATATTGATTGTCACACCAAGAACTTTTTGGAAAATTGTGACTGCTTTTTGTTCATTAACTTTTCTTTAAGATTCCCTCGAGCATCAGCAACATAAAGTTATTCACCAGGAAGTTGCGAAAAATCTGCCAGAATATACGATTCATCTTCCATTATGTAGAAAGAATTCAATTTCCGTGCTCAGTTGTTGGCATCAAAATTTTAAGCAGCGTTCCTGTCAGGAACCTGCATTAGCCTTAACCTTTAGTACCAAATAGTTTGAACACTGAGCTTACTGGGCTGCTTTCCTACTGAAGGTGTTGGGAGCTCTTTTAAAAATGATTTCATTTTTCTGCTTTAGAAACATTATGTGGACTAAACTTCTACCTGTACCAGGTTTTCTATTAACGATCAAGTTTTTCAGGTACTTTTTAATAACACTGGAAACAGTTTAACATCAGACCTTTGAATGGTTAATGAACTTTTTGTAAGAAGTTTGATGAAAATTTTTAGTAATTTTTGTACTTTAGTAATACTTTTCTGGTCACTTATTTTAATCAGATTAACAATATATATGTTAAAGATAAGATAATACTTCTTGGTTTGAATGTTTTAATAAAAAATTTGTGTTAAGAAAATTTCGGTCACACCCATTAAGTGGACAACTGTCATTGGCAACTGAAATTTGTTACAGATATTTTTATGCTTCAAATTTTGTAAAGGAATTTTCAATGAAAAGCTAAGATAAGAACCCATACATTTAACATAGCTCTGTTAAGGTGATAACATAAATATAGGATACAGTACAGTACAATACAGTACAGTAGTACAGGAAAGGGCTTACTTATAGGACTAGATGGACATGACAGTCCATGAACCATTATTTAGAAAAGTGTAAGTGGTTAATCTGAAATAATTTTGGCACATGAGAAACTTATATTTTTTTGAAATTCAAAACTGGACAAAACTAATAGAAATTTCTGGAACAGAAACTTTCTAATGATTAATGTAAATTTCTGGAGTAGCGAAATTAAACTCTAATTTATTTTCACACAAATGCTTTTTGAACCATTTTAATGCACATAATTTAAAAATTTTTATTAAATAATTTTTGATTAAAAAATAACCCACTGGATAATTAAAATTTTTATTTTTCCAATGAAAAATAACAAAAAAATTAATACAAAAGTTTTTATTACATTATTTTTTAAATGTAAATCTATAATTATATGCAACATTGAGATTTTTTCTTCCATATAATTTCATTCGTAATAATAGACTGACTTTTTTTTAGAAAATGAAAAAAAAAATTAAAAAAGTGCGATAGAAAATAAATAACAACAAACTTCATTAAAGACCGACGGACGTATGAGTTTGAAAATATCTGACATTATTTCATAACTGTATCGATAATGATGCTGATGATATTTGAATGAATATTCATTTGTTGTTGTTTATGTTTCAACAGTTGTGGCTGTCATAATAGTGTCATTGACTTTAATTATTCGCATATTATTCGTGATAATCAAAAATAAAAAAACATTAAGAAATTATAAAATTTCATAACGTAAAAACAAATGAAGATGATTGAATATAATCAAGTAAAAAAAAAGAACAATAAAGATCTGTAAAAAGAAACTAGAAAGCAAAACAGTTAAATCATCATGAAGCAAAAAAATATTCATCTCTGCAAGAGGAATTAAAATAAATAAATCCAGAAATATTATGTAAAGTCATTGTTTAATGAACTTATTATAACTGGGTTTTAACACAATTATTTTCAGTCGGACTTATGTCCACTAAAAAATATATCTGAAAAACATAACATAAAAATATTAAGATTGATGACTTTTTATAATGACGATGAGAAAAAAGTTTTAGAAAGGAGGTTATGTTTTATTTGTCTGTTAGAAGAAGTTTGAAAAATTAAATCTATTTATAACTAATTTGTCATATTGATTATTTTGTTAATATAAATAAAACACTTCTGAATATATTAAATTATTTTAATATTTTAATGTGTTATGACAAAACGTTTAATTTAAATATAAGGAGTTAGATCGCAAAACGTTTAATACAAGTTTTTATTGAAACTTTAAAATCTTTACATTTCATCAAGTACACAAAAAGTCGCTCGCAGTCGAGAAAGTCACAATTTGCGATGGTATCACGTCTCCCAGCAAATCATCCCAGTGCTCGGAATATTTGGTACGAAAAGTAAAAACTAATGCACGTTAAAAAACATAAAAGGCTCAAACAGTTCCTGACAGTAACGCTGCTAAAAAGTTTTCTAAAAGAAACTCTTCTTGCTGTGGATAACGAAACGTATGTACTGGCAGATTTTTCGCAACTTCCTGGTCAAAACCTTTATGTTGCTGATGCTCAAGGGAATGCTGAGGAAAAGTTTCATTCAAAATGTCGCAATGAGTTCTTGGTATGACAAGTAATATGCAAAAAAAGCCTATCATTTGTTACAACGGACTCTATAAATACCGAAATTAAAACATAGAAATATACAAAAAAGGCTAGTTCCTTTTTGGAATCCAATCACTTTGATAAACAAGTGGTTGACTGGTACAAGAACTTTAAATTGATATTTGTACCAAGGGAGACAAATCTTTCTAGGCCGGTGGAGAGATATTAAGCTCTTATTAAAATAGAATTGAAGAGCAAAAAAAGGTTCCCAAAATTGTGGTAGATTTTAAACGTTAATGGAAGGGTTCTCGTAAATTGTTACCTATATTCATAACTATGGAGTCGTTGATTTACTCAGCTGTATCAGGGCAATCCGAGTTATAGGATTGATATGTTGAAGAGCAGGTTTCGACGGTGTAGTAATTACTCCAAAAAAATCTTTTTTTGGGGAAATTCAAAAGAAAACAATATTTAGGGCAGCTTCATTTTCCAATTTCCTTAAGGATTTCAGCCTATAGCAACTCAAGGTATTCAGGTAGGTCATTTACGTATTTTTGTTTAAGTCAGAAGGGATATTAATCTTCAACATATTTACATAATCCATGAGCAATAATTGTTTGTCTCCAGAAGATTAATTTTGAACTTGTTGATATCGTCACTATATCGCAATGTTTGTGTTAGATTCGAAGAGCTATATACATTTGTATCATTAAAGCGACTATACAAATATCACATTATACTTCTGTCAACATCGAGAACTCCTTTTAGAGAATTTGGCCATAACTATATTAAGTCGTTCCAATAATGGCTGCAATATCATCCTTTAGAAAGTTAGAATCTGAGGTCGTAGATCAGATATATTTTGTCTCAGAAGTATACTAAAAATCAGAAGAAGGTGACATGGGACAAGGTGACGTCAGACATTTGTCATCCTAACAATCATGTAGAATTTATCTTCATCGTCTTGTATTTTCAAATATGATTAAGTGTCTATTCAAGCTTAAATAAAGGATCACACTGGAACTCTCAAGGTAGTAGAATTCAAGAACTCATTTGGTAAAATGAATTAAGGTCACATTATATAACTTACATAAGAAGAACTAAATGTATTAAGATCCATGATCATTATGGGATCTGCGAAACAAATTGTCGATCAAATTAAATGAATTTATAAAAAACATTTATTTAATTCAATCTCTTCAAAATTTTACAATATCGTATTCTCATGAAAAAATAAAATTTTATTAACCTTGTCATAATTTATTTCAAATATTTAAATATATTAAATTCTTTATAAAAAAGCAATTACCATTTCAATACTAAATAACTTTATTACTATAAAAACAATATAATTTTTATGAGGTCATATAAATTTTCTGTTCAATTTAAATATATATTTTTTAATCGCAAATGGAGCAATTTAGATAAATATGAGTATTTATTTCAAATGCATTAAATTAAAATAATAAAATAAAAAATGCCTTAATAAATTATTTGAAATAGTTTTGATTTAAATCTGCAATGAAATGCAATTTTAAATAAATAATTTCATGTTCATGTTGTAAATCTTTATCTTTTTTCACTCAATTTTAATATTTTAACATAAAAATAAACAATTGTGTCGTTTTTATATTTTTTCTCATGTAATTTTTAATTTTCTACAGATTATAGCAATTTTTTAGTTAAAGTTTTTTTTTTGTACAGTATTTTTTTTTTATGTAAATAGAAACATGACGTTAAAATTGTGTGTAACTGTCAAAGCGCATGCTTAACCGTAATACAATTTGCTATGAACGACAGACAGACAGACAGACAGACAGACAAACAAAAATACTAAGAGTTGTGGGTAAATATTCGGGACAGACGGTCGAAAGACGAATAAACTTGAATAACTAACATCTAAATATTTGTTAGTTTAGATTTGATGTTAGAAATATGAAGTGGGGGGGGGAGTCTTAAATAGATGCATAATGTTATTTATATATAAGACGAGGGAGATCTCAAAAGTTTGGTGACTATGACACCAATAAGGCATCATATAGGGTTTTATATATAAAATTCTTGAATGATATTCATCAAGTTCATCATCTATTAAAGAAAGTTAGAAAAATAATTATACCGAATTTCAATATAATTGATCTATATTTAACATCCTTAAAAGCTCATAATCGTTTTCGGAGAAGTTACCTTATATAAGACCTATAGCAGATTAATTCTAGGCATGAGAATGCTCCTTTTTATCTAAGCTATATAAATAGACTCTCTACCAGACAAGTCGGTACTTAGTCGAATAATCATTACGCGAAAATAATTCTTTAAATTGAATGAGATCATAAAGGGTCTAAAATCGGATTACAAGACACCTATACCGAAAATAATTGAAACGTTTGAAAATATCAGTTAACGAAAAAATGAAAATATTACCATATATAAAGCTTTTATCCTCCAATATAAAAGCCAGTCAAAAACTTTTTGAAAAAAATTGATTTATATTTTTGATTCACCAAACTGTTGCCACACTTGACTCGGGTTAGAGGAAACCTATACCAAAGAAAACTGCTTCGTTTGAAGAGCAAAAATAACATTCTACCTCCATCATAACAAATGGTTAAAACATTTAGAGACACAGTAGACGTAAAGTTTTGATTCACCAAACTGTTGACAATTTCGACTCTTGAAATCAGTTTACAGGAGTCTAATACTGAAAGAATGAATTAACTTGACATTGGACTCAATTTATTCATCAAAATATTCGATGAAACATGAATTTTCCAATATGATAACCAGTCAATAACTACTTAAAAATATTGTGAATTGAAAGTTGTTGCTCACAAACCTTATAGACCAAACATTATTCCATCAGGCTGTTTTTCTTTACGATCGACATACTATAATACATATCACTTCGGTTCATGTTATTAGAAATTAGCTTCATTCATGATTTACCTCAAAAAACCGAAGTAGTTATTTTAGTGTCAAATCAATATTATATTACATATATGGGAAAAAGGAGTGGCAAACGGTGGCAAAAAGTTTGAACCATTTAACAGTACATTACCATCTTAACCACTAAGTACCTAAGTTTAGATCCAACATATTATGGCAATAGTATATAGCTGAGTGTAGTTGTACTTATAGTGTATATTTGGTTTGTTTTTTTATTTTATGGTTGGTTATCATGATTTATTTAAGGGACAAATCCACTTTTCAGTACGCTTAGAAATGTTCATAGTAAGTTGTCTTGATTTTAGAAGCAAGTAATATTTCTTTTGATTTCCCCCTTGATACCGACAAGCTTCGGAATCGAAAACACAACAACTGTTAAAATTGAATTTAGAAAACGTTTTATCACTCCTCTATATGTATACTCCGATTTTCTTAAAATATAATTCCATCTTAGCAATTATGATGTTTAAAGTTATTTTTATAATTTTTTCTTGTTTAAAACAAAGTAGAAACAAGCCTAGAAAATTTATCATATTTTCCATAACATTATCAACTTTTTGTTTTACATAAATACCACGAAGTACCAATTGAGATTTTCATTATTTTCCATCTCTTTATATAGCAACAATAACTTGAGAAAAGAAATCTTTCTAAAATCTTAAGACTAAAAGTATGTAAAACATTGTTGCTAAAATCATTTTTTTAAAATGAACATAAAAGAAAATAAGAAAATGCACTGAATAGAAAATAGAAAATCTTATTAAAGCAAAAAACATAACGCGTTTGTCGCACCTCAACATTGGCTAGAGGAAAAAAAATTGTGCTCAAATAACGTTATTTTATATAAATCAGCGGTAAATGCGACAGCTTTGGTCTGCTAATTATGAAGATGATAAAAATATGAGATCAGCGATAAAATTCCAAATCCCTCAATAAGATCTGAAAGGATCAAAGGGATTTAGATCTACCCAGTAGAGTCTATTGTTGCTCTTCATAAGCAATCGTTTTAAACATTCTTAATTAGTATTGGTGTAGTGAATTTCAAATTCATTATGACTGCTTATAATATTCTCGCTTGATTTTTCTTTCAAGTACTTGTTGGCCATGGTTTAGATGGGGGAATAAAATGCAAAGGCAATAACAAGAGAAATAAACATTGTAAAACAGCAGCCAAGTTAACAATAGCAAACAATATTAGCGCCAACGATTTATTATTTATGAATATTTAGTATGTACAAGTATTTAACAAAAAATATATATAAAACAAGAAAGTATGCTATATTCGGCTATGATAAATCTTCAATACCCTGCACTAAAAATATTTGAAAAGTAAATGTGTTATATTTCGTATATACACATATACACGCACAGGCGTATGCAATATATAAAAGTTTTTATTAGTTAGAACACGGAAGACTTAATGAGTCATAAAATTAGTTAAGATTGAACCGATAATTTTTGGAATGATAATGAAATATATATAGCTTAATGTTATGGCGATTTCATTGAAATTTATCGATTTATTATTGACAATTTTATATTAGTTTTCGGCTTGAATTTAGAGGTTGCCTCAGATATTGGTCTTCATCTTTAAATCTGGTTTTAAATAAGGAACTTTTCAGGACCATAGTAACTATTCAGGCCGAATTTTATTGAGCTCTGCCAAATATTGTGGATGTGAGCGTACCAATAACAGACAGACAGACAGACAGACAGACAGACAAAGCAAAGTCTACTCAGATATTGATTTGTTGCAAGAATATATATACATTATGGGGTCTGAGATGATTCCATCTTCCTGCTACACACAGAATGACATAGTTAATACATCCTCTTCACCACTTGTGTTGGTGAAGGGTATAAAAATAAAATAAACTAGAATATTTGTTGCTGTTTATTTTATATTCAAAACAAAAATCTCTATACACTCACACATAAATTATTCATAGAATACAAGAGCTAGAAAAAAATCTATAGAGGGTTTAGTTTTTTTCTCCTAAAGCTAAAGCTCTTTTATAGCACCCACACTCACTCTATAATGTGTCACAATGAATTTGCATTGATTTCTCTGTTTTTGACTATTTAAATTGTCAATGTTCAATGTTGATAATTGTCTGTAATCGTATTGTGGCAGATTAAATCAAATTATTGACCATGAAATTTTGCACTATATTTTAGCATTATTAGTTGTTCAGTACAATAGAATTTATAAAATTTAATTAGAATGAAAATAAGCTGATATTTCAATACACTAATTTCGATGCTTAAATCGAAAATGTTAATACACAAAATTGATAATTTTCTTTAATCGCATTTTGGCGGTTTCAATGAAATTATTGAGCATGAAATTGAATGTTATACTTATAGAGTTGTTTATTTCGGAGAAAAGAATTTATTTTAATTAAATTTAAATAAATCTTATATTTTCAGGTGTTTGTAATAATAATAATAAAAGGGATTTTTGAAAATCAAACCAAATTTTAATTTTTTTCAGTGTAAAAATTTCTTAAATCTTTAGCACTCCTTATCGTCTTATTTTAAATTAAAATTGTAAGCAAAGACAAATTGGAACTCATAATACAGCAGAATATATGCATGATTTTATAAGCAATTTTAATTTTAAGTGTTTAATTAAAGTTATGACTTAAATTCAGATAAATTTTATAAAATGTTATCATAAGTAAAATCCTATTTATTAGCTCTGAACAAATCAACATTTGAATTCTTATCTATGGAACAAGTTTTAATGAAGGACTTTAATAGCAACGGAATTCTGTAACTTTTGAATCCTTCTAAAAATTTCCATATCACGTATGATAACATTTTTAATATTTTTCAAAAGAAATCATCCATGATATGAGACAAAAAAATTTTTTATTTTAAAAGTCTTTGTAAATCCCCACAGTTTCAAACACATTTTAGTTGTGGCAATATAGATAATTGTCTAAATTTTGTTAGAATTGGTATATATTTAAGAACTTTTTCAGCCTCAAACATTTCAAGTTAAATGATCGTTATTTAGGAAATTTATAAGTTTAAATGGCTCTTCTGGTGCCTTAAAATGAAGCTCAAGCAACATATGAATCGATATTCTTAATCGATCCTCAATTAAAAATATATTTATAACAGAATTGGTCAATATTTAAGAAAAGTTACCGATATTTAAGTCTGTTATAAAAATGATTATGCTGACCTGAATTAGTCCACATATAAACGTTTTATAAATACAAAACTGTATTCCGGAAAGGGGACTTAAATGGGAGATGAATCAAATAATAATAGTATTCCGGAAAGGGGACTTAAATGGGAGATGAATCAAATAATAACCCCAGCATAATCTTTGTATGCGCAATTAATTTCTACCTGTATGATATATTGATTTTGGATCGTATTAAATTTTTGCACATTTTACTCTTTATTTTACTGATCTGATTCCGATCATATTTGGTACAATAATGTGTTTTTTGGATAAATTCTTGGTGTCCTATTCAAAAAATTTATGGTGTGTTAAGTTTTTCACTACAAGCAATATCTGTTCAGGTATAATCCAAAATTTCAGTTTTAAAAGGTTATCTAGGATATCGGTTTAAAATTATTTTCACTGAACTAATTTAACATTAACAATAACTGATAACAAATTTCGTTAAGACACGACAAAGTCTAAGATTTTGAATTGATGTAAAAATTTAAATACTTTATGGGGTCTTAGATGACCCCTTCTTAACGTTACAAATAGAATGACAAAGTCATACACCCTCTTCCTCAACTTCAAGACTATGGAGCACATGATTGAAAAGTGACTAATAAACATTATAAAGTCAGAATGAATTTGTTCACAACCTGAACATTTAAAATTATTTTTAATAAAATATCACAATTGGTGAAGCAATAAGAACCACCTTATGAAATATTTATAACTCTGAACCAATCCAGAGTCAGTTTAGCAATGTTCATCTATCAATTTTTGACATTCACATATAAACTAAATGTCTGAGTAAAACTTATTTATTTGGGAAGTTTTTCATAGACTTCATAGTTATTCGGTCCTTGAAGCTAGACTGACTCAAATAGTACTCAGAGCACGATTTTTTAGCTAATACCAATATTACGAATTTTTAAAGTAATGAAACGGTTCCATATTTTTTTCTTATTTATTAATTATTTTTCTTAAATTCCACTTTAAAAAAGGTAAATTCCAAAAAAAATTAATTTTTCTTCAGATTGCGAAACAACATTTTTATTTTTGAAACACTTAAGATGCTCTTAAGATACTATGCCGTATCTAAATACCCTCAATCTTTAACAAGTGGGAGATACTTTAAAATTTTATATACTTTCGGAATCCCACAACGCTTGTAATCATATTTATTAGTTATTGCGCATAACTGTAAAAATATTTACTTAAAGTAGGCGTCTTTATTTCATAAGAACTGTTAAAAAATGTTTTAAAACCCTTAATACCTCAAATGTTCTTTAAATTACATTCTTTTTAACAATGATTGTATTAAAAATAATGTCATAAGCTGAATTTTATAGAGCGCCCACTATTCGTTTATAACAGTGAAAAAGACAATAATTCTTTGTAACATTTTTTAAAATTTTTTTCCCAACAATTTATAATTTTACTACTTTAATAATGGACGTTTTTATATAATTTTTATTTGTTGTTGTTGTTTTTTTAAGTTTACTATCAAAGCTAAACGTTTTTATAGTCTATTGTTATAGATGTTATTGTGCGGATTTAACCTAAAGCTATAACTGCATCATACAAACAAAACTGTTAATGGGGATAAAAATATGGCTTAAAAAAAAGAGATTGAGAGACAAAAAATGAAAACAGTTTGGTGTACAGACTTATTTCTATGTCACTTTTTTTCAACATTTTATAAAAGAAGTTTTTGTATTTTTTTATTGATACTTAATACAAACAAATGAAAATAATAAATAAACAACAAAATAATAAAAGTTTGTAATATTAAATTTATATTCCTTATGGGTAAACAGGTTGATGTTGACTGTATTTACTATATCACACAATGGGGATGAATACAAACAAATTTGGATTAAAAGAAATTTTTAAATAAATGTTCTTAAATTTTGATCCTTTGTAATAATATAATAAAGACATAAATATCATTAAAGGGTTTACTAACACTTTGAGATTTATGAACCAATTTTGGTAGGTTTTTTTTCTTGTGGAACATACATAAAATATACGAAATACAATCATAATACTGACACTTTTACGGTTTATACATTTTAAAGTGATTTTTAAAAGTGTATGTGTATGGAAGCCAAAATACGATTTCTCATATTTCAGTTAAATTAATATTACATCTATATGTGCTAAATTAATTAAAATAGATTTATATCTGTTTCAACCTTTATGAATTGCATGCAAGCTACATGAAATATTAGACCGAACTTGTCATGGCCATAATAATAATATGTGCCAAGTATTATCAAAATAGCTCTAAAAGTACAAGTTGTAAAGTTTTCACAACGTTTACGTTATAGCCAAGTAGTCAGACGAACGGAGCGACATCGTTAAATCAATGTCAGTAGAGAGAACAGTATACTAATTTATATTACTTAATAATGACACATATTACTATAGACGCATTTTATTTTTCTCTCAAAGTAAAGTAGAAGTTAATGCTTATTTATGCGATCAAATGTTCTTGGTGCTACTTTATGTGGAATATTTCCTTAATTTTTCATTTTTGCTTTTGAAAATATTATGAAATATAAAATATTATAAATTTCAACTCTTACAAATAAAAGTATATTTTTATGTATACTTTTACTGAAGTAAAATTTAGTCTTAAGTATGCCCAAGAGAACTTTTTTGACCAGACAGAAAGTTGAGAATCTTTTCACGAAAAGAAAGATTAAAATAAAATATTTTCATGACTAAGGATATTCCAACAGTGACGTTCCAACAGTGTGGTGAGCAATGTCTTTAGAAAAGGACAGAATTATGGTGTTCGAATACTTACCGAGAACAAATACAAAATTACCAAAAAGACAGTTTAAGCAAATTGTAACAAATTGAATTCTATACAAAGAAAAAACAAACTGAATCCAAAGCCAAAGTGTAAGTCAATGCCCAAGAAACAGCATAAAGCAAATCGTCTAATATTCTCACGAAAACACATAAAATGGACAGTGAAGTGAATTTTTTTTTTTTTTGCGAAAATATTTTTGGACTAATGCTCGTAATATAGGAACGATTTGAGATCAAACGATGCTGCCATTTCGAAACATTTTTTCGGCGGTGATTTTTGTTATAGTTTAAGTAGTATTTTCTGCAGTTTCAACAAAACTTTTTATGAATCTCTTCTATGGTTGAAAGAATAGCATGAGAAAAGAAATGGATAAAGATTACAATGAAAGAATTGATAAAGATTACATATTTCAGCTAGATAATACTGAGGTAAATGAGTGGTCTAAATCATATTTTAACGAACAATATCTACCTGCTTGATATCCTAACTTAAAACGTCAAGTTTATTTAAATAATGCACAAAATGGAAGCATATTGACCTAAGTAGAACTTAAACTCAAAATATAGCAAGTTTGGAAGGGAATTGATAACAACCTTTATCAATATTTTTATATTATTTTCTGGAATATTTCAAACAATTATTTTTTATCATTATTTAAAGAAATCTTAATGGAAATGCATGAAAAGTAAATCCAGATAAGTTCGGGGTAAATATTTGCCCACAAATCCTATCTAAAATTTGTCAGTTAAAAAAGAGGTTTGTTTTGATTTTTGGTTCAAATTGATAATCGAGTCATCCTTAAATTATAATGTTATATAGCTACATATATAAGACAAATATCCAAGAAGTATTTTCTCCTAAATGATCATTTCAAAGAAAAAATTTTTAAACATGTTTTCTAAGGATGATGATTATGGAAATTTCAGAATGGAAAAGTAATTATTTTTTTGCTTCCTAATTCATATAATAAGAAAACATTACACTGAGATTCCATAATAATATCTTTATTTTTTTAATTTTATTAAAGTTCAAATATAAATTTTATTTTAAAAATAACCAAAATTCGAAATTTCAAAATTTGTAAAAATTTTTTACTGGCAAAAAAATTTTTAATGGCACTTCACTGTATTTTATTTAGAAATTCAGAAACGCCATTTTCTAACAATATCAAAACTTACACTTGGTTCCCTCAAGCCAAATTTCCATATGGATTTTTCCATACAGTAGAGTACAAAATTATTTTCAAAAAATCATTTTAGAACAACTGTGCATTATTATATTAAACCTTTAGATTTTATAACAATATTTCCTTAATTTTAAAATCCCAAAAAATAAAATTTGGAGGAATTTATTTTTTAAATAAAAGAATTATAAATAATTTTAAAATTCTTTTATTATTTAAAGTCATCTAAAGAAATTTTAAATTTGTTTGTTTTATTTTCTTTTCATTCTTTGTTGTTGATAATTTTCTTTAATTTATTTCTTTTTTTCTAAAACTGAAAAAAAACAATTTTATTAGTCTTATAGTTGAGGTTTACAAAATCGTATTAGTATTCAAATTATGGCCATTTAAAAAATGCCCCTTAACCAATTTGCCTACACCTCGTCGCTGTCATTAGATGCACATAAAAAGTTTATTGAACTTTTAGAAAAAAAAAATAAATTATAATAAAGTCAAAACGACGATAATTATAAGTTTGTTTATGTTAACTTATGAAAAATAAAAGAAATAAAAAAATACTGTCATTCCATTTTGCAACACTCATTCATTCAATAGTTTAATGATTGATTGTTTTTATGTTTGAATGATGTTGCTTGCAAAATATTTTAATTGTGATTGTTGTTTTAACGTTTGTTTTTTGTTATATATAAATAAAAAATGGTCGCCAATTCAACTAGTTCTTCTGTCAATTATTAATTAATAGCTTGTGGTTATTAATGAAATCACGATTTAGCTACTTTAAATATACTTTCACACTTCTCAACACGTTTCATGATTAATAAAATAACAAATATTTTGTTTTGATTTCAAATACAATGAAATGAAAGGTATACAAATCGAGTTGGAAAATAAACTAGTCCAAAAAGTCCCCAGATGAGATATATTTCTCAATACCAATTTTAAAAACTCCACTATGAAACAACCATTCGATCTTAATTTAAACAAATGAAATTGAAGGAAATTTTTAGGTAAAAGCAGTATCTTCGATTTTTTTGTATAGTTTTATATATATTATACAGTTTTTTTTCGGGGAGTGGTTGGGACTTAATTAATTAAAGAAAAGTACATTTATCTATCCTACAGTTCTTTTCACGATCTAGTTACTTTTTGCCCAGATCCCACCGATCTTATATTTTCTCCAATAAATTGATTTCATAAAAAATAAAGTATACTGCCAGAAATCATTTGAAATTACATACATTCCGCAAAACTAAATAACGCTTTCTTCAATTAAATCAATCGAGATTTATATATGCGAATATTACTGTTCCTAATTATACGACGATGTGGTAAACATTTACCACTTTTCAATATAAAATTAAAATGAAATATAACAATAAAGTTTTTACAAACAAAGTCCAAAAAACTAAATTCTACGAGGGTCATGTCATAAATGTTCATAACTTCTCTAAAAGACAAGTAATATCTTGTGGTATATTAAATAATCAAGATTGACCAATAATTTACTTGTCAGATCTTGGAATAACCAAACAAAGTTTGTTTCTTAAGTCTTTTGTTTTTCAGTACGAAAAGAAAGTGATCATAAGTTAATCGGTTTAAGATTAATAACTTTTGCACTTATCTATCAAAAATTTTGAAATTTAGTGTACTCAAAGAAAATAATCAAAATTATCAAAAAATCATTTGTTACAACGGCCTCTACAAATATCGAAATTTACATCGGTCAAAGGGTATGAGAAAGAATTGAAGAACAACAATGTGGTAGATTTAAAACGAAGATGGGCTAAATGTTCGAGATAAGTGATAGAACCATTAAAACGTTAACGGAATTGTTTTCAAAAAACGTTCAAAATTTCATCACATATAATAAAGAATTTTATTAAATATCTCCTTTTTCACTAATTTTGATAATAATTTCAATCAAATAAAAAAAAAACTAAAACTGTAAATTTAGTGGTTTCTTTATTATTAAATTATGTATGTATGTAGGTATGTATGTATGTATGTATGTATGTATGTATGTATGTATGTATATGATATAAGTTTTTCGACCTCACTCTTTATACTAAAAATCATTTTATTTTTAATGAAATAAAATTGTTATTAAATAGTGAAAATTAAAAAAATACACTTTTTAAAAATTAAAAACATAATTTTAAAAAGTAAAAATAAAAGAAAATTGTTTATTATTTGTTCATATCTCAATTGCTACAAAAAATAAAAATTATTTTAATTATAATTAAATTTACATGCTCTGTTTGTGACTATGAAATTTGTTGCCATAATTGTAATTTCAAATTTTATTCATTTACGACACAAATTGTTTGTGTTTTTTTTTTATAATTTGAAAATTTTTCATAATTAATGGGTTTAATGAAAAAATACACATGAAATGGCAGCCTGCTGTGAAGAGTTTTAATTTTGTAATTGTGGTTAAAATTTTAATCGCATAACAATTAAACGTGTAATAAAAATATGAAAGTATTTATTTTATTATAAAACTCTCACGTTTATTTTCTATTATTTTTTCTTTACAAAATTTTAATCACAATTTTTATCGAGGAATGTTGTACTTGATATTTATGTATATTAAAATTTTCTTTTCTATTTTTGTTAATATTTTTATATTTATTTAATATAAATATTTTTCTTTTATTTTATGATTTTTTCTTTTCAACCGCCAACTAACAATTGTCAATTGGACAGACTAAAAAATCAGGGGAAAAGAGAGCATAACTGACAGACAGATGGACGGACTTATTTAGTAAACATGAATAAACTTTTCAAGCAGTTGTCAGCATATTTAACTTTATTTGTGAAAATATAAACAAAAAAATGCAGAAATTATTTGAAAAATGTTGAAAGAAAAGAGCGTAATAATAACAAAAACAGTAATAAAATATAGAAAAAAACAAGTAAGAATGCTATATTCGACTGTGCCGAATCCTAAATACACACTACACTTTATTAAAGACAATTGTTTGATTGTCTGTATTTCGATGGAATTGGCTGATATTTAAGAACCTTGTAAGCCTAGAATATAAGGGAGTAATAAACAAGTATGGCAGTTTAAACAAGTAAGAATGTATAGTCGGTCAAGACCGATTATTTTATATTCAACAACACATTATCGGCTAAAAATTCTAGTTACGAAAAATAAATGAACGACCCTCGTATAATTTGATTTTCTGTTTATTATTAAGTGTGTATTACATTGTTGTGACACTAAGAAAAAATAATTTTTATACAAGAAATTATGAACCGACCTTCGTATAATTTTGCACATCGACTTTTGAATATATTTATATTAATCTGACCAATTATTACAAGGTATATGCGAAATTTTTGCCCTTAAAAGTGATATTTGGAAAGGGACTTATGGGAAAAATGGACTAACCCTCACATATGCTGATGTTAGAAACATCAGCACAAACACATAATACCTTTGGTAGTGTAGGGTATAAAGGTGAGCCATTTCTAAACTCTTAAATGGGAGCTATAAAAAATATGATCCGATATTTGCTAACTTATTAACATATCTCGACTTTCAACAGACTTATTTCAAGTTTTAAAATTTTAAAGTTTTTTCCGATTCAACATATTCACCGTGATGATTTAATATTTATATAAAATTCGTTTTATATTAAATTCGTGTTTAAATGATAAAAAATAGTGTTTAATTTAATAAAAATAGTTATATAACTCCTAATCCGGCAAGGAACTATGACAAAATATAAATCGATACTGGCCAGTTCATATTTAAATTGTTTATTAGTTTTAAGCCAAATTCCGGGAATCGGTCTATATCTTTTAATATGATTAATCGATTTAGCCAGTTTTAAAAAGGAAATTTCTCAGGATAACAGTTATGAGATAGACCGACGAACAGACGGACAAAGCTCAGTCGACTCAGATTTTGATATATTTTTGATGATACAAAAATATATGACTGTACATAATGGGGTCTGAGATGATTCCTTCTTAGCGTTACACGCGGAATGAAAAAGTTCATATGCCTCTTCACCACTTGTGTTGGTTGAGGGTATAAAAAACTATTTGAATGACAATTTTCTATTAAGCATTTGTAGTTGTAAATAATGATGATAAAGTTAATGATGATAATTACAATAAAACATCATAATGATAAGTTTTACAATTGTTGTAAAGTTGTTTAATGGTTGGTTGCGTTTTTGGTTGAGTTTTATGTGGTTTAAGCTTGTTTTACTATTTAACTCTTTTTGATAATATTTTTTACTTTATATAAATATAAAATAATGCTGTCTGTCACTAACAAAACCATAAAATATAAAATATTATAAATACTTTGTTTTCCATCAACATTTAGCTTTCATCATTATTATCACGATCTTCATTATTTACAATAATTGTAATGACAATAGAGTTGTTAACGTCATTATCATTCAGTAATTTCTTCCACTTCGTCACAACTGTAGAAAGACTAATTTAATATTAACCTTTACTTTTGCGCTTACAGCTGTTTTTTATTAAAATTTAATTCAATCCTTTCGTTTATTCATTTATTGTCATTTATTCATTAAAATGATAACAATAAATGTTAAAAGCTGACTTGTGTTACAACAAATAATATAATTATAAAATAATTTCAATATAAATAACCTTGAGAAGATAAAACCCCTTATTTGATGCTGTTTTATATAAAACATGGTACGGTTTTCGACTCTTATTCTTTTTAAAATCGGATCTTTCGAAGAGTTTAATTATAAATTTAAGAGTTTTATTTTTTATCGCTCTTTGAAAAATAGATTAATTCTAAAAAATTTAAAAAATCTAAAGAAGATAAAAATAAAAAAGCAAAATCGAAAAAAAAGAGTTTAAAAAGAGTCTTTCGCACAAACTGTTTTGAAGTCGTCTGCAGGGATGTTTGTATGTTTACTTATGTACTCACATATTAAAACGTGTTTATTTTTTCCACGAATTTTTGTGTGTTTTTGTTATTACATTTTTTAGTATAAAACAACAACATTAAGTTTTATTGAGGCAAGAAGTTTGTAGTGTACTTGTGTTTGCATTGAGCGATTTAAAAAAATCATCTTCATTTTACTCTTAACTGAAAGAAGAACAAAATAATATTTTCTCGATTTTGCTCCGTGCAAAAATAGTTAAAATAAAAATTTTATCGAATAAAGCATTTTATTTCTTTAATCTTGCCAAAGAAGAGTAAAAATAAAGATAATTTGAAAATAAAGATCTTTCTGAGAGTTTTTCCATACTCTGGTATAAAACACAAAATTTGAAAAAATAAATAATAAATATTATTGACTTTATTTTATTGTCACAATTATATCTGAAGGTTTTTTCTGTAATTTTTATAACAACAATCTAGTTATTAAAGAGGAAGAGAGATAAAATCGGCCAAAACTGATGGCTATGAAGAATTAGAGGTTTTTGAATACCTTAAAACTTATTGGACTAAACTTGATTAAAATTTATTTTGTATCAAAAATTTTTATTGGCTTTCATAATGAAAATTGGCACATTGAAATGAAACTATTTACATGGCTTTGTTTTTCTTGATTCCCAATATTTTTTTAAATTTCCAAATGGCCTTTTTTTTGCTATAGCTCTCCAACCGATATCGAGATGCACAAATTTATATTACCAAATATTTTAGAACACATCAAAAAGAGTGTAACTTCTTTCATTCGCAAAAATAATGACGGGAAATTGACTTTTATTCAATTGAAGGGCTTAAAACTTTCGATTTCATGAAGTTGCAAAATTTTGTTCTGAGTTCTACATAAAAGTAATGGTATATAAAAATAACTGTATATAATTTGGACCCAGTATATTGCTTCAAGATATTTTAAATAGTTTCTTTTATTTAGAACTTAATTAAATTTTGGAGAAATGTAAAATTTTTGATTATATATTAAATGTTTATTTGGCTACAATGAAGAAAAGTGGATCTTATTATAAAGAAATTATCATTGATTTGACAAAGAATTTATTTATGTTCCCAAAAATGTTAAGAAAAATCACAAAGTAGGAGTTTGGTCATTATAGTTTTACAATTTTAGATTTTAGACAAAATTTTCCAAAATGTGTGAAAATAATGGATATGAACTTGCCACTTTAGGAATTTTCCACTTCTGCAAGTGAGGAAGAATTTATATTAACTTTCTTATTCCGTGTATAGAAAGAAATCATCCCACAAAGTATACACTTTCTTGTATCAAATCAAAATCAGTGATGAGTCAGCTGTATATCTTTGGCGTGCACACATCCGCAATAATTGACAGTGCTCAATGAAATTTGGTCCAGTGTTATATATAAGAAGTATTTTTGTATATTGTATACTTTTATGAGTATATGTGTACGTGCATACAATCTTTATGTACGAAACATAATGTATTCACTTCACATGCATTTGAGTATTAAAGATTCTGAATAATCGAATAAGGAATTCTTACATTTGTTTGCATCAATATGTTAAAAAATCTAACCACATCGGTCAGTTTGGTATTCAAAATTAACAAAATCATCTGTTATTGGCTTTTGAATAGAAATTCCAATAAGGGATATTTTAATGACATATAAATAGCACATTTAATAAAGAAGATTATGGAGCATATACATTCCAAAATACTGAATATGTTTACAGGTTAGCGTATTCATAATAATACGTTCTTAATATCAATCATTTCTTTTATTTTTATTGGTATAAAGTATTAAAGATTCAGTTAAGATATTTTTAAGATTTTCCGATACTTACAATGTTTGTATTAAATACAATATCTCGAAATGCTTATGTGATTACAAATATAGGTTCTTTTCTGGAAATTCTTGTTACAATAACACCGTTTAAAACCGTTACAAATAATATTTGTATTAACACTGTAAATCTTAATTATCTTGTTATTTAATGTTAATTTTCCTTTTTCGTTTCTCTTTTAATTTATGTGGAATTTTATATATATTTATGGGAGATATTAACAAAAATATAACATCATTAACCTTTTGCTTGTTATTATTATTTTAATTATTCTTTTTTTTCTATTTTTATTCAAATTATTTCTTTATTTTTTATAACATAAATAACGATCAGCACATATTTATGATTATTATTTTTTTATATTTTTTTGTTAAAATTTCTAAAGGCATTCACTAACACAATAACACTAATATGAACTATTATTGAATTAATACGGTTTCATAATAATAAGACAATAAACAATAAACAATCTTACACACATACAGAGTAGACCACAAAACAAAACAAAAAATGAAAACTTCACAAAAAAGGCCAAAATACAAAAAAAAAAACGAAATCTACATTACAATGGATCTTTTTTGGCCACGAGGTTTAAAGCCTGCTTTAATTCCATACATAAATAAAAAATAATAATAAAAAACCGAAAACGAAAACTTTTTTATGATTTTATTTTTATATGGAAGTATCAATATCAAGACAAGTAAACCGAACGATCAACCAACCGACCATGTTAACAAACCAACTTTTATACGTTTATTATTATGTTGAATATCACACATTCATGTGCGCCTGCGCAATAAACAATTTGTATACCCTCCACCACCATCACTAATGAGGAGGGTATATTAACTCTATCATTCCGTGTGTAATTCTAAGAAGAAATCATCTCAAACCCCGTTATGTATATATATTCTTGCATCAAATCAAAATCTGATTCGATTTAGCTATGTTCGTCTGTCTAACTGACGGTCTAACTGTCTGTCAGTCTATTGTTGGCACTCTTACATCTATAATAATTGACAGAGCGCAATGCAAGTTGGCCTGAGTATTCAGTATAATCCCGAGAAGTTTTTTTTATTTAAAATCAGCAAAATCGGTTCATTATACTGAAAGTTATAGAACGATATATGAGGCAACCTCTAAGTTTTAGCAAAGAACTTTAGTAAAATTGTCAGTAATAAAACGACATTTAGCATTAAGTTACATGTACTCCATTATCATTCCATAAATTATCAAAATCGGTTTAGTAAAAAAAAATTATTGCCAAAAATATAATTTATTTTGCGACTCATTAAGTGTTGTATACGCCTGTGGGTATTTACTTCACACGCATATGTGGTGGAGGGTATTGAAGATTCGGCATAGCCGAATATAGCATTCTCACTTATTTTTATTTACTTTTATATTTTGTATATTTTTTTCATTTCAACAACTCTATTTTTTACATCACTCTTTTCACTCTTTTTTTCCAAATTAAACTCATTTTGTTAAGTTTGGCTTAAAACTTCTTTTTTTATCTCGCCACAAACAATTATTTTAATTTCAATTCAATATCGCGATTTTTTTCTTTTTACTTATATTTTCACTAAATTCCCTATTTTAGTATTAACTACAAATTATTTCTCAGGCTTGTGGTAAAAATGTAATGTAAAACAAAAACAACAAAAACGCACACAAAACACCTGTTGATATTTATGCTTATTTTCAAGCAAAAATTTTTTTTATTTTAAATTCTCTTATTTTTGTTCACTTCACTTTAAATAAAATTTTATGCGAAAATTCCGTACCGTAACGTTTCAAGTCTTGTTTGTTACTGGAGACCCATAATGCTGCCAAGTTAAAAGTCTCAACATTAACATTAACTTACCTTAACCAACAGCAGTAACAGCAACGGCAGCAGCAGAAGCGCCAACAGCAGCAGCGTCAGCTTAAAATTGGTAGTAACAGAAGCTCAACAATACAACAAACAACGTAACACTCTCTGCATATTAACAGTGTTTTAAACACACCAATAGCAGGCAATAGCAACAGTTTGTTGGACAACTCTTTAAACCAAACATTATTATCAACTAAAGCAAAACAACAACAATAGCAATAACAACAAAAGAAAAAAACCCGGCAAGAAACAAATAAAGTTAACTACTTTTTACAAGAGCGTTTATACGCTCTGGCAAATTACCACACAGAACAAGAACAACAAATATTATGGTTTGACACAACTAACTACAACAACAAACAACAACATTCTTAAGTGTAGAATTAACAGTGAGGGAAATTTATTTAAAGGTGTTTGAAAAATATCTTTTTAGTGGGAATGAAGATTTAAAAAGTCTTCAAATTTCAAGTCAGTGATGTTCGTGATATGTTTAATTGTAGAATTTGTAAAAGAAATTTTGAATCCAAATAACTCTTAAACTATTAGAGATAATCTAACCATACGATGAATTTTTTTGTGATCTTCGCAAATCATTAATTCATATAAAACTTTTTAAAATTGGTTCATATATAGAGAATCCGGATTGTTTTATGACCCGATTTGTACTACTGTGGGATTTTGTGATGAGACGTTGGGTGTACAATGTCCATTGTACACCCAACTCTATTGTAATATGGTTCTTTGGAATCAATGTAAAAGGGCAAAATTGTAGGAACTAATTTAATGTTTTAACAAATTTTTATATGATCCAGTGTTACAGTTGTTGCGAATTTTTCAACTGCGTGTAACTTTTTGTGCACTTTTTCATATTTCCCGTTTATGTCATTTACCCTGCGGCGACATTTGTTCCACAAATCACCTTTTAAGTGCGACTTTATTTTCTAAAATCTTCTTTTGCGCGACTTTTAGAAAAATTATAAGGCTGACTGCAGACAAATACTAACACCAAACAAAAGTTTTTAATTATGGATCTTATTAAATTATATAATACTAAAGGGTTTTCAGATCTTAAATCCATCTTAAGGGAAGATACCTTATGATGGACGACTCCGATAGCCTTGAATATCGTCACACTATAAAATGCTAAGCAAATTATTGATTAGTTCATTTAAATACCGCAATAATTAGGAGATTTTTAATAAAATTAGTTAAAGACAAGTGAAGATAAATAAATCAACATATAAAAGTATTATAAGCTTAAAAAGCAATTAGGAACGAGACCCTTCATGGAAGCTACAACGTAATATTATAAACATAAAATTACTTTCAACGATTTTTAATGTATAATTAAAAATATAATCGAATTTTTAGAATTTTTACATTTAGGACTTTTATAAGCCTAAATTACATGGGGCCTTATATGGAAGCTACAACCAAATATGGAACGATATTCGTCAAATTTGTTACTTATATTACAGTTAGAAAAATAATTGTACAGAATTTCAATAAAATAGGTTCAAAGTTAAAAGCTTTGTAATCCAAAAAACTTATTCCGGAAAGGGACATTATTTGGTAACTACAATTAAGTATAGACATATATTACCCAATTAGTTAGATATACTAAAACTACTGTTCTCAATATCAATAGAATTGATCCATAGTTGAAAACTCTATTTCAGGAATGGGCCAAATAAAGGTATAATATTTTTTTGTGTGCAAATTCTGAAAATTATCTTAAAAACTGAGCCTTATAAAATACAATAACTGAAGAGGACAATGGCCAAACTTCATTAGAATCGAATCATTGTTGTAAACGTAAGAATGTTTCCAACAGTCGGACAGACATCTAAATCCATTCAGCATCTGATTTGATGCAACATTATTTAAACCGTATCGGGTCTGAGATGATTCTTTATTCGTTTTACAAACATAATAACAAAGTTTGGTAAGGGAATTGTTGGAACCAAAATATTCTGATATAATTTGGCACATAGAAGTTTTTGACAAACTTTACTAAAATATTTTTATATTAAGGACTTTTATGAGCTTAAAAATTTATTTCTGGAGAAACATTTGTGTGGTGAAATAACGAATCTATCATCACTAATTTCAATCGTCATCGACAATGGGCCATGTATAGTAATCTCACGTGAAAAATTTCATTCAAATATTGTCGAAACAACGATCTGCATTCTTTCATGAACAATCAACCAGATGGACACATAAACATCGTTAAATAAACTCAGAGAGTGATTCTGAATAGATCGGCAGTAGCGATATTTTTCTTCCCTTTACAAACATCTGCATATACGCATAATATTCTAACCACTAATGATAGTGTAGGGTATAAAAATATAATTTAAAGAATAATTTCATATAATTTTGAAATCTAAATATAAATTATCATTTAAATTAAAATTCCAGAAAATATTCATATAAAATTTCATATGACTTAAAAAAGGATTTTATTCATACAAATACAAAATATTAACCTATTTGTGTACTTATTTGTATTTAAATTAAAAACTAAAACTACTTATTATAACTTATACTAAACCTAAAATTTTTATGGGTATGATTTTGAAATCCTCAGTATTTACTGTATCAGCTTTTTTGCTTCCAAGTGAAAAGTCAAAAGTAAGAAAATAATTAAACCATCAACGCTGAATGCAGAAAAACAACATAAGATTAAAACAAGTAAGAAATTATAGTCGACCAAGTCCAAATGAATAATACCCTACATCGCATTGTTGGTTATAAGTGGTAACTACCAAAAAATGAACGATCTTCGTATAATTTATTATACCCTGCACCATCGTAAGTAGTTGGGGTATTATGCGTTTGTGCTGATGTTTGTAACAGACAGAAAAAATTCAAATTCAATCGATGCGACGGTCCATTACTCCTCATAGGTTCCATAGTTTGAAGGATATAAATCACACATATATATTGTAATACGAGGTCGTTCCATCATTTCTTCTTACTCATATAATTTGGCATTAACTAATGACGGACCCATCGTCCCCAATTTCCATGGGCCTCAATTAGGACACATACCAAAATTTAATTAAGATATCTTTAAAACTTTACCCTACATTTGTTCACAAAGTATATATGGACAGCAAGCCGGCCAGTTCACACGCATAATATCCCAATCTCTTTAGTGGTGTAGGGTCTTAACATACAAAAACCTACACACATACATATATATTTATTATGTGTCTTAAAGATTTTCTAGTGAAGATTTTTTAATATCAGAAATTATTTAACTATACTTCATCAACATTACAGTCATTTTTATATCCATCTAAGAATTAAGTGTTTCATTTTGATACAAGTTTACTTTAATCTCGGTTCATCTTTAAGATGTTTGTTATTATAATTTTTTTTCTTTTCCTTTTATTTTCTTTCTACTCTTTGAATTGTTATTGTAATTACTTGGCATGCAAAAAAAAAAAAACAACAAACAATATTATAGCAACAAAAACAAAACAGATAGAAAAGCTACAAAGTGAAGGAAATATAAAAACTTATATTTAACTGTAATTTTTACCA
The DNA here is from genome assembly GCA_004302925.2 of Cochliomyia hominivorax. Classification (NCBI taxonomy): domain Eukaryota; kingdom Metazoa; phylum Arthropoda; class Insecta; order Diptera; family Calliphoridae; genus Cochliomyia; species Cochliomyia hominivorax. The sequence goes on along the minus strand of PYHX02000413.1, from coordinate 45,308,037 downwards.
TTTTTACTCTTCAAACAACAAATAAGTTAAGAAAACAAAGATTCACTTTGAGATGAATCGTACTGTTTTCAAAGATACTTAAAATCTTTAGATATCAGTCGGGAAGTATGTATATTAATATATTTATATGTCCTAAACACTTTTATACATAAGTACATATGTGTTAAGATGTGATTATGTTTGTTGGTATATGGAAAAAGTTAATCTTCCCTCTGTTTTTTTAATGCCCTTTAATTTCTATTGTATTACTTGTTGCAACTAAAAAAAAAGAGAAAAAGAGTTCAGATAAAATGAAAACAACCAGATGAAGAAAATAATCAAGAAAAACAGAAACATTATACTTCCTATGTTTCATTGCTAAATAGTTATTTTTGAAAAATTTGAAAAATATGTAAAGGAATGAAATCATAAGGATATAAAAAGCAACAACATTTTTCCTCATTTATCGAAAAAAAGTCATGAGGTTAAAAAAGTAAAATTAACAGGGACATTACATTTACTTTCAACAATGCATCATACCTTTTCGGATTCCGCTAAAATTCGGTACACTTCTTTTTTACATCAATACGAATTATTAAGCATAAAATTAAAATTCTTAAGTAAAAAAGTCTATTTGCTTCACTGAACTTCATTTTTCATCGGAATTCCTTTGAAATTGAAATGTTTTTTTTTTATTATCCTTAAATAAAGGACGAATTTTGCCTTCATTATCCTTTTATAAAAAATATTTTTTCTACAATAACAATAAGAAAGTGCAATTTATTAGGATTCATTTAAATACAATTTTTTATATCATGAGGATATATCATTATTTTGAAATATTGAAATATTTTGAAACTTCAATTTTGTATTGAGAGAAGATGATGTCCAAAATTCCAATTTTTATGTTCAAAAATTTTGAAATGTAACAACATATTTAGTTTTAAAGATTTGTTTTTCAATTACAAGGGATTTTTCAGGGAACAAAATGTTCCTTGAAAAAACTATAATTTTTTTTCAGTATATTTTAAAAATTATCCAACAACAACGTTTTCAATGACGACTTGAACCAAACTGGATGAATTTTCAAAAATTCCAAAAATTTTGTTCTACAAATCGACATGTGCGCCTGTTTGCCGGCCTCTGCTTTAAAGAAATTTTTGACAATCTAATTTTATTAAAATTTTCATTCAGTAGATACTTTTGAAAAATATTTAAGAGAAAATTTTATTAAATATTTAAGATTAAATTTATCATAAATTTTCTTTTAAATAAAATGTTATAACTTTTCTCTTAAGATAAAATATTTTTCTTTAGATCGGTAGCCGGCAAAGAGACGCGCATGTGCGCCTGTACTCTTTACTTTTCCACACGTATATGCTCTTAATTTTTTGAAAATTATCAGTCTGTCTTGAGAAGGCATTGAAAGCGATGTGTTGTTTGATCATTTTTAAAGTACACTGAAAGAAAAGTTCTGCGAAATGTAGACATATGATCTTCTAAATATTATTTTATTTCAAGGATTATTTAAAAAATAAACGTATTGTTTGCATTTCACCTAGATAAAAGACATTTTTGTGACCAAATAAGCTAAACATTTTTTCGAAGTTCTTTAAGAGAAAATTATGAACAATTCTCACAAGCACAAAATGTAGAAATTATTCTCTGCTGGCTGCTGCTATATATTTTCTCTTGAGATAAAATTTACTATAAATTTTCTCTTTAAATAAAATTTACACTCACTTTTTCTCTTAAAAATGCTGTACATTTTCAATTAAGATAAAATTTGCTATACTTCTTCTTTTTTAATAAGATTTAGTACAATTGTTTTTTTAATAAAAATGTTTCTTTAGATAAAATTTAAGAAGAAAATTTTTCTTATATAAAATTTACTAAAAATTGCTAACTTCTCTTTAGAAATAATTGTAATTAATTTCTCTTCGAATCAAGATGAAATATACTTTCAATATTCTCTTTATGAAATTGAGCTCTAATTTAAATAGAATTTACCAAAATTTTCTCTTAAAATGAATTAATCGTAAGTTTCTCTTATATTAATTTTTCATAAATTTTCTCTTATGATAAAATTTAACAAAAATTTTGCATAAAGATAAAATGCATTTTAAACTTTGTTTTTATCGAAAATTATCCTTTTAGATAAAATTTACAAAAGATTTTCTTTTAGATAAAAATTTACAATAAATTTTCTCTTCAGTTAAGATTAGCAATAAATTTTTTCTAAATTCTATAAAAGTTTTATAAATTATCTTTTAGATAAAAATTGCAATAAAATGCATCTTATAAAATATTGATTACTTAATCAATTAAGATAAAGATTATACGTTTGGTTCCGTAAATCTTAAAAAAATTTATAAAATTTATAAGAAATAATTCCTTTACATTACTGTTCAATGTTAAACAGTAATGTTAAAATGAAACCGTAAGCGAACATTACGTGAATTTGTACATTCATGCAAAATAATCAACTTTAACTAAACAACTAAACTAAAGTTTTTAACTGGGCCTGCCTGACTGACTATCTGGCTGGCTGACTGGCTTGGTTGGCTCTCAATGACGGGCTGACTGACTTTGTAGAGAAAAAAATTTAAATGTTGGAAAATTAAATAAAAAGCTACAAAATATTTAAAAGAAGAATAAGAAAAAATTAGTACGTGAAAAAACGTAAGTTTTTTATATTCACACACAAGTCTATACAATTTGTATTTGGCAGATTTAAAACAAATTTTATTTTACAAGTACAAGTTTGTATTCCACTTCTGTATTTCGTTTTTTTTCTCTCACATTTAGGTACCACATTCTCCCCATTCACAAAATTTTTGGAAAAAAGTTTCAAGAGGTAGATATTTAAGTCTAAAAGACATTTTAAAACTGAACATTCAGTTTTATTACCGAAAAAAATAAAAATTTATAGACGACCAAACCCGTCTTTGTAACACTTTACACCATAATATTGGTGATAAATTTTAGAAAACGTAGTGAATGACGTTCGTATAATTATATTCTCTGATATATTCTTAAATATGCAGTACATTATTGTGAATTTAACATTTATGTGAAATGTATGGATTGAAGTTTTATGAGGGATTAAATGAGAGCTATAAGAAATTATGGTCCTTTCCTCGTTTAATTGTGCACATAGATGTTCGCTTATATTTATCTTAATTTGACCTGTTATTATTACAATAACAACATATATGTGAGATTTATGTCCATCAAAGTGATATTTAGAAGGGGCTTGCATGGGTCTTATGAGGGAATTGACTGACCCTCGCATAATAAATCGTTTAATGTTAAGGACTTTATGAGCTTAAATTCTTATTCCGGGAGAACGTTTGTATGTAAGTTTTAAAAGGCTTCGTCCTTGGCCAAAATATATATTCCAATTTTCATGAAAATGTTTCAAAAATTGCGACATAAAAGTATTCACAACGTTACATGGACAGCCAGGCAGACAGACAGACGGACGGATGGACATCTTTAAATCGACTCAAAATGTGATTCTTAAGTTGAACAGTATACTTAAAGGTGGAAGCAACGTAATTTTTTCTATATGTTACAAACATCAACAAAACTTATAATACCCCCACAACCTATGATGGTGTAGGGTATAAAAAAAGATTGTTTTATGTGAATTTCAAGGCAACCTGATTAAAGAAATGAAGAGGAGAAGAGACCCAAAAAAACAGAGATATATAGTATATTAACATACTCATATGATGATTATAATTTAAATTAATTAATATGAGTATTTCAAGTAATTTTGTGGTAAATCCTTTTTAAGCATAATTTCTAGACTTGTGATGAATACTTTTTCCTCTTTTTTTCAAGGTTATTTAAAGAGGAAAAAAGTCATTTGGATGTAATAAAAGTAATTATAGTATTAAGGATTTTTAGAAGACGTAATTAAAGAAAATTGTTGGCATGAAATTATATAAACCTCAAAGTTTTTGTAAGAAAATTTGACTTTTTTTTAGAAATGCAACAAATTATCAAAGTTTTGTTTTTAATTTCTATAGAGATTTTTGTTTAAGACAACTTGACATATCAATTACTTAGTTAATTGATTTGAAATGACTGAAAATTATTTTAAGAATATTAACAAAAAATAAATGTTTTCGCTTTTAAATAATTATTGTTAAAAGGAGAGATTTAACAAATATTTAAAATTAGAATAATAAAATTTTGTCTTAAAAAAAGATCTTTACATTGAAATGAAAGACTTGACAACTTAAGTTTTAAGCATAACAAGTCTTAATAACTTAATCTTAGAAATCATCTTAATCCTAGTCTCGCCGTCTCGCAAGAAAATTCACAAATCACCACGTGAATTAAATTTTATACGAGGAGGATTTTGCTAAATCTTACTAACACTTTGCGTTCTAAAATTTTCCAATAAAACCGTTTCATAGAAAAGTAACAAATTTTTTGAATTCTAGGTGAAATAGTTCTTCAGTCGGTGCTCTTTTTTTCTTTGTATAACCACATTTACCGTCCATTTTCTCACGTAATAATTAAATAATTAAAAGTTGTATGAACAGTACCATGGTCTTATATCTCCCATATTATTTACAGTAATTCTTAAGATATTAAGTGGAACTATTTTTTTTAAACTCTAACTATAATAATTACATAGATGATAGATAGAAAATATTTACATTGCATAGAGATTGCTCTTCATTTGATCCTAACTAGATCCTAGATTTTGTCCAGTAAAACTGTTTACTTGAGAAAGTACTTGGTGATGACTTAGTACCTTAATTAATTATTCCATAAATAATATTTGCTTTATATCGGGGCTACTTCTCACCCAGATCCTATTCGTTCCACATTTTGTCTAGTAAAGCTTATACTTGAGAGAGTAATAGAGATAAAATTTTAATAATCTAAGTTCAATAGATTTTTAGAAAATCGATAATCAATATTTGCTTTTTATAAGGGCTACCTGTCCCTCTGATCCCATCCGTTCAACATATTATCCACTAAATCAGATCAGAGAACTCTCTCTTTTATAGTTCTTTTCATATACGATAGTCAATATTTGCTTTGAGTGGGGGGTACCCCTCCCCTTGGTCACATCAGCCCTACATTTTGTTCAGTAAAATTGGTCCTTGATCCTATCGATACTTTATATTTAGTACAGTATTTTAGCTCTCTATATGTCCCAAACAAACACATTTGTATATAAATTTTAGAAAAAAATTGACAGTAAATTTTCTCTTTCGAAATAATTTAAATACATTTTTTCTTCAGATAAGATTTACAACACATTTTCATTTAAGGTAAAATTTTGAATAAATTTTCTCATTAAATAAAATTTTGAATAAATTTTCTCATTAAATAAAATTTATAATAAATTTTCTCATTAAATAAAATTTATAATAAATTTTCTCTTTAAACAAAATTTAAAATAAATTTTCTCTTAAGAAAAAGTTACAATTAAATTTCCCTTTATATAAAATTTGCAATAAATTTTCTTTTTAGATAAAAATTACAAAGATTTTTTTTAAGAAAAAAATGTATGATAAATTTTTTCCTAAAAAAAATTGTACAATAAATTAAATATTTTAATAATTTTTTTAATAATTTTTTTTTACAAATTTACTCTTTTGATAAAATTTTAATTAAATTTTCTCTTTAGATAAAATTTACAAAAATCGTTGTAAATCAACGTAAAATTAATAATGAATTTCATATCTGGTTAAAAATTTATAGTAATTTTCTTCTTTGTAGATAAAAGTTTAAATAAAAATTTTCTAGAGATAAAATGAACAAAATATTTTTGTCAGATAAAATTTTAAATAATTTTTCTTTCAATAAAATTTACAATAAATTTTCTCTTCAGATATATTCCATAAAGTTTATCTTATTTAATATTTATTAAAACTGTTCTTCTTAGGAAAAATATATAATAAATTTGCTTTTTGAGAAAAATTTATGAAAATATTCTCTTTATATTAAGTTTATCACACGCTTTCTCTTTATACAAGATTTTCAATTAAATGTCTTTTCGGATAAAATTTTACATACATTTTTTGTTCGGATGAAATCTTTTAAAAATTTACTCTTTAGTTGAAATTTCTCACTAAATTTCTTTTAAGCATCATTTTCTACATATTTTCTCTTCAGACAAAATGTATCATTAATTTTCTCTTTACAATAGTTTTTAAAGAGAATAAATAAAATCATTTCCTTTTTAGACAAAATTTTTCACAAATCAAAGATCAAATTATCATTACCAATTATCAAATAGTGCATTTGGCTTAAAATGAAGTTAACAAATTCCCGTCCAAATTTTAGATCTTTTTAATGTAAATTCGAAACTTGTTATTGAATGTTTTAAAAGGCAAACTGAGGTCATATTAAATTACTGAAAATAATATTTCTTTCATTATTATTCAAAATTTCATTAAAAATAATTTCATACGCAATTGATGTGTGTAGACATGAAAATGAAAGCTCATATATAGTTTTTTTCCTTTTACATAAAACATAAAAACAAAACCACAAAATCTATAGAGAAAAATATTGTTTGTTGTGTTTAAGAATTAATAAAAAAAATCTTTGAAAAAAAAACCAAAAACCACAATATTAAACTTATTGAACTCTGTATATAATTTCAGACAAGAAACAGACTTCAGAAACATGCAGAAAAGAATATGAAATAAATTAAAGTTAAGTAAAACTGAAATTATGAACATAAATATACATCTTTAGATATTTTTAAGTTTTAAAAAATATAATAAAAAATAACAAGATGTTGCAAATTTAATTATATAAATATTTTTTTCAATTAGAATTTAAGTACTGTTCATTAGTAACAGTTTTACAAATAGTTGAATATGGAACCTTTCTGATGTTAACGTTTTTCTAAAAAAATATTCTAAAGAAATGAAATTTTGGATATTTTTCAATTTCAACGAATTGTCACCCATTAATTTTATGTTTGGACAGCAATAAGGGTACATTATAACTGTATATACAAGTTATTTTAGACTTTTGTGGGCAGATTTTATTAAGATTTTCGCAGAACGAACTGCGATCATATAGTTAGGAGTTTTTATATTTCTCTCCACGTTTTGGTAAAAATCTTAACTCTTTCAATGAAGCAAAATAAATTTTATTGCTTATATTTTGGGTCACAAAATTATATCCTAAAAATACAGAATTAGCTCAGCACAATGTGTGATATGTTCTAGAAACAATGTAATGTATGTTAACTGCATGTTATCACACTTCCATTCTGAAACCTCTGTGAATGTTTTAAAAACCTTAAACTTGTAAAATAAAAAATCAAATAAATGTCAAAATAACTACAAAATACTAGTACTTTTCACACCTTACACCCTCATAGGTGATTGAAGTATTATGAGTTTCAGAACATTTTTAAATCCATCCGGTACGGAATACATAAACCATGCTCCAAGACGTTCATTGGTTATTGCACTATAGGTAAACCTGCAAAGTAAAATGTCTGATAAGTACTTTCGTTATCTCATAAAGGTAAGTCTTATTCCAATTCTTTTTCAAATCCGGTAATACCCATAGCACTTTAGTAATTCTGCCGACAATTTCAGTATATCACAAGTGCCCTTGAAGCTTATTCCAGTAGCTTAAACCTTTAAATACTAAAGGCATTAAAATCTTTAAACTATCTTCCATAAATTTTCTAATATATTTGGTTCCTCCAATTTACTTCTTGGTACCGGTACCACAAAAATATTCGGCGTACATTTAACGGTCAACATAAATTAGTTTCAAATTCAGCTATATAAACAGTTGGTACCATTGGAGTGTAACGATGTAATTCGTTATATATTTTTTTCTGTTGTAAAATCAGATATGAATTTAACTTGTTAACATGAAATTAAAATGTATTTGCTTATTTTATAATTGTTCTTATGAAATAACTGTTAATTTTTTATTGTGTAAATATAAGATAAATTGTTGTAGTATAAGAGAATATAGTAACATATTTAAGTATGAGTACATAATATGCCCAACATACAAAATAGTTGTATCACTACTACAATACTGTTGTATTACCACTAATACTAATAAACAATATCACTACTTCTTCAGTTGGGCTTGTGCTGCCATTGTGGACGGACAGCTATCGCAAGTTTGTAATAGCTTCGATAGCAGCCGTATACAGGCAAAACAGTCCCAACCTAGTAGTAGTGTTAGGGTTTCTACTGGTATTTACTGCCATAGATCCCAAACAATGTAGTGGTGTTAGAATTTCTACTGGTATTTACTGCCATAGATCCCAAACAGTGTAGTAGTGTTAGGGTTTCTACTGGTATTTACTGCCATAGATCCCAAACAATATAGTATGGCAAAAGGCAATCTACTGGTTTTTTTACAATCATAGATCCCAGGCAATGTATTAGTGATAGGTATGGTAGTAGAACTACTAATACAATTAAAAAATAAGATTCTATATAAGGGCCGGATCTAGATTTAATCGAAAAGTCTGGTCTGGAAATCTGGAGGTCACGGTATTTAAATTAATAACTAAATAATTAAGTGGTGTTATAATAATTAGTATATAAGAAAAAAATAATAAATTTTGAATAAACTTAAAATACAAAGTATCCTGGGTATCCTGGCAAACATCATTATAGGAGTTTTTACCTTTCCATATGTGCAGCTTCATTTATAACTAAAATCTCAATTGGCTAATTGAAGAATATTATGAGTCGTCCTCAACGGACCTCTTATTCCTAGGCGGTACATCATTTGAACCCATTTTCTTTCCCATTCATGTACACCACACTACTGAAACATAAGTAAATTTGGGTCTTATCATGCTTCTGTGAAAGCCCTTTTATAATTCTTGGATTAAGATCCCATTTGAATTTTTTGTATTAGCGATAAAGTATTTATACTCCACACCATTGGTAGAGTATTATCTGCTTGTTCTGATTTTTGTAATACATAGAAATAATGTTCCCCTCACCTTAAATTACGCCTTAAGAAAGTAATTCTGATTCGGTTGAAAAGTTCGCAATTTTAGAGATGCCTCGATGAAATTTTGTACAGATAATTTATTGGGGTAACTACCAAGCCTTTTGAAATTGATGATCAATTGGTAATTATGGTTCTTATTACATTTTCTGTGAAGTTTTTTAGCATTCCTGGAATAAGGTCTCATTTGTATTTAATTATCAAGCCTGTTGAAATTGATGATCAATTGGTATACAATTCAGGTACCTCCTATAAAACACACAACAATGAAATTATTCTAACTAAATTTATCACAAACAAAATTTTTTATTACTTGAAGTCTAAGTGACAAAGTTCAAGAATTTCGGTTCACATATGATCATAGCTCCCATTCAGATCTCAAAGAACTTTAAGTATAGAATAATTTTCAATTCATTTAATGTTTATGTAGCCAGAATATGCTATAGGGATCGTTCCATATAACATTCAATTTCAAACATTTTGTCAAAAATACCAAAAATTCTTTTCAAATATTTAACAATTCTAAAAATAGAATAAAATAGACTGACCTAGACCCACAACACTAAATTGTGTACCCAAACAGATTATTTATTTTCGATTTCACTGTTTATTTTAATTTTCTTAATTAGGCGTTATAAACTTCAAAATAAATTTATGTAACCAATTTTCTTCAATATCATTAAAAATATAAACAAATATTATAAGATTTATTAAAATCTCTTCTTAATATTTATTGATCTCTTCTCACGCTCCATTGAGTTGAAAAACGTTTTGAGTTAAAACTCAAAAATTTTTTTTCTTCATTTGGTTCATTCATATCATTTTGTGTTCATAATTCATTTCGATATTTTTATAACAAATATTTTGAGTTAAAACTTGATTTGAAGTCCACACAAGACGTAACTGACTGCTGGTGTTTGGGGTTTTATGAATAAAAACGAAAAAAAAAAGATTGTGGCAACCGGCAACAGCAACAACCTGTGTGTGTGCAACATAACAAAGAAACAATAGAAGAATCAGCAGAGGCAACAAACAACTGTTCAAATCAGACAAGCGTTAAATGTTAAAGTGTAAATATTCAATTCAGTCAACCAAAAAACAAAAAAAAAAAGCAAAAACGTAAAGATTGAAAAACTCACTAAAAACCGTTCATATTCAGTTTATATTCAGATAGACAGACAGTGAGCCATTTAGGCATTTAGTTAGTCTGTAAGTCTGTTAACTATCAAGAAAAGTTTGTTTTAGTTTATTTAAGCCATATTTTTATACCCTACACCAACCTAAGTGGTGATGGGGGTATGTAAACTTTGTCCTTCCGTATGTAACACCCTAACGATATTATCTCGGATGCCATATTATTTTTGCATCAGATCAAAGTCTGTGTCGATTGAGCTATGTCTGTCTGTCCGTTTGTCTGTTGAAAACATTCTCACGCCTAGAATAACTGAGTTTTTTTCTTTGCGCTTTGCCGCACAAACATTCTCCTCAGTCCAAGATCTCGAAAGAAACTTTATGCAATGTACATTTTGCCAAATGCCCCTGGACATGTTCGTTATAAAATTTTATTTTATTTTTGCATTGCATGGGAGCAACTAATTCATTGATCCTACATTTCGTCTAGTAAAACTGTTTGGAATCAAATTTGAGAACTCTCGCTGTTATAGTTCTTTATCATTATTTGTTTTGTATGGGGGGATTTCCCTTGGTTTCCTTGGAAAAGTAATTGGAACCAATTTAAATACTCCCGCTTTTACAATTCTTTATATATTCGATTATTAATATTTGCTTTGTATGAGAGTACCTTTACCCTTGATCCTACTCGTCCTATATATTGATCAGTAAAACAAACAAAACAAATTGTTTGGGGTTGAATTTGATAACTTTTGCTATTATAGTTCTTTAGATATTTGACAATCAACATTTTCTTTGTATGGGGGACACCATGATCCCATCCAATCTTAATTCTCTCCAGCATAACAATTACTTGGAACCAAATTTTAAGATTTTCGTTGTTATAGACCTTTATATATTCGATGATCAAAATTTGTTTTGTATAGGACTACCTAACCCCTTATTCCATCTGCCCCACATTTGGCCTTGTAAAATAGTTCCTTGAAAATGTTATTGGGACCAAATTTGAAAATTCTCGATGAAGGGGTTCTTTAGATATTCGATGAAAAAATTTTCTTTGTATGGTGGATAACCTCTCCCCCCCATCCTATCCGTCCCACATTTTGTCAAGTAAAACATTTCCTTGAAGAAGTGAAAATTTGAAAATTTCATTGTTATATTTTTTAGATATTCGAGAATAAATATTTGCTTTGTATGAGAGGTACCCCCTGGTCCTATCGAAATTTTTTATAGCCTGTGTTACTTTCGGGTATATGGGGATCATTCAGTAGTTTAGCTTTCTAAGTCCCAAACAAACAAATAGATATATATGAAACCATTTTCCGGGAAATGGTTTTGAACTTACAAAAGTTTTATATGAATATGAACCAATTTAGTTTGAAATCGTCACGATTTTTCTTTAGCTGTCTTGATTGTATGGTACTTTCTTAGCGAATGTCGGTTCATATTTTGCTACAGCAGACATTTAATCTTTTAAACTCAAAAGACCTTTAAACTTTAAACGAATCTATTTAAATTCGGCACAATTAACGCTCTTGCTATCATAAATATATGCTACTAATTTAAGGCCCCTTAATAGAAAAGAGTTTTAAATTTCATCCAATCTTTTTAAAGTGTCTTTAGACAGTAAGACAATTATCGAGCCATATTTGGTTTTGACACCTTTATAATGCCACTTCCCACCGAAGTAGTGTTTTTGTCTTAAAAGGTTCTTAAATATGAGTCAGTTCCATCGAAATGTAGAAAACTAGATAATTTTCTTCAATATAATTATCTTATTTCTTGAATATCGCCTCTCATGTAGGAAAATTTTTCCTTTAACATTTCTTTTTTTAATAATTTAAAATGTATAGCTCAGTTCCAATATGTATATTTTTACATATGCTATATATAAGAATATATTACCACATATCACTGTAATTCTTATAGAGGCATTTTTACGTAATTAGTGTTTAAGGTGATGGACGAATAATTGGTTTTTTGCTGCAATATCTTCAACTCATGCTATTTTTTGCATAATATTATTGGTGGAGGATATTAAAGATTCGGAATAGCCGAATATAGCATTCTCACTTGTTTCTTTTCCATTTATCTTTTTCGACTGTTTTGAATTTGAGTTTTGAATATTGTTTTGAACCGTTTTATGGTATTTTTTTGTATGAATGAATTTTTATAAAATAAAATGATATTAAAAACGTTTATGGTTTCTGTTTGTTTTTTGGTTCTTCAAGTGTTGTTTTAGTTCTTTATTTTATTACGTCTATTATATTCTCTATTTTTTCAGATTTTCATTAAAAAATCATTTTACAATCGAATACTGTGGGCGATTTGGAACGAAGTGTTCGTTAGTTTAAAGAATATTTACGTTAAGACTTACAACACAAATGGTGAAAAATATAATATTTAATTCTTTTTTATGCAAAAATGACCTAATTATGATGTTGGCTTTAATGTTAGAATTTTTGTTCGTATTACAATAAACAAATTAATAATTTTGCTTTAGGCATTAGATTTTGAAAATTTTTTTAGTTAACAAATTGTAGATTTTCCAAAAAAAGAGAGAAGAAATCATGTAAAATTGACATTTAAATTGCAATTAATTTTGAATTTGAAAATATTATGTTTATTATGCTTAAAACTTAAATTTAGTTATATTTTAGTTCAGTTTTTATTGAACACATGTTTAAATTTGGAATTCATTAATGATGGAAAAACGGCTTTAATCTCAAGTATCAGCATTGAAATATTGAAAAATATGTCAGTTTTCTTGTTATAAGTCTTTAACTTATAGATTAGATTAATATAACATATAATATACCAATAACAGAGGAGTGTAGATTTACAACTTTGTAACTCATATGTGGTATATTAACAGATTCAAATGATGCATCAAAAAGGACACCTCGGACACACAACAACGATACAATGAGTCAACAGAGCCCCCCAAATGAAGTGGAGTACTACAACGGAGTAATAATTCTAATGCAGATGAATTTTTAACTACTACATATTTATAGGTCACGTCACCCAGTTAAAAATTCATCTCCAAACCGAACCTAATGATCTAAATGTTTTCCTCATTAAGATCAAAACCGATATTTACATGATAATTTCACCAACGTTCACGTGAGACAGCGGCAAATCAGCAAGAGAGGAGTTACCAGTAAAAAAAAAAACATCAGTGGGATCGAAGAACCAATGCTAACAAATCTATTTCCATTCGCAAACCATGGATTGACAAAATGACAAGAAGCACTACAAAAGGTGGTTATATTCAGGAATTGTTTCCAGTATTACTTCTATTTCCGCTTACCAAAAGTTCACGAGGAAAATTGTAAAACCTTTCTAATGTTTTTTTCCACTAACAGCAGCATTAATAAAACAGGAATAGCAAAGTTGAGCTGAAAACAGCTCAAAAAGCTACCAACGATCCCATGTATATTCACAAACCTGAGAGAGACAACAGCGACACGAGAAGTTCGTTCATGTGATAGGGAGCACAACCAAGGGTGATCATATTTCGAAATAGCCATATCTTTCTACTTCCACTAATCAAAGGTTTACGAGTCCCAATATGATTTATTCCTACTCATATTCCTAATATCCCTAATAGCACGAACACACTGTAGTGAAGTGTTCAAAAGTCTAAAGTCACATTCCATATCCACAGTTCGTCATACAAGCTAGAACATATATATACAAACGATCTACACCCTCACATATATCATGCAGAGCCTACTCACCCGTCATTTCAAGTTCAGCGCGATACTGACTCTAGATAAGAATGATAGACCTCGTTTTAACTTTCCAATGGTTTTTATACCATTATCCTCTCCAATTACCAGAAAGATACTGTTATCTCGATATGAGCGAGGGTTCAACATTTTGCTATACAAGAAGTCAGTAAAAGTCAATAAGAATTAGTTTTTCAATAACGAAATGATTTTAGTAATGTATTTGGTTTATGGTCCAATAAGATATATATCGCCGATATCAGCGAATAGGATTATATATTAGAATAATTTTTAAGTTTTGTTTTTAATGGGGGAGTTTACATCACTGATTAAAGTATTCACGAATATTTAACAGAATTACAACACCTTCTGCCTTCCAAGCTTCGGAAAAATGACCGAGGGTCATTCCCAAAGATTGACTTCGAGGCTTTAAACATCTTTGCAGACATAATACCATTATTCGCACAGACATAATACATTAGCATTCTCCACAAGAAAGTAATATAAAATTTCTATACGTTTTAATATGAAGCAAAAATGTAAAGTTTTTAATAAAGAAAAATAATCAATTTGCGGGACTCATATAGAAATTTAAAAATATACAAAAATGTTATATAAAATAATTATTTAATTTCACCCGAGTTTTGAATTTCATAAATCCATTTCACAATCAACATCAATGATGTTGTTATAATGATAACTTCATTATCTCCTCTTTAGTATCATTATTTATCTGGTTTTAAATAATTTTTTTAAAATAAATTATGTTAGTGATTTATAGCAGGTGTTAAATTATAATAATTATTTAATATTTTTTCACTTTTTTTAAATCGTAATTATAGCCAGTTTTAAATTCTAAAAAAAATGTTCGTATCTTTAATACATTTCATTAAACTAATTACATTAATTCAAAAAATGTTTTAATTCAACATGTTGCATTAACATTTATATTTCCTTTAACACAAGTATAATTTAAAAATTGTTTTGAAAAATGTACAAAAAAACGCTATAAATTATTATATAATAGATACATTTTGTAGTTAAGATCTAACTATCTATCTACTGCTTCTTATTTTAACTTTATTTCTGTATTTGTTGTTGTTTTTGATCCCCTCTTCAAATTGAAAAGTGAATTTAACAACTCTACAGATTAGAGTCATAATACGAAATAGAAGAAAGAAAAAAACAAAACAAAACCAATAACAAGAAATTATAACAGCAACAACAAATACAATTGTATTATATAGTATTAGTATATATAATACCGTTTTATTAACGTAACAAAATACCTGTTAATCTTCATTGGAATACAGTGAGTGCTGCTTCACGTACTCCATCAATAATAGATTTATTTAACATTGGCATACAATAATAAATATAAAACTATGGACTCTCTAAAGCACAGTGTAACGAATTATGCAATATGAAAAGGGTTGAACATTTTGTTATATAAGAAGTCGGTAAAAGTCAATAAGAATTAGTTTTTCAATAACGATATGATTTTAGTAGTGTATTTGGTTTATGGTCTAATTAGATATATATAGCCGTTATCAGCATATAGGATTATATTTAACTGATTTTCTAAATATAGTTTTTGATTGGGTTAACATTAAGTTTTTGCGAATAACAAACATTTCACCAATAGTAAAATGCAGCATAAAAAAGTGCTGAAATATCTCAAACGGTGATGAGGCTTAATACCATAGGGAACTGGAGGTACAGGATGCATGGTTTTGTGAGTATCTTGATAATGGATATTGTAGTTCCCGGACTTATTGGCTATTTTATCATTTTCCGCTCCAGCAAAGAATCTCGGCTATAAAACGGTTGAGTAAAAATATGTTATACATTGTTTCTCAAATTGCTTTAAACCGATCCTTTGGACAAGTGTTGCCATGAAAAAAAAAAAATGGTTGATTACTTTATTTAAATCAATGGTTTGTCATCGAAACCTCTGCAAGCATTTGAACAGATTTTGATAGCTTTTAATATAAAACTTTCCTTCAATTCTACCAAATTACGTTGGAGTTAAGGAAATTTAGCCTTTCAATGTCACTTGATTTGAGTTCCTATGAAAGCAAATACTACTTATTCTTGAATATATTTGAGCGTTTTTTTTTTGTATTTTACAGCAATGCTTCCAAAATCTCATCTTCAGACTTATCGGCAAATCAGGCTCTGTTATAACCGTGTTGCTAAAGTTTTGCAAATTCTCAGAAAGCTAACTCGACAAAAAATTGAAATCTGACACTATGAAGTTCTTTACCCAATATTTACATCTTTAGCTCAAGATCATACAATATTTACTGTCTAATAAAAAAAGTCATAAATGACATTAAAAAACCAAAAATAAAATAAAGAAAATTAAAAATATTTACACTGTAGTGGGGGGCGTTTTGCGGCCCTTTACACCACTGTGCACTCTTAAATGGTTACTTTAGTTTTATACCTCAAAACGTTTCATATGCATAAATACCTATACAAACATTAATATGTATTAGTATAAGTATATTTCTTATTTATTTTCTACAATAATAATTCGACAAAGAGGTTTATTGGTTGCACATAAACAACTTGCAACATAATCATTTAATATTGTTGTAGACATTGAGAGGCATAATACAAATGACTTACGCCTCGCAGTCAAACATTATGAAAACACTATAATATTTACTAAACTAACCACACAATGCAACAAACTTTTTTAAATACATACATTCATAAATACTAAAATATTGTACATAAATTCATGCATACATACATTCATACATACATAACTAATTCACTGAATGTATCCATAAAGTGTGCGAGTATTTAAAGTGTTTGAATGAATGGATGTGGATGGTTTTGTTTTGTTGCATGTTTGTTTGTTTCGTTGGTTATGTGATGCGATATGAGAGAAGAGTATAAACACAATATGTAAATACTAAATGCATTCGCACATACAGAAACACACACCATTTATTATAAACGGAATTAGAGTATTAGAAGTCAGTCAAAACAATCTGCCCATACAAAGATACGACTTAGATACATGTGTACAAGCTAAGATTCAACTGATATTTTGAGTGGGAGCTTAAAATGTTTTGATTTACGCCAGACAGTATAATACTTATGTAAGTAGATACTCATGTATGTACATACATACATACTTATCTGTATGTGTTTGAAAAATTTACATTTTACTCAAATTTTCAATAATTCATTTGTTCACTCGTGTATATGTGTTTTTCGTAATTGTATATTGTACAGACAGTTGCATCAATATCTATTTAGCATAAGACAATATTTTTTCTTAATTTGTGGCAACAATAAAACATGATGCTGTAGGGTATTTTGTGTTAATGTTGATATTTGTAATAGATAAAATATTCCAGTTTCATTAGACCAATTTGAAAAATTTTAGTTTTGTTTTGAAATGTGTAAAGGGTGGTGCAACCTTAGTAGATTTCTATTTAAAACCAGCTATATCGATCAATTGGCAAAAAGTTGAACACCGAAATCTGAGACAAATTCTAAATTCTGAGGAAATCTTTTCTAAATTTTTCAACAAAAGGTTAATATGGTTATATCGGAGCTAGAAGAAATTATGGCCCGACCTTCGTTTTATTTTTAACATATATTTGAGATTTATGCCCTCCAAAGTGGTATTTGGAAGGGGGCTGTATGGGACCTATAACGAGTAATGGACCGACCCTTGCATAATTTGGCGCATCGTTTTAAAATATTATAAAACTTATTCCGGAAGGACATTTGTATGGAAGGTACATGAAATATTGGACCGAATATGGCCAGTTTCTATAGGCTTCATCCTTGAGCAAAAAAAGTAATATGTACCAATTATTACCAAAATATCTAAAAAATTACAGCCAGTCGAACAGACAGACAAATGGACAGATGGACAACGTTAAATTGACTCATATTCCTTCTTCCCGGAATATGGTTTTAAGTTTATAAAACTCTTAAATATAGACCAATTTAATTGAAATGTTGCACAATTACTTCTATAACTTTCCTAAATACATGTTATTAATTTGACTATCAGTTCATTTTTTGCTATAATTTCCAATAATACCCTTACTGGGAAATGGTTCTGAGCTTATAAAACTCTGAAATATGGATCAATATTATTGAAATTCGGCACTTTTCTATTGTTCCTTAGTTAAATATATGTTAGTTTTCAAACATCGGTTCATATTTTGATAAAGCTTCCATATAAGACCCCTTCCTAGAAAACGGGTTATAGAACGCTTAAATATAAACCAATTTTAATGAACTGAAATTAAAGGTGAATTGTTGAAATCATTACCTTTTGGAGTCACACAATAATATACTTCAACGTATCATGTTGTTGTTGAGGATGAAAATCGAAAATGTTACGATAAACACAAGTACCATAAATGATATATAAAGCCCCGGCTACAAGTTAAATTAACGTCGAAGTCGAAAATTCCTAGCGCAAATTGTTCAGTATTTTATGGAAACAATTGGTGCTTTTTTATTTTATTAGTTTAGGCTTAAGAGAGGAGTTCAATCTTCATGGCTTTTGGTATACGCCTAAGCTGCTTTTGGTCTTGTAGTGCACTCCTAGTCTGGAAAAAGCGTTCCGTACCCACATAATTAAGTTAATTCCGCATCAAGTTCATACGTCTTCAATACCTCTAGTCAACTCTTGATAATTATGTTATGTCTGTTAAATTGTCATTTATAATATTTTGACCTCGGAGTCGTAAAGGCTGGACAATAATAATAGAAGTGTCAGTCCAATTTGCTTTAAAACCCTTTATCTGGAATCCCCCAAAGAATCTCTATAATTTTGGCAACTGTTTCGCTGCTCTCGCCTTTGTGCGAACTTCAAAAATATTTCCCATAATTCTATAATTTTGTCTTGCGCTAAATTCTCGCTTCCTTATCGGTCATATTGATCGAAATATACGATATATCTCCCTATGGTTAAATTTATCAAACACTGAAGAAAGAAATGTTGATCTTGTCTTTCAGACATGACTCTCAGTTTATGTTGTGCATTACGGTTGGTACACCCTTTATTCACTTGGTCTGCCTAAATGTCTACTATTTCAACACTATTGATCATAATTAACTAACTGTATTTGTTATATAATATTTGCAGTTTATGAACATCAAATTGGTCAAGTTACTTTCAGCATTTTTTGTTACCCAATTTTTAGAGGATTTTTATGAAAGTAAGTTTAAAATATGTCGATTTTGGAAATAAACAAATATAGCAAGATTTACATTTTCCAGATTATATTGTTAATAAAGGATAATTGAATTGCAGTGTACAGTGGTGCAGAATCGATTTTTATTGAAAGTAAATTTGTACTCTAGATCGCCTGGATAATTTTCACGGACAGCTAAATCGACTAAGATTTTGATTTGATGCAAGAATATACATTATGGGTTAATTACTTCTTAGCGTTATACACGTAAGCACAAAGTTAATTACACTCTTCACCACTTGTAGTGGAAGAGTTTTACAAATGGGATTATATTTTGTAAAAGAAATTTTAATGAAATAATAAACTGACATCGAAATTTAAAAAATCGGGGCCATAATTGTTCATATGTTCTATAGAAGACCCTTAGTATGGATGATGTCGGCAGTATTTTAAAATTTTTCAGTTATTTTATTATTGTTCAATCATAATATTATTTCTCAACTCTGTTATTATTTTTAGTGGCAGATCGGTGCGATTTTTAATGGAATTTTCATTGGGTCGTAATGTCACTTTTATTACTTCAAATTATTTTAACTCTCCTTTTCTACTGTTTCGAACTCATCACTTATAAATCAGACAAAGTATCGTTCAAAAGTTTAGCGATTGAAAACTGTGAGTTTCATACTTTTTCTTCTATCGAATACTCCTTTATAAGTTTGTCCAAAATACCATAATAATTTGAGATCGAAAGCAAAGACTTCCTTTTATTTTATTTAATGTTATTAGCCCTTAACAGGTCGAAATTTTTTAGAGATATCTCGATAAAGTTATTATGATGATTTTTGATACCCAACATCACTACAAGAACATTCGGTTGTAACGCTAAGAAATAATATTTCAGACCCATAATATATATATATATATTATATATATATTATATATTAATTATATATATATATATATAATATATATATTATAATATATTAATATATATATATATATATATATATAATATATATATATATATATATATATATATATATATATAATATATATATATATATATAATATATATATATTTATATATATATATATATATATTCAAATCAAAAATCTGAGTCGATTTAGCTATGTTCGTCTGTCTGGGCATCTAACTGTCTGTCTTTTGTTTATATCCACAATAATTGACAAAGCTCAATAAAATATGTCGTGTGTATTTAATATAAATTTAAAACTTAAAACCAGCTAAATCGGTTCATTACATTAAAGATATAGAGCGAAAACTGAGGCAACCTCTAAGTTTAGGCAAAAAACTTTCATAAAATTTTTAAATTATAATCGAACAAATTAGAATGAATTTACCACAATATTTACTTCATTACATTCAAAATGATCAAAATCGGTTCAGTAGAGAAAAAGTTATAATACCAAAAAATGTAACTAATTTTATAACACATGAAAGGAATCGTGTTATATTAAAATAAGTAAGAATGCTATATTCGGCTTGCCCGATCTTAAGTACCCTCCACCACAAATTCGTGTAAGGTATACGTTAGGTTCCATAGATACACATACACTCACAAA
>PYHX02000413.1:45247346-45287341 GCA_004302925.2 Cochliomyia hominivorax | reverse complement strand
ACAAATCAAAGATCAAATTATCATTATCAATTATCAAATAATGCATTTGGCTTAAAATGAAGTTAAGAAATTCCCGTCCAAATTCTGGATTTTTTTAATGCAAATTCGAAACTTGTTATTGAATGTTTGTTTAAAAGGCAACCTGAGGTCATATTAAATTACTGAAAATAATATTTCTTTCATTATTATTCAAAATTTCATTAAAAATAATTTCATACGCAATTGATGTGTGTAGACATGAAAATGAAAGCTCATATATAGTTTTTTTTCCTTTTAATATACATAAAAACAAAACCACAAAATCTATAGAGAAAAATATTGTTTGTTGTGTTTAAGAATTAATAAAAAAATTCTTTTGAAAAAAAAACCAAAAACCACAATATTAAACTTATTGAACTCTGTATATAATTTCAGACAAGAAACAGACTTCAGAAACATGCAGAAAAGAATATGAAATAAATTAAAGTTAAGTAAAACTGAAATTATGAACATAAATATACTTTTTTAGATATTTTTAAGTTTTAAAAAATATAATAAAAAATAACAAGATGTTGCAAATTTAATTATATGAAATATTTTTTTCAATTAGAATTTAGTTACTGTTCATTAGTAACAGAACCTTTCTGATGTTAACGTTTTTCTAAAAAAATATTTTAAAGAAATGAAATTTTGGATATTTTTCAATTTCAACGAATTGTCACCCATTAATTTTATGTTTGGACAGTAATAAGTTTACATTATAACTGTATGTACAAGTTATTTTAGACTTTTGTGGGCAGATTTTACTAAGATTTTCGCAGAACGAACTGCGATCATATAGTTAGGAGTTTTTATATTACTCTCCACGTTTTGGTAAAAATCTTAACTCTTTCGATAAAGCAAGATAAATTTTATTGCTTATATTTTGGGCCCCAAAATTATATCCTAAAAATACAGAATACAGCACAATGTGTGATACGTTCTAGAAACAATGTAGGCAGTTGAGCTGCTGGTTAAAGAACTCTACGTTGATACACTTCCATTCTGAAACCATCTGTGAGGCGTTTTTAAAAACCTTTTACCCCTAAAATAAAAAATCAAAATAATATCTAAAATAACTATTATGAGTTGAGAACATTTTTAAATCCATCCGGTTCGGAATACATAAACCATGCTCCAAGACGTTCATTGGTTATTGCACTATAGGTAAACCTGCAAAGTAAAATGTCCGGTAAGTACTTTCTTTATCTCATAAAGGTAAGTCTTATTCCAATTCTTTTTCAAATCCGGTAATACCCATAGCACTTTAGTAATTCTGCCGACAATTTCATTATATCACAAGTGCCCTTGAAGCTTATTCTAGTAGCTTTAACCTTTAAATACTAAAGACATTAAAATCTTTAAACTATCTTCCATAAATTTTCTAATTTTTTTTGGTTCCTCCAATTAACTTCTTGGTACCGGCGTACCACAAAAATTATGCGGCGCACGTTTAACGGTCAACATAAGTTAGTTTCAAATTCAGCTATATAAACAGTTGGTACCATTGGAGTTTTTACCTTTCCATATGTGCAGCTACATTTATAACTAAAATCTCAATTGGCTGATTGAAGAATATTATGAGTCGTCCTCAACGGACCTCTTTTTCCTAGGCGGCACATCATTTGAACCTATTTTCCTTCTCATTCATGTACACCACACTTCTGAAACAAAAGTAAATTTGGATATTATCATGCTTCTGTGAAAGCCATTTTATAATCTTGGATTAAGATCCCATTTGAATTTTTGTATTAGCGATAAAGTATTTATACCCCACACCATTAGTAGAGTATTATCTGCTTGTTCAGATTTTTGTAATATATAGAAATAATGTTCCCCTCACCTTAAAATTACACCTTAAGAAGTAATTCTGATTCGGTTGAAAAGTTCGCAATTTTAGAGATGCCTCGATGAAATTTTGTACAGATAATTTATTGGGGTAACTACCAAGTCTTTTGAAATTGATGATCAATTGGTAAATTTGGGTTCTTATTACATTTTCTGTGAAGTCTTTTAGCATTCTTGGAATAAGGTCTCATTTGTATTTAATTATCAAGCCTGTTGAAATTGATGGATCAATTGGTATACAATTCAGGTACCTCCTATAAAACACACAACAATGAAATTATTCTAAACTAAATTTATTAAAAACAAATTTTTTTTACTTGAAATCTAAAAGAACTGTAAGTATAGAATAATTTTCAATTCATTTAATGTTTATGTAGCCAGAAAATGCTATAGGGATCGTTCCATATAACATTCAATTTCAAACATTTTGTATCTCTTAAATGTGAGTGTTCCTTGTGGAAGCTCTCTGGCGGTCTATACTAACCAAATTTTTCTTTTAAAGCTTATTGCAAGTGTAGATCTGTTGTAATATTTTTCAGAACTCGGGCGTCCAACTTAAGGATAGTGTGGACCCAATCTATTAACCTTACTAAACCCAAGCACAAAACCTGTACTACTTCTCCTCAACCATTTATTTCCATTTAATTTTTTAATGAACACTTTGGGACATCAGAGTTTAAGCATTAGGACGTTAATTAAATAGACCCAAATCTGAGAGAGCCCTAGTGTATTCAATTATTTTTTGCAACACTCGGATCAATAAACTTAATTCAAATTTTCAGTTTTGCAGTAGAAGACAAAAATACTAAAAATTATTTTCAAACATTTAATAATTCTAAAAATAGAATAAAATATACTGACCTAGACCCACAACACTAAATTGTGTACCCCAACAGATTATTTATTTTCGATTTCACTGTTTATTTTAATTTTCTTAATTAGGCGTTATAAACTTCAAAATAAATTTATGTAACCAATTTTCTTCAATATCATTAAAAATATAAACAAATATTATAAGATTTATTAAAATCTCTTCTGAATATTTATTGATCTCTTCTCACGCTCCATTGAGTTGAAAAACGTTTTGAGTTAAAACTCAACAATTTTTTTTTTCTTCATTTGGTTCATTCATATCATTTTGTGTTCATAATTCATTTCGATATTTTTATAACAAATATTTTGAGTTAAAACTTGATTTGAAGTCCACACGAAGACGTAAACTGACTGCTGGTGTTTGGGGTTTTATGAATAAAAACGAAGAAAAGATTGTGGCAACCGGCAACAGCAACAACCTGTGTGTGTGTGCAACATAACAAAGAAACATAGAAGAATCAGCAGAGGCAACAAACAACTGTTCAAATCAGACAAGCGTTAAATGTTAAAGTGTAATATTCAATTCAGTCAACCAAAAAACAAAAAAAGCAAAAACTAAAGAGTGAAAAACTCACTAAAAACCATTCATATTCAGTTTATATTCAGATAGACAGACAGTGAGCCATTTAGGCATTTAGTTAGTCTGTAAGTCTGTTAACTATCAAGAAAAGTTATAGTTTATTTTAGCCATATTTTTATACCCTACACCATCATAAGAGGTGATGTTAATATAAACTTTGTCATTCCGTATGTAACACCTTAACGATATTATCTCGGACGCCATAGAGTATATTATTTTTGCAATCAGATCAAAATCTAGGTCGATTGAGCTATGTATGTCTGTCCGTTTGTCTGTTGAAAACATTCTCACGCTTAGAATAACTGAATTTTTTTCTTTGCGCTTTACCGCACAAACATTATCCTCAGTCCAAGATCTCGAAAGAAACTTTATGCAATGTACATTTTTGCCAAATGCCCCTGGACCTGTTCGTTCTAAAATTTTATTTTATTTTTGCATTGCATGGGAGCAACCTCTTTCATTGATCCTATACGTCCTATATTTTGTCTAGTAAAACTGTTGGGAAACAAATTTGAGAACTCTCGCTGTTATAGTTCTTTATCATTATTTATTTTGTATGGGGGGATCTTTCTTGGTTTCCTTGGAAAAGTAATTGGAACCAACTTGAATACTCTTATTTTTACAATTTACTATATATTCGATTATTAATATTTGCTTTGTATGAGAGTACCTTTACCCTTGATCCTATCCGTCCTATATATTGATTAGTAAAACAAACAAAACAAAGTGTTTGGGGTCGAATTTGAGAACTTTTGCTATTAAAGTTATTTAGATATTCGACAATCAACATTTTCTTTGTATTGGGGACACCATGATCCCATTCGCCTTTTAATTTTCTCCAGCAAAACAATTACTTGGAACTAAATTTGAAGATTTTCGTTGTTATAGACCTTTATATATTCGATGATCAAAATTTGTTTTGTATGGGACTACCTACCCCCTTATTCCATCCGTCCCATATTTGGTCTTGTAAAATAGTTCCTTGAAAATGTTATTGGGACCAAATTTGAAAATTCTCGATGAAGGGGTTCTTTAGATATTCGATGATCAATATTTTTTTGTATGGTGGATAACATCTCCCCCTGATCCTATCCGTCCCACATTTTGTCAAGTAAAACATTTCCTTGAAGAAGTGATTAAAACAAAATTTGAAAATTTCATTGTTATATTTTTTAATTATTCGAGAATAAATATTTGCTTTGTATGAGAGGTACCCCCTGGTCCTATCGAAATTTTTTATAGCCTATGTTACTTTCGGATATATCAGGATCATGAGGATCAAGTCCCAAAACAAAACAAACAGACGAACAAAAATTTTTATTATAATCCGAACATATTTTGCTATAGCACCCATATATCGCCATTTTCCGGGAAACGGTTTTGAACTTACAAAAGTTTTATATGAATATGAACCAATTTAGTTTGAAATCGTCACGATTTTTCTCTAGTTGTCTTGATTGTATGGTACTTTCCTAGCGAATGTCGGTTCATATTTTGCTACAGCAGCCATTTAATTATCGTTTCTGTAAAAACTTTTAAACTCAAAAGACCTTTAAACTTTAAACGAATCTATTTAAATTCGGCGCAATTAACGCTCTTACTATCATAAATATATTCTACTAATTTAAGGCCCCTTCCTAGAAAAGGGTTTTTTTGATCCAATTTTTTTAAGTGTCTTTAGGCAGTAAAACAATTATCGAGTCATATTTTGTTTTGACACCTTTATAATGCCACCTCCCGAAGTAGTGTTTTAAGTATTAAAAGGTTCTTAAATATGAACCTGTTCCATCGAAATGTAGAAAACTAAATAATTTTCTTCAATAAAATTATCTAATTTCTTGATTATCCCCTCTCATGTAGGAAAATTCTTCCTTTAACATTTCTTTTTTCAATAATTTAAAATGTATAGCTCTGTTCCAATATGTATATTTTTATATATGCTAATATATAAGAATATATGCTATTTTTTGCATAATATTATTGTGGAGGATATTAAAGATTCGGAATAGCCGAATATAGCATTCTCACTTGTTTCTTTTCCATTTATCTTTTTCGACTGTTTTGAATTTGAGTTTTGAATATTGTTTTGAACCGTTTTATGGTCTTTTTTTTGTATGAATGAATTTTATAAAATAAAATGATATTAAAACGTTTATGGTTTCTGTTTGTTTTTTGGTTCTTCAAGTGTTGTTTTAGTTCTTTATTTTATTACGTCTATTATATTCTCTATTTTTTCAGATTTTCATTAAAAAATCATTTTACAATCGAATACTGTGGGCGATTTGGAATGAAGTGTTCGTTAGTTTAAAGACTTACAACACAAACGGTGAAAAATATAATATTTAATTCTTTTTTTATGCAAAAATGACCTAATTATGATGTTGGCTTTAATGTTAGAATTTTTGTTCGTATTACAATAAACAAATTAATAATTTTGCTTTAGGCATTAGATTTTGAAAATTTTTTTAGTTAACAAATTGTAGATTTTCCAAAAAAAGAAAGAAAAAATCATGTAAAATTGACATTTAAATTGCAATTAATTTTGAATTTGAAAATATTATGTTTATTATGCTTAAAACTTAAATTTAGTTATATTTTAGTTCAGTTTTTATTGAACACATGTTTAAATTTGGAATTCATTAATGATGGAAAAACGGCTTTAATCTCAAGTATCAGCATTGAAATTATGAAAAATATGTCAGTTTTCTTGTTATAAGTCTTTAACTTATAGATTGGATTAATATAACATATAATATACCAATAGCAGAGGAGTGTAGATTTACAACTTTGTAACTCATATGTGGTATATTAACAGATTCATAATGCATCAAAAGGACACCTCGGACACACAACAACGATACAATGAGTCAACAGAGCCCCCCCAAATGAAGTGGAGTACTACAACGGAGTAATAATTCTAATGCAGATCAGTTCTTAACTACTACATATTTATAGGTCACGTCACCCAGTTAAAAATTCAACTCCAAACCGAATGATCTAAACGTTTTCCTCATTAAGATCAAAACCGATATTTACACGATAATTTCACCAACGTTCAAATGAGACAGCGGCATATCAGCAAGAGAGGAGTTACCAGTAAAAAAACATCAGTGGGATCGAAGAACTAATGCTAACAAATCTATTTCCATTCGCAAACCATGGATTGACAATATGACAGGAAGCACTATAAAAGGTAATCATATTCAGGAATTGTTTCCACTATTCTATTTCCGATTACCAAAAGTTCACGGGGAAAATTGCAAAACCTTCCTAATGTTTTTTCTTCTACTAACAGCAGCATTAATAAAACAGGAATAGCAAAGTTGAGCTGAAAAACAGCTCAAAAAAGCTACCAACGATCCCATGTATATTTACAAACCTGAGAGAGACAACAGCGACACGAGAAGTTCGTTAATGTGATAGGGAGCACAACAAAGGGTGATCATATTCCGAAATAGTCATATCTTTCTACTTCCACTAATCAAAGGTTTACGAGTCCCAATATGATTTATTCCTACTCATATTCCTAATATCCCTAATAGCACGAACACACTGTAGTGATGTGTTCAAAAGTCTAAAGTCAAATCCCATATCCACAGTTCATCATACACAGTTCGTCATATATACAAACGATCTACACCCTCACATATATCATGCAGAGCCTACTCACCCGTCATTTCAAGTTCAGCGCGATACTAACTCTAGATAAGAATGATGGTCCCTCGTTTTAACTTTCCAATGGTTTTTATACCATTATCCTCTCCAATTACCAGAAAGAAACTGTTATCTCGATATAAGCGAGGTTTACTTCTTACCCTGTTAGGGTTCAACATTTTGCTATACAAGAAGTCAGTAAAAGTCAATAAGAATTAGTTTTTCAATAACGAAATGATTTTAGTAATGTATTTGGTTCATGGTCCAATAAGATATATATTGCCGATATTAGCGATTTTTTTTTTAATGGGGGAGTTTACATCACTGATTAAAGAATTCACGAATATTTAACAGAATTACAACACCTTCTGCTTTCCAAAGATTGACTTCGAGATTTTAAACATCTTTGCAGACATAATACCAATATTCGGTAATTTTCCACTTTTGACTCTGTAAATGTGTCTGTAACTTCCGATCTTTCCGGAACTGGATGATTATTCATCTTCCTAATGAGTGGAGTGTAACATTGTCCACAAGAAAGCAATATAAAATTTCTATACGTTTTTATATGAAGCAAAAGTTTTTAATAAAGAAAAATAATAAATTTGCGGGACTCATATAGAAATTTAAAAATATACAAAAATGTTATATTAAATAATTATTTAATTTCAACCGAGTTTTGAATTTCATAAATCCATTTCACAATCAACATCAATGATGTTGTTATAATGATAACTTCATTATCTCCTCTTTAGTATCATTATTTATCTGGTTTTAAATATTTTTTTTAAATAAATTATGTTAGTGATTTATAGCAGGTGTTAAATTATAATAATTATTTAATATTTTTTTCACTTTTTTAAAATCGTAATTATAGCCAGTTTTAAATTCTAAAAAAAAATGTTCGTATCTTTAATACATTTCATTAAACTAATTACATTAATTCAAAAAATGTTTTAATTCAACATGTTGCATTAACATTTATATTTCCTTTAACACAAGTATAATTTAAAAATTGTTTTGAAAAATGTACAAAAAAACACTATAAATTATTATATAATAGATACATTTTGTAGTTAAGATCTAACTATCTATCTACTGCTTCTTATTTTAACTTTATTTCTGTATTTGTTGTTGTTTTTGATCCCCTCTTCAAATTGAAAAGTGAATTTAACAACTCTACAGATTAAAGTCATAATACGAAATAGAAGAAAGAAAAAAGAAAAAACAAAACAAAACCAACAACAAGAAATTATAACAGCAACAACAAATACATTATATATAGTATTAGTATATATAATACCGTTTTATTAACGTAACAAAATACCTGTTAATCTTCATTGAGTACAGTGAGTGCTGCTTCACGTACTCCATCAATAATAGATTTATTTAACATTGGCATACAATAATAAATATAAAACTATGGACTCTCTAAAGCACAGTGTAACGAATTATGCAATATGAAAAGGGTTGAATATTTTGTTATATAAGAATTCAGTAAAAGTCAATAAGAATTAGTTTTTCAATAACGATATGATTTTAGTAGTGTATTTGGTTTATGGTCTAATTAGATATATATAGCCGTTATCAGCATATAGGATTATATTTATATAATTTTCTAAATAAAGTTTTTAATTGGGGAGTTTACATTACTGTTTTAAGTTTTTGCGAATAACAAACATTTCACCAAAAGTAAAATGCAGCATAAAAAGTGCTGAAATATCTCAAACGGTGATGGGGCTTAATGCCATAGGGAACTGAAGGTACAGGATGCATGGTTTTGTGAGTATCTTGATAATGGATATTGTAGTTCCCGGACTTATTGGCTATTGTATCATTTTCCGCTCCAGCAAAGAATTTCGGCTATAAAACGGTTGAGTAAAAATTTGTCATACATTGTTTCTCAAATTGCTTTAAACCGATCTTTTGGACAAGTGCTGTCATGAAAAAAATTATTGGTCGACGTTTTTGGTTGATTACTGTATTTAAATCAATGGTTTGTCATCGAAACCTCTGCAACCATTTGAACAGATTTTGATAGCTTTTAATATAAAATTCTCCTTCAATTCTACCGTTGGAGCTAAGGAAATTAAGCCTTTCAATTTCACTTGATTTGAGTTCCTATGGAAGCAAATACTACTTGTTCTTGAATCGTTCAGAACGTTTTTTTTTTTTTTTTTTGCATTTTACAGCAATGCTTCCAAAATCTCACCTTCAGACTTATTTGCAAATCAGGCTCTGTTATAACCGAATAAACCAAAAATAAAACAAAGAAAATTTAAAATATTTACACTGCAGTGGGGGGCGTTTTGCGGCCCTTTACACCACTGTGCACTCTCAAATGGTTACTTCAGTTTTATACCTCAAAACGTTTCATATGCATAAATACCTATACAAACATTAATATGTATTAGTAGAAGTATATTTCTTATTTATTTTTCTACAATAATAATTCGACAAAGAGGTTTATTGGTTGCACATAAACAACTTGCAACATAATCATTTAATATTGTTGTAGACATTGAGAGGCATAATACAAATGACTTACGCCTCGCAGTCAAACATTATGAAAACACTATAATATTTACTAAACTAACCACACAATGCAACAAACTTTTTAAATACATACATTCATAAATACTAAAATATTGTACATAAATTCATGCATACATTCATTCATACATACATAACTAATTCACTGAATGTATCCATAAAGTGTGCGAGTATTTAAAGTGTTTGAATGAATGGATGTGGATGGTTTTGTTTTGTTGCATGTTTGTTTGTTTCGTTGGTTATGTGATGCGATATAAGAGGAGAGTATAAACATAATATGTAAATACTAAATGCATTCGCACATACAGAAACACACACCATTTATTATAAACGGAATTAGAGTATTAGAAGTCAGTCAAAACAATCTGCCCATACAAAGATACGACTTAGATACATGTGTACAAGCTAAGATTCAACTGATATTTTGAGTGGGAGCTTAAAATGTTTTGATTTACGCCAGACAGTATAATACTTATGTAAGTAGATACTCATGTATGTACATACATACATACATACATACTTATCTGTATGTGTTTAAAAAATTTACATTTTACTCAAATTTTCAATAATTCATTTGTTCACTCGTGTATATGTGTTTTTCGTAATTGTATATTGTACAGACAGTTGCATCAATATCTATTTAGCATAAGACAATATTTTTTATATATTTGTGGCAACAATAAAACATGATGCTGTAGGGTATTTTGTGTTAATGTTGATATTTGTAATAGATAAAATATTCCAGTTTCATTAGACCAATTTGAAAAATTTTAGTTTTGTTTTGAAATGTGTAAAGGGTGGCGCAACCTTAATAGATTCCTATTTAAAGCCAGCTACATCGATCAATTGGCAAAAAGTTGTACACCGAAATCTGAGACATATTATAAATTCTGAGGAAAATCTTTTCTAAATTTTTCAACAAAAGGTTAATATGGTTATATCGGAGCTAGAAGAAATTATGGGCCGACCTCCGTTTTATTTTTAACATATATTTGAGATTTATGCCCTCCAAAGTGGTATTTGGAAGGGGGCTATATGGGACCTATAACGAGTAATGGACCGACCCTTGCATAATTTGGCGCATCGTTTTAAAATATTATAAAACTTATTCCGGAAGGACATTTGTATGGAAGGTACATGAAATATTGGACCGAATATGGCCAGTTTCTATAGGCTTCATCCTTGAGCAAAAAAAGTAATATGTACCAATTATTACCAAGATATCTCAAAAATTACAGCCAGTCGGACAGACAGACAAATGGACAGATGGACAACGTTAAATTGACTCATATTCCTTCTTCCCGGAATATGATTTTAAGTTTATAAAACTCTTAAATATAGACCAATTTAATTGAAATGTACACAATTACTTCTATAACTTTCCTAAATACATGTTATTAATTTGACTATAGTTCATTTTTTGCTATAATTTCCAATAATACCCTTACCGGGAAATGGTTCGGCACGTTTCCTATTGTTTCTTAGTTAAATTTATGTTAGTTTTCAAACATCGGTTCATATTTTGATATAGCTCCCATATAAGACCCCTTCCTAGAAAACGGGTTTATAGAACGCTTAAATATAAACCAATTTTAATGAATTGAAATTAAAAGTGAATTGTTGAAATCATTACCTTTTGGAGTCACACAATAATATACTTCAACGTATCATGTTGTTGTTGAGGATGAAAATCGAAAATATTACGATAAATACAAGTACCATAAATGATATATAAAGCCCCGGCTACCAGTTAAATTAACGTCGAAGTCGAAAATTCCTAACGCAAATTGTTCTGTATTTTGTGGAAACAATTGGTGCTTTTTATTTTATTAGTTTAGGCTTAAGAGAGGAGTTCAATCCTCATGGCTTTTGGTATACGCCTAAGCTGCTTTTTCGTCTTGTAGTGCACTCCTAGTCTGGAAAAGCATTCCGTATGCACATAGTTAAGTTAATTCCGCATCAAGTTCATACGTCATCAATACCTCTAGTCAACTCTTGATAATCATGTTATGTCTGTTAAATTGTCATTTATAATATTTTTTTGACCTCGGAGTCTTAAAGTCTGGACAATAATAATAGAAGTGTCAGTCCAATTTGCTTTAAAACCCTTTATCTGGAATCCCCAATGGAATCTCTATAATTTTTGGCAACTGTTTCGCTGCTCTCGCCTTTGTGCTGGTTTCGCAACTTTTAAAGCCTCATTCTTACTGTGTTAAAAAGCCTTGGATTTTGTCGTCTTATAACTCCAGCTATGATTGCTAGATTACTTGCCTCTACTTTTACAACATCTCCTTAACGTCCAGGTACCCAGATTATGTATATAGTTCCATCCGTGCAGAATAGTTCTAAACTCTAGTTTCCGATTTTTCTATATAAAGTTAAATCATGTTCTGAGCCATACTTGTTCATACAAGTTTCACGGACATATGTACCATGGTTCTGTTCGAAGAGTAGTAACTATCTGGTCAAACGTAATTGGGGCCAAAACCTTTTTGAAAAACTGTGAATGGAAAGTTTTTGCTACTTCCCTACAAGTTCAAATGTTATCCCTTGCGAGCGAGGCTACGTCCTTATTGAAGTACGATTCATATCAGATAAAAAATTTAATTATTGCTTTACAAAAATATCGGGCATATTTTAGCGTGGGATCTATATGATAGCTCTTTCGACACACTATCGCGAACTTCAAAAATATTTCCCATAATTCTATAATTTTGTCTTGCGCTAAATTCTCGCTTCCTTATCGGTCATATTGATAGAAATATATAATATATCTCTCTGTGGTTAAATTTATCAAACACTGAAGAAAGAAATGTTGATCTTGACTTTCAGATATGACTCTCAGTTTATATTTGCATTACGGTTGGTACACCCTTATCACTTGGTACACATTCCACGTTTTTATGTCTGCCTAAATGTCTACTATTTCAACACTATTGATTCATAATTAACTAACTGTATTTGTTATATAATATTTGCAGTTTATGGACAACAAATTGGTCAAGTTACTTTCAGCATTTTTTGTTACCCAATTTTTAAAGGATTTTTATGAAAGTAAGTTTAAAATATGTCGATTTTGGAAATAAACAAATATAGCAAGATTTACATTTTCCAGATTAAATTAGTTAATAAAGGATAATTGAATTGCAGTGTACAATGGTGCAGAATCGATTTTTATTGGAAGTAAATTTGTAACTCTAGATCGCCTGGATAATTTTCACGGACAGCTAAATCGACTAAGATTTTGATTTGATGCAAGAATATACATTATGGGTTAATTACTTCTTAGCGTTATACACGTAAGCACAAAGTTAATTACACTCTTCACCACTTGTAGTGGAAGAGTTTACAAATGGGATTATATTTTGGAAAAGAATTTTAATGAAATAATAAAACTGACATCGAAATTTTAAAAAGTCGGGCCATAATTGTTCATATGTTCTATAGAAGACCCTTAGTGTGGATGATGTCGGCAGTATTTTTAAAATTTTTAGGTTATTTTATTATTGTTCAATCATAATATTATCTCTCAACTCTGTTATTATTTTTAGTGGCAGATCGATGCGGTTTTTTAATGGATTTTTATTACTTCAAATTATTTTGACCCTCCTTTTCTACTGTTTCGAACTCATCACTTATAAATCAGACAAAGTATCGTTCAAAAGTTTCTTGATTTGTGCATATCAAACGAAAGCTTCAATCAACAATCGATGATGCGATTTTTTTTTTCAAATTAAATAAAGTAATCAGACTTCCCTTAAAATATTTTGTCTTATCGCAAAATTAAAGATTATAATGGCGATTGAAAACTGTGAGTTTAAACCTTTTCTTCTATCGAATACTCCGTTATAAAGTTTGTTCAAAAATACCATAACTTTTTGGGATCCAAAGCAAAGACTTCCAACTGATTAGGTGGATATTATCATTTTATTTAATGTTATTAGCCCTTAACAGGTCGAAATTTTTAGAGATATCTCGATAAAAGTTATTAAGAATGAATCATTTCAGACCCCATTATATATATAAATTCTTGCATCAAATCAAAATCTGAGTTGATTTAGCTATGTTCGTCTGTCTGGCCATCTAACTGTCTGTCTTTTGTTAATATCCGCAATAATTGACAAAGCTCAATAAAATTTGGCCTGGGTATTTAATATAAAGTTTAAAACTTAAAACCAGCTAAATCGGTTCATTACATTAAAAGATATAGGCCGAAAATTGAGGCAACCTCTAAGTTCAAGCAAAAAACTTTCGTAAAATTATAAATCGACAAATTAGAATGAAATTTACCACAATATTTACTTCATTACCATTCCAAAAGTGATCAAAATCGGTTCAGTAGAAAAAAGTTATAGACTCATGAAGGGAATCGTGTTATATTAAAAATAAGTAAGAATGCTATATTCGGCTATGCCGAATCTTAAGTACCCTCCACCACAAATTCGTGTAAGGTTAATACGTTAGAAAAATCATTGTGCTAAATTTTAATGGAATTGATCTTTATTTAAATGTTTTATAAACTCTAATCCGTTTTCCGGGAAATCCCCGTTATAAGCGAGCTATAGGAAAATTTGGACCGATATAGGGCAAATTAATATAATATCTTCAGAACAGTTAGCAAAATAATTGTAATAGTTTCAATAGAACTGGTCTTTATTTACTCGGGAAGGGGCATTATAATGGAGCTATGTCAAAATATGGACCCATGTTAACAAAATTTATAACACATATTTATGTGTTAATAAAATTTATAACATATATTTAAAATAGCTAGAAATTAACTGTGTCAAATTCAATAGAATTGGTTCAAATCTAAAAGTGTTATAAGCTGTAAATCATATTCCGGGAAGGGGCCTTATATGGGAGCTATATCAAAATATGGATCCATGTTAATAAATTTATAACATATATTTATGTTGAATTCGGTCAATTATTCTAGGCGTGAGAATGTTTCCAACAGACAGACAGACGGACAGACGGACATAGCTAAATCGACTCAGTTTTTGATTTGATGCAATAATATATATACATTGTTGGGTCTGAGATAATTCCTTCTTGGCGTTACATACAGAATGACAAACTTAATATACCCTCAACCACTTGTGGTGGTGGGGGGTACAAAAAGTATAAGTATGTATGTACGAAACATGAAAGGATTATGCATATGCCGAATATAGCAATCTTACCTGTTTTTTTAACCCAGGGAACTCCAAATCCACATGACAAATTTCAAGAAAAACGATCCACAATAATTGTAGATTTTTGCATGAATCGGTTCATAACTTCCATTCCATATAATCCCCACTTTCGAAACTCACCTCAAATGACAAGCATCTCTCATATATGTAATAACAAAAATACTATTAAAAAATATGTATATATAAATATACGAGAGTCGTCCATAAATTTTCCTGTCTACATCATGGTTTAGGTTATTATATAGGCGGTCTCAATAGATTTGTTTAAATATAATCTTAAAAAATTTAAACTTTAAAAATTTTATTTTCTCTAATTTAAATTTTTAAAGTTTATCTCCATTTAAAAAAATAAAGAAAAATAAATTCTATAGACATATGATGACACACAAACATATTTTTTTAATTTGTATCTTATGAGTGCATATTTTTGAAATTCCCTTTAATTTGTCAAACTATCGCATATACTCTTCCATTTCTTTTCATGTGAAAGGAAATAAACATATAAAAAATCTTACTTAGGCCAATTGCAGTAATTCACACATTCAACCTCATTTAAAGAGTCATTTTAAATTAAAGTAAATATTCTTTCAACCAAAAAACACAACCATTGTATTCTTAGTAAAATATTTGTTTGATGTTTTGTCTAATATTTTGGTAAATGAGAAAAAAAAAGAGAGAATAAATAATATTATTGCATGAATCTGTGGTTTTTAATTGTGGTTTTACAACAGAGAGCAAAAAAAATGTTTAATTAAAAACACGTCGTCACTTTGCAAATGCATGCAACCATTTGTAAGAGGCTGCAGCATAAAGGTGGTATAAAACTACATGTTGTTGCACCACACAAACATATGTTTTATATTATGGTGATATATAAATGAATATAATTGTTGATTTGTAGCAAAAGTGGCATAAGACAAAAATTTATCTCTTCCGAAATAAACAAAAAGAGATGTAAACAAATAAGTGCTTTGGCTTAAGTACCAGATTTCTTTCTTAGTTCACTCTTATTTTGTTCTCATTCATCAATAATGTCAGATAATGCAACTAATGGTTTTGAGAATGTCACTCAAAGAGAAGATATCAAATATCGATAGATTCACAAATTCATATATGATCATGTATGTTTATTATACATTAGTGGTACTCTTTGGTCCTTCCTGAATTGGATTTCAGTTTTCAGCCAGTAACACTGAAATCCAATTTCTCTAACCAAAATAAATGAGAAAAACTCAAACATTTTCAATGTTTGAACCTTTCGTTACATTACATATATTTTATAACTAAGCCTGCAACCTATTGCTCTCTGAATAGATCCACATATCAACAGTTTTTCTAAAAAACATTTTCGGTATTAAAGAAGTAGGTTTTTAAGCCTCCATGAATCTCTTAATTACGCTGACTTAGATACGAGAGATTTCTAACATTATATTCAGAATAACTTGAGAAGTTGACGAAATTTTTGATTCATACTCAGAATCGAGACACAACTTTACATGAACGGAGTGGTCTGTTTACCGTATAGATGCAAATCTTATCCCAAATGCTTTCTTGCATGCATAGAAACACGTAAAGCTTTATCCATTCGACTTTCGACATTATGTGTTTATATTAGTTTGTACGGCGAGATCTCCTAAATTAATAAATACAAGTAAAAATGTTAAAGTCGGTCTAGTCTGACTATATAATACCCACACCAAATTGCTAAAAAAAATTCATGAACGACTCTCGTATTTTTGTTTTTCTTCTGTAAGCTTAAGTCTGCAGTAGATTATTATCATACTAACATTTATGTAAATTTATACTAACATTTATGTATACATGTGAGCTGGAAATATTGTAGACCGACCCTCGTATAATTTTGGACATCTCTTTTTGCTTATATTTATCTTAATTTTATACTTGAAAGGGAGTTATATGAAACCTATCGTAAAAATGGACTGTCCCTCGAATACTTCCATTCATCGTTTTAGAATTTTATGGGCCAAAAATCCCAATCCCAAGGGACTTTTGCATAGAGCCTCTACTGAAATAATAGAACAATAATTACCAATTTAAATTGGAACCGTTTGTGGGCCAAAAATTCCACGTGCCAAAGTTTCATTAAGACATCTTAAAAACTGCGATATGTACTATGTGAACGAGCCAAAGATGGATATCCAGACGGACGGAAGGTTGGACATGATTAAATCGACTCAGAAAGTGATTTCGAGTCGAACGTTATTATTAAATTTAAGAATCATATTTAGTATTTTTACGCACTAAAAGCCCAATTTCGGCTGAACCTTTGTATGGAGCCTATTTGAACAATTAAACCATCGTTCTTGGGCCAAAAAAATTCCATGTGCCAAATTTTATTAAGGGTTTTCTAAACTGCGACATGTACTATACTTTACATGGACAAACACCCGGACGGATATGATAAAAACGACTGATGAAGTGATTCCGAGTAGAACGGTAAACTAAAAAGTGGTGTTAGGACAATTTTTCTTGCCCGTTACAAACACATGCACACGCACATATTGTGGTGTAGGGTATAAAAACTGACTCAAAATATTGAAAAATTTTAAATGTTGAAAATTCAAATGCAATTTACTCAAAAACTATAGGAGGTTAATTAAGATCTTATCAGAGGCTATATGATGGTTAAAACTTTTAAAGTCCGAGATGCTCCATTTTGCACACCTATAACTCCGTCCATTAAGCCAGAATTAAGCCAGATCAAAACTCCTATAGATAAAACACAAAATTCCTCTGCTATCATCATGTTGTATTTCATATATAAATCTGTCTAGCCGATCAAATATTACAGACTTATTTCCATAAAATTCAATTCTTACCTACTGTATACCTGAATCTGGTGCTTTTGCAATATGAATCTGAAGTC
This sequence comes from Cochliomyia hominivorax, assembly GCA_004302925.2. Lineage (NCBI taxonomy): Eukaryota > Metazoa > Arthropoda > Insecta > Diptera > Calliphoridae > Cochliomyia > Cochliomyia hominivorax. The sequence continues at coordinate 45,269,730 of PYHX02000413.1, read as the reverse complement.
TCTCCTTGCTTTCTTACAGGTACAAGTTAGCTCGGTAAAGCAATCACCCAGGTCGCTAAAAAGCAGTCTGATCAGGGGTAGTACAGCGGTACCAGCATTAGTGGTAAGTGACATGTTTGGAAATAGCTAATAATAACTAATTTGATGATTTTAATTAAATTGGGTCTGAATATCACATGGGACTCGTTAAAGAGACAGTTGATTCGTTTGAGGCACCATAATGGCAATGCTAAAACACATAAATTTTAAATGTAGTGGATAAGAAGTTTTGACTTAATTCAGAACAGAATATCACAAATCGGCTCAATTTGTTTGCTTGTCCTATGACCATTAATAAAAAGGTGAGCGTAACAACAACATTTAGACGGATAGGGAAAGGTATAAAATACTAAACTACTGTCAGAATATTGCCTTTAATAGATGTTCAAAAATTTGTTGAGAGTTTAGAAAATTTTTGAATAAATTATAATTTTTCGACTTATTACTATCTGTCTAAAAATGTTCACCATGTGAACTAAATACATATCTATGTATTTTTATAGTCGGCTAGTGTCAAAACAAATTTATTTTATGGTCTATAATTAAAACCTTGTTTTAATAAAATAAAAAATATAGTAAATTAAAACAGATTTTTGTTTGATATGACTATCAACAAGTAAATGCAAAAAAAAAAAAAAAAAAAATAATTATAAAAAAAAACATTAAAACATTCACGTTTTTATTTAAAGTTCATATTTCAAATTCATACAAATTGTTCGTTGTCGTCATCGGCGTATTCATAACCAACATTACCAACTGCAAAAGCAGCAAAAGTTTTTTTCTTTAGTTTTATAGCCTGAAAATCTCAGCATTAAAAATGCATATGGATGTTTAAAGTTACAGCATATTTTCTAATACTTTTTGCAAATAAATAGAATTTTATTTCAAAAAAAAAAAAATAGTTAATTTTAAATAAAAATTCATATACACACAAACAGATAATTTTATTGTCTCTGCTGGTGCAAATAAAAGATATGAATTTAAGTTTATTTGTTGGTTGGTGGTTTCAGATTGAAAATACTTAAAAAAAACATTCACTTTTCATGGTGATTTTCCATGCTCTGTCCATCCGTTCGCCTGTCTGTCTATTTGTCTTTCCATCTATGTCTGCCTTAATAAGTTTTATGTCAATGCACAGTGGTTACAAAAGGAAATAATTATGTAACTTTAGAACTATTCTTTAGAAATTTTACACAGATATTTTTGAAGTGCTTTCCAATTGATTTGTAGAAGGACATGTTCCTAGTGGATATTAAGGTCGGTAAGTGGATCATACCTCGGGTATGACGATTTTTTAAAAAATATTGTATAAAAATATTATAATTCTTTATAAAAAATATGCTTAAATGTTTTGTATAACTCTTATAGTTTAAGAGATATTTAGACCAAAGTAAAATTTTGACACATTTTTTGAAAGTTCTTTTTTAGTTTTTGAACTTGGTGGGCTCCAAAATACTGCCTGAATTCTGTATAAAATTTTAAATATTTTTATGTAAGAACCATAGACCTATGTGGATTCAATAAAAGATATTTTATTTCAAAATAGAAATTTAGAAAAAAATGGGATTTTTTTAATAAGGTGGGAACATTTTTTCAGTTAAAAATCAATTATTTTCTTCTGGACTATACAATTTTTTTCTCAATACTGAAAGGATTTCTTACGTTTCACATTACATTGAGGAAAACAATTTCCCCCCTTACCCTATCAGAATTTTGTTAATTTTTTACATATTTTTCGTTCATTTTTTAAGGAGGCAAAAATGTTAAAGCTAAAATTGTCAAAAAAAGTACCTTTATTATATAGTTACATTTATTAGCTATTCAGACAAGAAACCTTAAATGAAAAAACCCTCTTATAACAGCAGGGTAAGCAATATACTAAAAAAGTGCATTTTTTAAACAAGTTTTCCCGGATTGGAATTTTGGGTATTTTGGAATGAAAACAGTGAGAATTTTTTTACAGTCTTACATTAAGGACATCTTTGTTCATATTATATAAATTTCATAAAAAGATCTTTATTTTTATAGAATTTATTTAATGTCAAGTTTTACTAATTTGTTTATTTAAGTGCACCGAAGATAAACATTTTTGAATGTTTGACAAATTTATTGAAGATACTTAAAAATCATTTAAAGCTCTCAGCCGGCCAAGTAAGCTAGAAACTGCAAAATTTTATTAACATATATTTGACGGTTAAAAAGTTATGCAACATTATTTAAAGAAAAGTTGTAATTGCTATTCACTTACATACAATACTGCAGCACATATATTTCTTAGAAGGAGGCCAAGTTTCAGTTAATTTTTAAAGGGTTATATAAATTTTTATATAGGTATTTAGTATCTTTAGAAATTTAATTACTTTAAAAATAATTACATGTAAAAATATAACATGTTTACAAAATTTCTTTCATCATATTTTAAAAAAAAAATCAAAAATTTTCATTATGAAAATATTTGTAATATTTGACATTAAATAAATTCTGCATGAATTAAAACATTTTTATGAAATTTTTACATTATATGGATAAAGTTGTTTTTAATGCAGCACTACGAAAATATACCAAATTTTTCATACCAAAGTACCTAAAATTTAAATCTGGGCAAAACTTATTAAAAAATTCCACTATTTTCAGTAAATTGCTCAACCTCTCGTTATAAAAAGTTTGGCCAATTAAAGGTTTTCTAAGTGGACAGATAAAAATTTAAATACATATAAAAATTTAAATGGTACCTTTCTGACCTTTCTTACATTTTTGTGCTCCTCAAGAAACTAAAGAATAATATTTGAAAATAACGGAATTCTGATTGGACTTGCGGGGAAACCGTTCCCCCTAATTTTTTCGAAATGAAAAGAATTGAAAAAAATCATTTTTTTAATTTCTATTTCAATACAATATAATTTTTTATTAAATCCACAAAGGCATGTACATTTTGCACAAAAGTTATATGAAATTTTGTAAAAGAAAACAGAAAATATTTTAAAAAATTTTTTGGACCCGAATAAACCCAAAAATGTGTCAAAATTTTTCTTTAACCTAAATAACTCTTAAACTATAAGAGATATCCCACATATGTAAGCATATATAATGTATCGTGAGTTTGTAATGATGTTTGTAACATAAGGAAAAAATGACATAACATCCATCTTTAAATATACCGTTCGAATCAGAATCATTCTCCGAGTCAACATAACGATGTCCCTCCGTCTATCTTTGTCTATCTTTAATGAAATTTGGCATGTATTACAAATTTGGCCTATAGATGAATCCTACTGAGATTGGCTATGCTTGGTCCGTTATTTTAGTTACCTCATATTCAAAAGTCCTCCCAGAAAGAGATTTTAAGTTCATAAAAGCCCTAAATATAAAGTGATTTTAACGAAATTCGATAGAAATAAGTATTATGATATTAAAAAAACTATTTAACAAATTATGCGAATGTCGACCCATTGCTTCTCATAGGTCACATACAAGCCTCCTTCCAATTATCATTAAAGGGCAAAATATAATTTAGTATTGTAATAATAATTGGTCAAATTAAGATAAATATAAGTAAGAATCGATGTGAAAAAATATACGAGGGTCGATTCATAATTTAATGTAGCTCACAAATATTAATTTTAAAATGTATAAATTGCACATTAATGTTAGTTTAACAGTAATTTAATGCGCACTTAAGAGTAGATCAGAAAAAAGTAGAATTATACGATGGTCGTTCTTAACCTCTTTGTAATTATTTATAACCACAATTTTGGAGTAGGCTTCTTACTTGTTTTTCAATCAAATCATAAATACAATTTTTGGTTTTTTTCAAAAACCGAGGTGACCAATTTTAGAGATCCACTTCCCGACCCCTGGACTCACTAGAAACATGCCCATCTCAAAATTAATTGGAAAACATCTTGATATGTACGTGTGTTTAAAATTAATCAATAGTTCCAAAGTCTCAAAATTATTTATTTAAAAAGCGTTTTGAGACCACTGTGCAAAAGTTTGTTTGATGTGTTTGTGTGTGTGTGGTGGCGATTAAAAAGTTTTGTTTTCAAAACTTCAATTATGTTTCAAATACGCTTGAATTTTTATCTTATTTTTTCAATTTTTATTTATAAAGACGTAATTCAGCTGAAATTGATTTTATATTTAATTAATGTTTTTTTTTCTTTTTTTTTTTCTATTTTTAATAAAACTCTAACATAAAATTACACAAAACTTGTCATGAATTCATTAAGAGATTTATTAGATGTTGTTTTTTTTCAGATAAATTAAAAATGAAGTAAATACAGGTAACTTGATTCTTTTTCTTAATATATTTTTCTCTCCTTTATCTCTTAAATTGCTTCGAATACTTTTTGTAATGTGTGAAAAAACCACTTTTGTTTTCAAAATGACACCAGCAACTTGTATTTAGTTTAGTGACATAGTTTTGCGAATAAAAATTTGTAACATTTATGGAATTTATTAAAACAGATCATTATCCTTCAGTGGTTTACTTTGAACAAAATAAATGAGTTTTTGTCAAATGAATAAACGAGTATTGAAAGCTTAAGTTGAAATTGACAGATTGTACCTCTGAGGTAATGGTGTCTTTTTTTCTATTGGGTGTAAAAATTATAAATTATAGAATTATATTATCGATAAATTGAGCTTAATTTTTTATATCTAAAAAAGGAGCTTTATGTTATTATTTAATCAATAAAATTGTTAGATAATTATTTACATTCAATTAAGATTAACTAAATAAATCAGAAAAATTATTATTTAGAGGGAAAATCATGAGAATTGTCATTCTATTACTACCACTGCCATCAAAGGAAATAAGTCTTGAATGATACGTACTGTTCCAACCACACAAAATGTTAGTATTAATTAATATAATTAAATGAATCAAACTTTTTAGCAGAAATCAGAAAAGCAAATTATATGAGAATCGTTCCATAATTTTTTTAGATACTATAGGTAACCAAGGATACTTTATAATCGGTATGACGACTATGATTCTCTTATTTCGATTTGGAGCAATAAATCTCTAATTTCTGGTGTAGAGCTCTTTTTCCTAACAATCGGCAACTTCTTGTATGTAAAGCTTTTAAAAATCGTATATATGATTTGATTAGGAAAAACCAATCGTCTTAACAATTATTAAAAACTTGAAACGAGATGTCGCCTATAGTTTAAGAAATATGTCGGCTATTTTTTATATTTGAAAGCATTATAGTTTCATATTTGTTTATCATTCTGAACTATTGTTAACCAAATGCACAAAATCCAATACGATGAGAATAGGGAAATCGATTTAAATATCCAGGTCCACCAGAATTTTGTTCATTTTATTTTTTTAGTTTTTGAAGTAGAGAATTAAAAAACAAGTGGGAATATTAAATTTGCTATGCTGAATCTTCAATGCCCTCCACCACAATTGCATGTAAAATGAATACATTATGCTTCGTACATGCAAACTCACATATACACTCACAAACACATTCTACATATAATAGTTTACCTATTCATAATATAGGAACTCTTAATGACGATTGTTCAAACTATGTTTGAACACTCTACATATTTGTATAAGTTCTTTTACATTTCTAGTTATATAACATTTTGAACTTACTGTATAATTAAGCTATTATTGTGAATTATATTTAACAATAAGATATTGTGAATTACTCTGTAAAACCCTATTTTTTACACGAAAGAGGAACGAGAAGTTGCTTCTTCCGGTCTCTTTCGCTACTAACCTGGAACTGGTAACATCACGTGAAATTAATAAATCTCTAATTTTTTTTTTTTTTTGTAATCTTCAAAGAAATAATAGTTTATTATTCATTTATTTACTTCCATCATCATATGAAAGTAATCGAATATTTACTAACGAAATTATATATCACCGATTTTGTACATTTTAAGAATATTAGTGATGTACATATATATTAACATATTCGGCAAATTTTATTCCAAACTGTCGATTTATAATTGAAAATTTGTCATATGTTATTCGCTTCAATTTAGAGGTGGCCTCAAATATCATTTTGTGTCCTTTATTATACTGAATCGATTTTGCTGAAATTAGATGTGAACGTACAACAGGCACATAGCTAAAACGACTTTGATTTGTTACAAGTATATAAATACATAATGGAGTCTTAGATGATTCCTTCTTAGCGTTACAAACGAAGTGACAAGTTGAAAGTTGAACCAAAAAAATACAAAATTATCTTACTTTTATGTTATGGGCGAAAAATGAGTACAATTAATTTCACTTTTTATTTATTTTTCTGAAAGATATCTTCCATAAAAACAACCAATATCACTCTTTATTTTGTTAAAGCTCCCATATAAGATCACTTTCCGGGAAACGGTTTTAAGCTTATAAAACTCTTATACATAATCCAATTTATTAAAATTCGGCACAATTAGTTTCTATCTATTCTGAATATATGTTGCTAATTTGCTGAATATCAATTCATATTTTACTGTGGCCGCCCTGGGAGTCCGTTCAACACTCAACACGAACACGCCTCACATTAATGCATGTTAATTATTAAGATTTATGTGACTGAAACGTTCAAAATTGATAAAAACACTTTGAACCACTCAACCATTTTCATATGTTTCAAAGTTTATTCTAGAAATGGAATTGGCACCATTTAAAAAAAAAAATTTGAATAAATAGATGGGTCTTTCAAATTCGAATCATAATTTTAATGGACTGGCAATTTCAATGAATTTCCCCGTATCGACAAGTAATGAAATACAACAAATTCCCATACTACAGTTATTCAATAAGTTTATTCAAAAAAACTGATATTTACAGAAACCGGTTTTCTATTATTCGAAAAATGGGATTTTCAAAAAAACCGTTTTCGAATACGGTTTAATATCAAAAAACCGGTTTATTATCAAAAAATGGTTTTATTTAAATTCATTATTTTCCTTTACAAAAAATTCTTTGGTTTCTGAACATGTTAAAATTACAGCTCTATTCCTCTGGTAATGATGGATAAAAATCTTACAGAAACTTTTTTTACACGTACATTGCAAAATCGACTCAGAATATGATGTATAAAAATGCATGCAATACTTTGTTCGCGTAGCACACGGAAAGAAAAATTTTATATATACTCAGTCATCGTGGAATATAAAAAATATCAAGCTGACTATTTAAGTGAAAAGCTTAAAACGTTCTTTCTTAAAAAACCCGGTTAACCGAATTATAAAACCCGACATATTGAATAATTTGAAAATTTAAATTATTCAAAACCGGCCGGCTTTCTGAAATGTAAAAACCGGTTAACCGATTTTGGTTTTCGGTTTTTTAATACATTATCCACAACTCTATTTGAATTACTTTAATGATTATCTTAATTAAGACAAATAATACTAATTTAGTTACTTCAATTTATGCTAAACGTTTTTTTCTCAAAATTTTCACATTCTTTAAATTCCCATAAACCTAAAATTTTCTAACATAAATAATTGTCTTATTAAGTGACCATTAATTACAAGAAAAGACTATATAAAAATATAACATAAAAAAACTCTCCAGATTTTCGTTAAAAGATTTCTAAAAGACCAGTGATGACAATTTGTTCCAAAAACACAATTATTTTCAACAAATGAAGAAAAAAATATAAAACAAAATTAACTTTAACTTAAAAGAAATATATATTAATAGCAACAACAACAACAGTAATAAAAAAACAATAATAACTACAAAGAAGATGAAGATGGAAATGACCGAAAGCCTACATTAGAAAAGGCGTTAATAACCCATCAACCTACAATTAAGTATTACAAATTTCACACAATGATAAAGATGGAAAAATGGAAATAAGAAGAGAGAAGAAAACATTTATATGTGAATAGAAGACGAAAAGAAAAATATAATAATTTGTATTTAAAAACATGTAGGAAAGCTATATTTAGCTATGCCGAATCTTCAATACCCTTCGCCACAAATGCCAAAGAAATAAATAAAATATACACCATCACAAACGCATACAATATATGTTTGTATTTCTTATACATATAACAAAGAAACCTTTATGAGTCATAAAACCAGTTTATATTTTTGACTATAACTTTTTTCTAATGAACCGATTTTAATTATTTATGGAAAAGTAATGATATTAATGAAATTAATTTTAATTAATTTAATTCTTATTTGTTGATTTATAATTGATAATTTTACAAAAATTCTTCGCTTTAATTTAGAGGTTATCTCAGATATCAGTCTCCTAATATACTGAAGCGATTTTGCTGGTTATAAATAGGAAAGTTCTCAAGACTATAATAAATACTCAGGCCAAATTCTATTGAGATCTGTTTACTATTGCGGATGTGAGCATGCCAACAACAGACATACAGATAGGTGGACATAGCTAAATCGATTCAGGTTTTAATGTCACGCAATAATGTATATATATAAATTATGGGTTCTTAGATGATTCCTTCTAAGCGTTACACACGGAATGGCAAAGTTCTTCACCACTTGTGGTGGTTGAGGGTACAAAAAATTCAAGTAAAAATAAAATATCTGTATGATCAGTAGCACCTTAGAATCACAAGGCCTACAGTTTTGCATTTGGTAAAACAAGTTTTTTAAATCCATAAAATTTTTAAATAAAATATTGTTATTGTAATACTTCGAAGCTTTATACCAAATTTTACTAGACTAGATCCATAATTTTTTATAGCTCCCTTTTTAAGATTCACTTAGGAACAGTGATTCATATGGAAATTAAATGCAAATAAATCTGTAACTTATGAACGTCTGAAATTTATAGAGTAATACCCAATGTATAGGCGGTATTAAGTTTGAACATTATGAATGTAATGAGTGACGTTCCACAGAGTCCCATAATTGGACACATTGGTCATAAAGTAATTTAAACTAAACAGCCTTTTATATCTGAACCGATTTTAAAGATTTTCATATTAGAGAATTCATATTTATACCGGGTCTAAAATTTAACCAACTTCTTCAAATCATATAAATCTATGAAAAAATGGAACCAAATAACTCTAAACACACCTTTTTCATTAAATATTTTAAGTCGAGTATCATTTGATTCTTTTTCGATCAAATTACCTTTGTAAAACATATCAGTTATTATATTTGATGTCAAAAAAGAATATATTGTTTATCTGATTGACATAAGTGACCCGACAAAGGAGCATTCTAAAATATTTTAAAATTTTCAACAAAACCCCACATGGTTCTACAAAAAAGGTCTGTCAATGTTATCAAACAGTACCGAGAATACTTGTGGGTAGAAAAAATTGTCCACATGATTTTTCTAAAGCAAAAAGAAATATATAAAGCTTTTTCGAAAAAGCTTTATAATGCAGGTTTAAAAACATTGAAGGCTAAGAAAATTCTTGACACAAACGCTGCTAAAAAAATTAGAGAATGAAGTTTTCTTAAAACTTATTCTTGCTGCATATTGGATGACGAAACATATGTTCCTGGGCAAAAAATTTTATGTTGCTAATACTCGATGGAATGTTAAAGAAAAGATTAGGACCCACAGGCTGTACAAATTTTCCCAAAAAAGCCAATCATTTGTTACAACGGGCTCTATAAATACCGTAATTTACATCAATAAAAAATTAATAAAAAAACTGTAAAGTTTTGTGGTTTTGTTTTTTATTAAAATACATATTGTTGTTCGAAACTTAAGTAACTTTTTCGCGCTAAGTATTCACTGTGTTATATCGTCTCCTTAAATGAAAACTTCTTCTCTTATTTACTATTTTATACAAAAAAAAAATAACTTCAATTTCCTTGCAAATAATAATACAATAACAACAAAACGGACTTAAAAATAGCTGTTCGTAACTTGAATAATTTTTAACATTATTTCGTTTCTTTTGAAATTAGCGCATTTTTTGGGCATAAATTGTATAAGATTCATTAAAGTAAATGTAGGCATCGTCTTTGCTATTGGCCAGTTTATCAGCTCCAAATTATTTCTGAAACGTTGCACCCATTTCTTTAAATTGCCATAGCGGTTCTCTATGAAATTTAAGTCCGAGGACTGCGGTGACAAATCAATGAGCTGGATCCCATTGGCTTTTGACTAATCTTTGACCAACTTTTATTTATGATATGGGCTATTCATTCATATTTCATTTAACATAGCATTACATATTGGGTACCAAAATGTCTTTGAAAATAAAACAGTCCACTTTTGTTTTAATTTTTATAAAGAGGTCCAATTTAACTATCCGAATATTAGGTTAAACTTAAAACACTGTCACACACTTGTCTTTGGTAGATCTCTGATATTGTCGGATTTACTGATTTTTCCTAAAATTACACACTTCACCGAAATAGAATTGATTAAATTTAAATCAACCACTTAATAAAACGGTCCTTCATTGTGTTGTAGATATATAAAGAATCCAGTATGATGGACTTTTTTCATCAGTTCTGAATCTAAATTTTGGGGAAAAAATTTGCTGAGGTTTAGAACATCATAGCAAAAAACATCAATATCGGAAGCTTTTTTGCTAAGCATGCCAAACTTGTATATCCTCCACATTCATCCATACATATTCTTGAATCAAATCAAAATCTAAGTCGTTGTATTCTTCAGTCTGACTGTGTTTGAATTAAATGAAATTAGGCTTCATCTAAAAAATTTTCCTAGAATATAGTTCCATAACAAAATAGCTTTATACCGATAACTTTAATTATTACAAAATTAAACCGAATACACAATTTATACTTATTTTTAATCAATAAGCACAATTTTTCTTTATTATCTTCACTTATTAAAAAAAAAAAAACTTGATTTTTAGAGTTACTAGACAAACGGTTACTTCCAATCCATAATACTTGCATTGACTCATTGACTTAAAGTTAGTCCGATTTGAAAAAATAAAATAAAAGAACGTTATCTATAATTCATAATATCTGTCAATGTTTTTGCACATGTAAAATGACTACGAAGACCTTCAATAAATAAAAACATAACTATTCTGAATTCAACAAAATCGTTAGTAATATCTTGTAAATATTTAAACAACTAACAACAACTACAATAACTAACTTAAACAAATAGAGAAATAACATTTATTATAGACTAATTTTAAATTCGACATACAGTATGATGACCTACAACTTTTTTTCAACATCGTCATCATTTAATCTTAATGATTTGTTCTCTATTTTTGTTCTCTATTTTTCAGTTTAAGACCTCAATGTGGAAAAAAGTTCTGTACAAAAAAAAATACTTTTTTTAACAACTGGGAAAATAAAATGAAAATGTTAAAAAATAAACAAACAAACGAACATACAAAAACATCAAATAATGAAAAAAAGGTAAATATAATATTATTTTGTTTTATACATTTTACTGTATGATGATTAATGGGCCTAAAAGGCCACTTGGCAGCTGTAAAAAAATAACTTGTGTCTAACACAACTTAAGCAATAAATAAAGGGGCAGCGGCAGTTGAATAAAGTACAACAACCATCACTGGAAATGAATGATCTGCAAAATGATGAACATGAACATGTATGGAACCGTTTATTTACATGATTTTAAACCTTTTTCTTAGATCGCATCTCTTTTTTTTGTATGACGGACAGATATGATAATTAGTGGCTAAACTAATTATGAACAAATAATTACAGTTTAATGAAGCTGAAGATAAATGAATTAAAACAATGAATTACAAAAATTTATAAAATGTTGTTAATTTCTTAAATATTTACACTCATTATCTGCATGATGTGAAAAATTTTATTGGATTTAAAAATATGTGTCAAAGATACTTTCAAAAATAATAATCTTAAAACATAATTAAAGGAGATGAAATAAAAATGATCGCTAATTTAACATATTTTTATAAATGTTTAAAAGCAAAAAGTAGCTCGATTTATAATCAATTTAATTTCATGCCAAAAATCGATATTTGATATGAAAAATTATCAAAAAATCTTTAAACGTTAATATCTCGGTAAAAAAGCTCTATTTGCAACTCGATAAATAAGCGTTTAAATGGAAAAAGGAGATTGATTTGAAATCACTTATGTTTCATACGGAAAATTGATGTTTTATATGAATCTGATCTGATCCTGATCTTGACCGACCAATATTTTTCTCAATGAAGTTATTTTTAAAGCATAAAATTTTAAGACCGTCAAAGTAATATTTCCGTAGATATTCAATAATTTGTATTTGCTTTGTGTGATGGTCCGGCCCTCTATCAGTTACAAACAAATATTCATTCAACATAAAAACACACTTTTTGCATTGCATTATATACACATGCAAACAAACTATCCAACAAAAGAATTATTACGCATGCGCAACAACCTGCTTAAGATGAAGATGTTGAAGATGCACGTAAAAAATAAATTCTCAAATTCAACATCTTTATAGAAAAACATTGAACACAAGTTTTTAACATTTTATTCAACTGTGTCCACCTTCTAACTTATCGTTCGTGTGAGCAAGTTGGATTTAATTTTCTAATTTGCAACACGTCATCATACATGTTACGAGTAATAATAAACAACATACAAGTCTTTTGTTTGAGAGAACTTGATATTACAAACATGATGCGAATAATTTTGCAACATGTTACAAGTAATAAAAACATGGCAAACAAGAAATCCCCAAAATTGTACACAACCTTAAAAATGTATCATAGACATGTTGCAATCGAAAAAATCAAAACATCGGGGAAACCAACTATTTTGTTCAACGTATTCATAATAACTAAAAGGTTGTAACCTGTATTTATAGTTTTTATTTGAACATTAACTTACGTTGGTCAATCAACTTAGATGATGTTACGAGAATTGTTTACAAGTTACGTTTAATATTTTAGCATAAATATAACTTTATTAAGTATTTTTAGATTTATTGTGTTTTGTCATTGGAATGTGCAAAATGCTGCGTATCGGTTTTTTTGCTTTTATTAATAAGTAGTTTGAAGGAATTACCTCTCTTGAAACAAATATCACATTATTGTTCTTTTGCCACAATAGAATTATTTTAAGTCAAGTCCAAAAAAATGGACACATTTCGAAGTCTTATGAATGGAAACAGTCTTTTGGGTTAATATTCCTTGATATAAATTTCTGTATTTTTAGATTTTACGTCAACATATCCCTCGAGCATCAGAATTAAAAAACTTTATGACCAGGAATTTGCGAAACATTTGTCAGAACATACGTTTCGTCTCCCACTATGCAACAAAATATTTTTTTAGAAATCTTGACCTCAATTACCGTGCTCAGTTTTTGACTACCAAAACTTTAGCAGCGCAACTATTTGGAACTTTTTGAACATTTTATGGTTTCAAATTTGGCATAAATTCAATTTTTCGTAAAAAAAAGTTCGATTTAAACGCTTATTTACCGAAAAAATATACATATTGTCATAGAAAATATCGATTTTTGAAACGAAAAAGTAAAATTTTGGTATGAAATACAAGTGATTACAAATCAAGATCTTTTTTCGATTTAAATGCTTATTTACCGAGATATTCACGTTTAAAGATTTTTGTATTTTTTCATACAAAATATCGATTTTGATGTGAAATACAAGTGATTAAAAATCGAGCTCCTTTTTCGATTTAAACGCTTATTTACCTAGATATTCACGTTTAAAGATTTTTGTATTTTTTCATACAAAATATCGATTTTTGATGTGAAATACAAGTGATTACAAATCGAGCTCCTTTTTCGATTTAAACGCTTATTTACCGAGATATTCACGTTTAAAGATTTTTGTATTTTTTCATACAAAATATCGATTTTTGATGTGAAATACAAGTGATTACAAATCGAGCTCCTTTTTCGATTTAAACGCTTATTTACCGAGATATTCACGTTTAAAATTTTTTTTATACAAAATATCGATTTTTGATGTGAAGTACAAGTGATTACAAATCGAGCTCCTTTTTCGATTTAAACGCTTATTTACCGAGATATTCACGTTTAAAGATTTTTATATTCTTTCATACAAAATATCGATTCTTGATGTGAAATACAAGTGATTACAAATCGAGTTCCTTTTTCGATTTAAATGCTTATTTATCGAGATATTCAAGTTTAAAATTTTTTTTTATACAAAATATCGATTTTTGATGTGAAGTGAAAGTGATTACAAATCGAGCTCCTTTTTCGATTTAAACGCTTATTTACCGAGATATTCACGTTTAAAGATTTTTGTATTTTTTCATACAAAATATCGATTTTTGATGTGAAATACAAGTGATTACAAATCGAGCTCCTTTTTCAATTTAAACGCTTATCTACCGAGATATTCACGTTTAAAGATTTTTGTATTTTTTCATACAAAATATCGATTTTTCATGTGAAAAACAAGTGATTACAAATCGAGCTACTTTTTCGATTTAAACGCTTATTTACCGAGATATTCACGTTTAAAGATTTTTATATTTTTTTAATACAAAATATCGATTTTTGATGCGAAACACAAGTGATTACAAATCGAGCTACTTTTTCGATTTAAACGCTTATTTACCGAGATATTCACGTTTAAAGATTTTTGTATTTTTTCATACAAAATATCGATTTTTGATGTGAAATACAAGTGATTACAAATCGAGCTACTTTTTCTATTTAAACGCCTATTTACCGAGATATTCACGTTTAAGAATTTTTATATTTTTTCACACAAAATATCGATTTTTGATGTGAAATACAAGTGATTACAAATCGAGCTCCCTTTTCAATTTAAACGCTTATTTACCGAGATATTCACGTTTAAAGATTTTTATATATTTTCATACAAAATATCGATTTTTGATGTGAAATACAAGTGATTGGAAATCGAGCTCCTTTTTCGATTTAGACGCTTATTTACCGAAATATTTCACGTTTAAAGATTTTTATATTTTTTCATACAAAATATCGATTTTTGATGTGAAATACAAGTGATTACAAATCGAGCTCCTTTTTCGATTTAAACGCCTATTTACCGAGATATTCACGTTTAAGGATTTTTATATTTTTTCACACAAAATATCGATTTTTGATGTGAAATACAAGTGATTACAAATCGACCTCCTTTTTCAATTTAAACGCTTATTTACCGAGATATTCACGTTTTAAGATTTTTGTGTTTTTTCAAACAAAATATCGATTTTTGATGTGAGATACAAGTGATTACAAATATAGCTCCTTTTTCGATTTAAACGCTTATTTACCGAGATATTCACGTTTAAAGATTTTTGTGATTTTTCATACAAAATATCGATATTTGATGTGAAATTCAAGTGATTACAAATCGAGCTCCTTTTTCGATTTAAACGCTTATTTACCGAGATATTCACGTTTAAAGATTTTTATATTTTTTCACACAAAATATCGATTTTTGATGTGAAATACAAGTGATTACAAATCGAGCTCCTTTTTCAATTTAAACGCTTATTTACCGAGATATTCACGTTTAAAGATTTTTATATTTTTTCATACAAAATATCGATTTTTGATGTGAAATACAAGTGATTACAAATCGAGCTCCTTTTCAATTTAAACGCTTATCTACCGAGATATTCACGTTTAAAGATTTTTGTATTTTTTCATACAAAATATCGATTTTTCATGTGAAAAACAAGTGATTACAAATCGAGCTACTTTTTCGATTTAAACGCTTATTTACCGAGATATTCACGTTTAAAGATTTTTATATTTTTTTAATACAAAATATCGATTTTTGATGCGAAACACAAGTGATTACAAATCGAGCTACTTTTTCGATTTAAACGCTTATTTACCGAGATATTCACGTTTAAAGATTTTTGTATTTTTTCATACAAAATATCGATTTTTTGATGTGAAATACAAGTGATTACAAATCGAGCTACTTTTTCTATTTAAACGCCTATTTACCGAGATATTCACGTTTAAGAATTTTTATATTTTTTCACACAAAATATCGATTTTTGATGTGAAATACAAGTGATTACAAATCGAGCTCCTTTTCAATTTAAACGCTTATTTACCGAGATATTCACGTTTAAAGATTTTATATATTTTCATACAAAATATCGATTTTTGATGTGAAATACAAGTGATTGGAAATCGAGCTCCTTTTTCGATTTAGACGCTTATTTACCGAAATATTCACGTTTAAAGATTTTTGTGATTTTTCATACAAAATATCGATATTTGATGTGAAATTCAAGTGATTACAAATCGAGCTCCTTTTTCAATTTAAACGCTTATTTACCGAGATATTCACGTTTAAAGATTTTTATATTTTTTTAATACAAAATATCGATTTTTGATGTGAAATACAAGTGATTGCAAATCGAGCTCCTTTTTCAATTTAAACGCTTATTTACCGAGATATTCACGTTTTAAGATTTTTGTGTTTTTTCAAACAAAATATCGATTTTTGATGTGAGATACAAGTGATTACAAATATAGCTCCTTTTTCGATTTAAACGCTTATTTACCGAGATATTCACGTTTAAAGATTTTTGTGATTTTTTCATACAAAATATCGATATTTGATGTGAAATTCAAGTGATTACAAATCGAGCTCCTTTTTCGATTTAAACGCTTATTTACCGAGATATTCACGTTTAAAGATTTTTATATTTTTTCACACAAAATATCGATTTTTGATGTGAAATACAAGTGATTACAAATCGAGCTCCTTTTTCAATTTAAACGCTTATTTACCGAGATATTCACGTTTAAAGATTTTTATATTTTTTCATACAAAATATCGATTTTTGATGTGAAATACAAGTGATTGCAAATCGAGCTCCTTTTTCAATTTAAACGCTTATTTACCGAGATATTCACGTTTAAAGATTTTTATATTTTTTCACACAAAATATCGATTTTTGATGTGAAATACAAGTGATTACAAATCGAGCTAATTTTTCGATTTAAACGCTTATTTACCGAGATATTCACGTTTTAAGATTTTTGTATTTTTTCATACAAAATATCGATTTTTGATGTGAAATACAAGTGATTACAAATCGAGCTCCTTTTTCGATTTAAACGCTTATTTACCGAGATATTCACGTTTAAAGATTTTGTGTTTTTTCATACAAAATATCGATTTTTGATGTGAAATACAAGTGATTACAAATCGAGCTCCTTTTTCGATTTAAACGCTTATTTACCGAGATATTCACGTTTAAAGATTTTTATATTTTTTTTTCATACAAAATATCGATTTTTGATGTGAAATACAAGTGATTACAAATCGAGCTCCTTTTTCGATTTAAACGCTTATTTACCGAGATATTCACGTTTAAAGATTTTTTTTTTATATAAAATATCGATTTTTGATGTGAAATACAAGTGATTACAAATCGAGCTCCTTTTTCGATTTAAACGCTTATTTACCGAGATATTCACGTTTAAAGATTTTTGTATTTTTTCATACAAAATATCGATTTTTGATGTGGAAATACAAGTGATTACAAATCGAGCTACTTTTTCGATTTAAACGCTTATTTACCGAGATATTCACGTTTAAGATTTTGTATTTTTTCATACAAAATATCGATTTTTGATGTGAAATACAAGTGATTACAAATCGAGCTCCTTTTTCGATTTAAACGCTTATTTACCGAGATATTCACGTTTAAAGATTTTTGTGTTTTTTCATACAAAATATCGATTTTTGATGTGAAATACAAGTGATTACAAATCGAGCTCCTTTTTCGATTTAAACGCTTATTTACCGAGATATTCACGTTTAAAGATTTTTTGTATTTTTTCATACAAAATATCGATTTTTGATGTGAAATACAAGTGATTACAAATCGAGCTCCTTTTTCGATTTAAACGCTTATTTACCGAGATATTCACGTTTAAAGATTTTTGTATTTTTTCATACAAAATATCGATTTTTGATGTGAAATACAAGTGATTACAAATCGAGCTCCTTTTTCGATTTAAACGCTTATTTACCGAGATATTCACGTTTAAAGATTTTGTATGTTTTTCATACAAAATATCGATTTTTGATGTGAAATACAAGTGATTACAAATCGAGCTCCTTTTTCGATTTAAACGCTTATTTACCGAGATATTCACGTTTAAAGATTTTTGTATTTTTTCATACAAAATATCGATTTTTGATGTGAAATACAAGTGATTACAAATCGAGCTCCTTTTTCGATTTAAACGCTTATTTACCGAGATATTCACGTTTAAAGATTTTTGTATTTTTTCATACAAAATATCGATTTTGATGTGAAATACAAGTGATTACAAATCGAGCTCCTTTTTCGATTTAAACGCTTATTTACCGAGATATTCACGTTTAAAGATTTTTATATTTTTTCATACAAAATATCGATTTTTGATGTGAAATACAAGTGATTACAAATCGAGCTCCTTTTTCGATTTAAACGCTTATTTACCGAGATATTCACGTTTAAAGATTTTTATATTTTTTCATACAAAATATCGATTTTTGATGTGAAATACAAGTGATTACAAATCGAGCTCCTTTTTCGATTAAACGCTTATTTACCGAGATATTCACGTTTAAAGATTTTTGTATTTTTTCATACAAAATATCGATTTTTGATGTGAAATACAAGTGATTACAAATCGAGCTCCTTTTTCGATTTAAACGCTTATTTACCGAGATATTCACGTTTAAAGATTTTTGTATTTTTTCATACAAAATATCGATTTTTGATGTGAAATACAAGTGATTACAAATCGAGCTCCTTTTTCGATTTAAACGCTTATTTACCGAGATATTCACGTTTAAAGATTTTTGTATTTTTTCATACAAAATATCGATTTTTGATGTGAAATACAAGTGATTACAAATCGAGCTCCTTTTTCGATTTAAACGCTTATTTACCGAGATATTCACGTTTAAAGATTTTTGTATTTTTTCATACAAAATATCGATTTTGATGTGAAATACAAGTGATTACAAATCGAGCTCCTTTTTCGATTTAAACGCTTATTTACCGAGATATTCACGTTTAAAGATTTTTGTATTTTTCATACAAAATATCGATTTTTGATGTGAAATACAAGTGATTACAAATCGAGCTCCTTTTTCGATTTAAACGCTTATTTACCGAGATATTCACGTTTAAAGATTTTTATATTTTTTCATACAAAATATCGATTTTTGATGTGAAATACAAGTGATTACAAATCGAGCTCCTTTTTCGATTTAAACGCTTATTTACCGAGATATTCACGTTTAAGATTTTTGTATTTTTTCATACAAAATATCGATTTTTGATGTGAAATACAAGTGATTACAAATCGAGCTCCTTTTTCGATTTAAACGCTTATTTACCGAGATATTCACGTTTAAAGATTTTTGTTTTTTTCATACAAAATATCGATTTTTGATGTGAAATACAAGTGATTACAAATCGAGCTCCTTTTCGATTTAAACGCTTATTTACCGAGATATTCACGTTTAAAGATTTTTTGTTTTTTCATACAAAATATCGATTTTTGATGTGAAATACAAGTGATTACAAATCGAGCTCCT
The DNA here is from genome assembly GCA_004302925.2 of Cochliomyia hominivorax. Classification (NCBI taxonomy): domain Eukaryota; kingdom Metazoa; phylum Arthropoda; class Insecta; order Diptera; family Calliphoridae; genus Cochliomyia; species Cochliomyia hominivorax. The sequence goes on along the minus strand of PYHX02000413.1, from coordinate 45,250,198 downwards.
TTTTCGATTTAAACGCTTATTTACCGAGATATTCACGTTTAAAGATTTTTGTGTTTTTTCATACAAAATATCGATTTTTGATGTGAAATACAAGTGATTACAAATCGAGCTCCTTTTTCGATTTAAACGCTTATTTACCGAGATATTCACGTTTAAAGATTTTTGTATTTTTCATACAAAATATCGATTTTTGATGTGAAATACAAGTGATTACAAATCGAGCTCCTTTTTCGATTTAAACGCTTATTTACCGAGATATTCACGTTTAAAGATTTTTGTATTTTTTCATACAAAATATCGATTTTTGATGTGAAATACAAGTGATTACAAATCGAGCTCCTTTTTCGATTTAAACGCTTATTTACCGAGATATTCACGTTTAAAGATTTTTGTGTTTTTTCATACAAAATATCGATTTTTGATGTGAAATACAAGTGATTACAAATCGAGCTCCTTTTTCGATTTAAACGCTTATTTACCGAGATATTCACGTTTAAGATTTTTGTATTTTTTCATACAAAATATCGATTTTGATGTGAAATACAAGTGATTACAAATCGAGCTCCTTTTTCGATTTAAACGCTTATTTACCGAGATATTCACGTTTAAAGATTTTTATATTTTTTCATACAAAATATCGATTTTTGATGTGAAATACAAGTGATTACAAATCGAGCTCCTTTTTTCGATTTAAACGCTTATTTACCGAGATATTCACGTTTAAAGATTTTTATATTTTTTCATACAAAATATCGATTTTTGATGTGAAATACAAGTGATTACAAATCGAGCTCCTTTTTCGATTTAAACGCTTATTTACCGAGATATTCACGTTTTAAAGATTTTTGTTTTTTTCATACAAAATATCGATTTTTGATGTGAAATACAAGTGATTACAAATCGAGCTCCTTTTTCGATTTAAACGCTTATTTACCGAGATATTCACGTTTAAAGATTTTTGTATTTTTTCATACAAAATATCGATTTTTGATGTGAAATACAAGTGATTACAAATCGAGCTCCTTTTTCGATTTAAACGCTTATTTACCGAGATATTCACGTTTAAAGATTTTTGTATTTTTTCACACAAATATCGATTTTTGATGTGAAATACAAGTGATTACAAATCGAGCTCTTTTTCGATTTAAACGCTTATTTACCGAGATATTCACGTTTAAAGATTTTTATATTTTTTCATACAAAATATCGATTTTTGATGTGAAATACAAGTGATTACAAATCGAGCTCCTTTTTCAATTTAAACGCTTATTTACCGAGATATTCACGTTTAAAGATTTTTATATTTTTTCATACAAAATATCGATTTTTGATGTGAAATACAAGTGATTACAAATCGAGCTCCTTTTTCGATTTAAACGCTTATTTACCGAGATATTCACGTTTAAATTTTCATATTTTTTCATACAAATATCGATTTTTGATGTGAAATACAAGTGATTACAAATCGAGCTCCTTTTCGATTTAAACGCTTATTTACCGAGATATTCACGTTTAAGATTTTTGTGTTTTTTCATACAAAATATCGATTTTTGATGTGAAATACAAGTGATTACAAATCGAGCTCCTTTTTCGATTTAAACGCTTATTTACCGAGATATTCACGTTTAAAGATTTTGTGTTTTTTCATACAAAATATCGATTTTTGATGTGAAATACAAGTGATTACAAATCGAGCTCCTTTTTCGATTTAAACGCTTATTTACCGAGATATTCACGTTTAAAGATTTTTGTGTTTTTTCAAACAAAATATCGATTTTTGATGTGAAGTACAAGTGATTACAAATCGAGCTCCTTTTTCGATTTAAACGCTTTACCGAGATATTCACGTTTAAAGATTTTATATTTTAATACAAAATATCGATTTTTGATGTGAAATACAAGTGATTACAAATCGAGCTCTTTTTTCGATTTAAACGCTTATTTACCGAGATATTCACGTTTAAGTTTTTTGTGTTTTTTCATACAAAATATCGATTTTTGATGTGAACAAGTGATTACAAATCGAGCTCCTTTTCGATTTAAACGCTTATTTACCGAGATATTCACGTTTAAGATTTTTTGTTTTTTCAACAAAATATCGATTTTTGATGTGAAATACAGTGATTACAAATCGAGCTCCTTTTTCGATTTAAACGCTTATTTACCGAGATATTCACGTTTAAAGATTTTGTTTTTTCAACAAATATCGATTTTTGATGTGAAATACAAGTGATTACAAATCGAGCTTTCTTTCGATTTAAACGCTTATTTACCGAGATATTCACGTTTAAAGATTTTTTGTTTTTCAAACAAAATATCGATTTTTGATGTGAAATACAAGTGATTACAATCGAGCTCCTTTTTCGATTTAAACGCTTATTTACCGAGATATTCACGTTTAAATTTTTTGTGTTTTTCATACAAAATATCGATTTTTGATGTGAAATACAAGTGATTACAAATCGAGCTCCTTTTCGATTTAAACGCTTATTTACGAGATATTCACGTTTAAAGATTTTATTATTTTTTTCATACAAATATCGATTTTTGATGTGAAATACAAGTGATTACAATCGAGGCTTTTTTTCGATTTAAACGCTTATTTACCGAGATATTCACGTTTAAAAGATTTTTGTTTTTTTTCATACAAAATATCGATTTTGATGTGAAATACAAGTGATTACAAATCGAGCTCCTTTTTCGATTTAAACGCTTATTTACCGAGATATTACGTTTAAAGATTTTTATTTTTTCAAACAAAATATCGATTTTTGATGTGAAATACAAGTGATTAAAATCGAGCTCCTTTTTCGATTTAAACACGCTTATTTACGAGATATTCACGTTTTAAA
>PYHX02000413.1:45206095-45247246 GCA_004302925.2 Cochliomyia hominivorax | reverse complement strand
AACTAAACAACTAAACTATAAGTTTTTAACTGGGCCTGCCTGACTGACTAACTGGCTGGCTGGCTGACTGGCTTGGTTGGCTCTCAATGACGGGCTGACTGACTTTGTAGAGAAAAAATTTAAATGTTGGAAAATTAAATAAAAAAGCTACAAAATATTTAAAAGAAGAATAAGAAAAATTAGTACGTGAAAAAACGTAAGTTTTTTTTATATTCACACACAAGTCTATACAATTTGTATTTGGCAGATTTAAAACAAATTTTATTTTACAAGTACAAGTTTGTATTCCACTTCTGTATTTCGTTTTTTTTTCTCTCACATTTAGGTACCACATTCTCCCCATTCACAAAATTTTTGGAAAAAGTTTCAAGAGGTAGATATTTAAGTCTAAAAGACATTTTAAAAACTGAACATTCAGTTTTATTGCCGAAAAAAAGTAAAAATTTTATAGACGACCAAACCCGTCTTTGTAATACTTTACACCATAGAATATTGCGTGATAAATTTTAGAAAACGTAGTGAATGACGTTCGTATAATTATATTCTCTGATATATTCTTAAACTTACGTACATTATTGTGAATTTAACATTTATGTGAAAATGTATGGATTGGAATATGAAGTTTTATGAGGGATTAAATGAGAGCTACAAGAATTATGCGTCCGTTCCTCGTTTAATGGTGCACATAGATGTTCGCTTATATTTATCTTAATTTGACCTGTTATTATTACAATAACAACATATATGTGGAGATTTATGTCCATCAAAGTGATATTTAGAAAGGGGCTATGGGACCTATAAGAAGTAATTGAGTGAACCTCGCATAATAAATCGTTTAATGTTAAGGACTTTATGAGCTTAAATCCTTATTCCGGGAGAACGTTTGTATGTGAGTTTTAATAGGCTTCATAGGCCAAAAAAATAATATTGTTCCAAATTTCATGAAAATGTTTCAAAAATTGCGACATGAGAAGTATTCACCAACGTTTACATGGATAGCCAGGCGGACAGACAGACGGACGCATGGACATCATTAAATCGACTCAAAATGTGATTCTTAGTTCAAGAGTGTTCTTAAAGGTGGGAGCAACAGTAATTTTTTCTATATGTTACAAACATCAACAAAACCTTATAATACCCCCACAACCTATGATGGTGTAGGGTATAAAAAAAGATTGTTTTATGTGAATTTCAAGGCAACCTGATAAAGAAATGAAGAGGAGAAGAGACCCAAAAAACAGAGATATATAGTATATTACATACTCATATGATGATTATAATTTAAAATTAATTAATATGAGTATTTCAAGTAATTTGTGGTAAAACTTTTTTCCTCTTTTTTTCAAGGTTATTTAAAGAGGAAAATAATCATATTGGATGTAATAAAAGTAATAATAGTATTAAGGATTTTTAGAAGACGTTAATTAAAGAAAATTGTTGGCTTGAAATTATATAAACCTCAAAGTTTTTGGTAAGAAAATTTGACTTTTTTTTAGAAATGCAGACAAATTATCAAAGTTTTGTTTTTAATTTCTATAGAGATTTTTTGTTTAAGACAAACTTGACATATCAATTACTTAGTTAATTGATTTGAAATGACTGAAAATTATTTTAAGAATATTAACAAAAAATAAATGTTTTCGCTTTTAAATAATTATGTTAAAGGAGAGATTTAACAAATATTTAAAATTAAAATAATAAAATTTGTCTTAAAAGAAAAGATCTTTACATTGAAATGAAAGACTTGACAACTTAAGTTTAAAGCATAACAAGTCTTAATAACTTAATCTTAGAAAATCATCTTAATCCTAGTCTCGCCGTCTCACAAGAAAATTCACAAATCACCACGTGAATTAAATTTTATACGAGGATGATTTTGCTAAATCTTACTAACACTTTGCATAGATGATAGATAGAAAATATTGCATTGCATAGAGATTGCTCTTCATTTGATCCTAACTAGATCCTAGATTTTGTCCAGTAAAACTGTATACTTGAGAAAGTACTTGGTGGGGACTTTTACTTCAATGGAACCTTAATTAATTATTCCATAAATAATATTTGCTTTTTATCGGGGCTACCTCTCACCCAGATCCTATTCGTTCCACATTTTGTCTAGTCAAATCGATAATCAATATTTGCTTTTTATAAGGGCTACCTGACCCTCTGATCCTATCCGTTCAACATATTGTCCACTAAATCAGATCAGAGAACTCTCTCTTTTATAGTTATTTACATATACGATAATCAATATTTCCTTGCTTTGGGGTGTACCCTTCCCTTTGGTCACATCAGCCCTACATTTTGTTCAGTAAAATTGATGCTTGATCCTATCGGCACTTTAATAGCCTTCCGTTACTTTCGAGTATATTGAGTCCAATATTTTAGCTGTCTATATGTCCCAAACAAACACATTTGTATATAAATTTTAGAAAAAAATTGACAGTAAATTTTCTCTTTCGAAATAATTTAAATACATTTTAACAACACATTTTCATTTAAGGTAAAATTTTGAATAAATTTTCTCATTAAATAAAATTTATAATAAATTTTCTCTTTAAACAAAATTTAGAATAAATTTTCTCTTAAGAAAAAAGTTACAATTAAATTTCCCTTTATATAAAATTTTCAACAAATTTTCTTTTTAGATAAAATTTACAAAGATTTATTTTAAGAAAAAAATGTATGATAAATTTTTTCCTAAAAAAATTTACAATAAATTAAATATTTTAATAATTTTTTTTAATATTTTTTTTTACAAATTTACTCTTTTGATAAAATTTTAATCGTATTTTCTCTTTAGATAAAATTTAAAAAAAATCGTTGTAAATAAACGTAAAATTAATAATGAATTTCATATCTGGTTAAAAATTTACAGTAATTTTCTTCTTTGTAGATAAAAGTTTAAATAAAAATTTTCTAGAGATAAAATGAACAAGATATTGTTGTCAGTTAAAATTTTAAATAATTTTTCCTTTCAATAAAATTTACAATAAATTTTCTCTTCGGATATATTCCATAAAATTTATCTTATTTAATATTTATTAAAACTGTTCTTCTTAGGAAAAATATATCATAAATTTGCTTTTTGAGAAAAATTTATCAAAAATATTCTCTTTATATTAAGTTTATCACACGCTTTCTCTTTATACATGATTTTCAATTAAGTGTCTTTTCGGATAAAATTTTACATAAATTTTTTGTTCGGATGAAATCTTTTAAAAATTTACTCTTTAGTTGAAATTTCTCACTAAATTTCTTTTAAGCATCATTTTCTACATATTTTCTCTTCAGACAAAATGTATCATTAATTTTCTCTTTACAATAGTTTTTAAAGAGAATAAATAAAATCATTTCCTTTTTAGACAAAATTTTTCACAAATCAAAGATCAAATTATCATTACCAATTATCAAATAATGCATTTGGCTTAAAATGAAGTTAAGAAATTCCCGTCCAAATTCTGGATCTTTTTAATGCAAATTCGAAACTTGTTATTGAATGTTTGTTTAAAAGGCAACCTGAGGTCATATTAAATTACTGAAAATAATATTTCTTTCATTATTATTCAAAATTTCATTAAAAATAATTTCATACGCAATTGATGTGTGTAGACATGAAAATGAAAGCTCATATATAGTTTTTTTCCTTTTAATATACATAAAAACAAAACCACAAAATCTATAGAGAAAAATATTGTTTGTTGTGTTTAAGAATTAAAAAAAATAAATTCTTTGAAAAAAAAACCAAAAACCACAATATTAAACTTATTGAACTCTGTATATAATTTCAGACAAGAAACAGACTTCAGAAACATGCAGAAAAGAATATGAAATAAATTAAAGTTAAGTAAAACTGAAATTATGAACATAAATATACATCTTTAGATATTTTTAAGTTTTAAAAAATATAATAAAAAATAACAAGATGTTGCAAATTTAATTATATGAAATATTTTTTTAATTAAAATTTAAGTACTGTTCATTAGTAACAGTTTTACAAATGGTTGAATATGGAACCTTTCTGATGTTAACGTTTTTCTAAAAAAATATTTTAAAGAAATGAAATTTTGGATATTTTTCAATTTCAACGAATTGTCACCCATTAATTTTATGTTTGGACAGTAATAAGTTTACATTATAACTGTATGTACAAGTTATTTTAGACTTTTGTGGGCAGATTTTACTAAGATTTTCACAGAACGAACTGCGATCATATAGTTAGGAGTTTTTATAATTCTCTCCACGTTTTGGTAAAAATCTTAACTCTTTCAATGAAGCAAAATAAATTTTATTGCTTATATTTTGGGCCCCGAAATTATATCCTAAAAATACAGAATTAGCTCAGCCCAATGTGTGATACATTCTAGAAACAATGTAATGTATGTTGACTGCATGTTATCACACTTCAATTCTGAACCCTTTGTGAACGTTTTAAAAACCTTAAACTTGTAAAATAAAAAATCAAACAAATATCAAAAATAACTATAAAATACTAGTACTTTTTACACCTTACACCCTCATAGGTGATTGGAGTATTATGATTTTGAGAACATTTTTAAATCCATCCGGTTCGAAATATCTTAACCATGCTTAAAGTGGTTTATAGGTAATTGCAATGTATTTAAGCCTGTAAATTACAATGTGCGGTAAGTACTCATTATCTCACAAAAGTAAATCTTATTCGACAACGACCAATTTTTTCCTTCACATCCGATTCTACCCATAGCACTTTAGTAATTCTGCCGACAATTTCAGTATATCACAAATGCCCTTGAAGCTTATTCCAGTAGCTTAAACCTTTAAATACTAAAGGCATTAAAATCTTTAAACTATCTTCCATAAATTTTCTAATTTATTTGGTTCCTCCAATTTACTTCTTGGTACCGGTACCACAAAAATTATTCGGCGTACGTTTAACGGTCAACATAAATTAGTTTCAAATTCAGCTATATAAAAAGTTGGTACCATTGGAGTTTTTACCTTTCTTCCAGGATCCGATGCACCATATGTGCAGCTTCATTTATAACTAAAATCTCAATTGGCTGATTAAAGAATATTATGAGTCATCCTCAACGGACCTCTTATTCCTAGGCGGCACATCATTTGAACCCATTTTCTTTCCCATTCATGTACACCACACTTCTGAAACAAAAGTAAATTTGGATATTATCATGCTTCTGTGAAAGCCCTTTTATAATTCTTCGATTAAGATCCCATTTGAATTTTTTGTATTAGCGATAAAGTATTTATACCCCACACCATTAGTAGAGTATTATCTGCTTGTTCAGATTTTTGTAATATATAGAAATAATGTTCCCCTCACCTTAAATTACACCTTAAGAAAGTAATTCTGATTCGGTTGAAAAGTTCACAATTTTAGAGATGCCTCGATGAAATTTTGTACAGATAATTTGGTTCACATTTCAGGTACCTCCTATAAAACACACAATAATGATTTCATTATTTCATTAACTAAATTTATCATAAACAAAATTTTTTATTACATGAAATCTAAGTGACAAAGTTCAAGAATTACGGTTCACATATGATCATAAGTCCCCATTCAGATGCCAAAGAACTGTAAGTATAGAATAATTTTAAATTCATTTAATGTTTATGTAGCCAGAATATACTATAGGGACCGTTCCATATAACATTCAATTTCAAAAATCACCTCAAACATTTTGTTTCTTTTATAAATGTGAGTGTTCCTTGTGAAACTCTCTAGCGATCTATACTAAGAACATTCTTCTCTTAAAGCTTTTTTGTTGCAAGTGTAGATCTGTTGTAATATTTTGTAGAACTCGGGGCATCCAAATTAAGGATTCTGTGGACCAATCTATTAACCTTACTAAACCCAAGCATAAAACCTGTACTACTTCTTCTCTACCAAATTAACCATTCAAGAGCCTCACATTTATATCCATTTAATTTTTTTAATGAACACTTTGGGACATCAGAGTTTAAGCATTAGGACGTTAATTAAATCGACCCAAATCTGAGAGAGAACTAGTGTATTCATTATTTTTTGCAACACTCGGATCAATAAACTTAATTCAAATTTTCAGTTTTGCAGTAGAAGACAAAAATACTAAAAATTCTTTTCAAACATTTAATAATTCTAAAAATAGAATAAAATATACTGACCTAGACCCACAACACTAAATTGTGTACCCCAACAGATTATTTATTTTCGATTTCACTGTTTATTTTAATTTTCTTAATTAAGCGTTATAAACTTCAAAATAAATTTATGTAACCAATTTTCTTCAATATCATTAAAAATATAAACAAATATTATAAGATTTATTAAAATCTCTTCTTAATATTTATTGATCTCTTCTCACGCTCCATTGAGTTGAAAAACGTTTTGAGTAAAAACTCAACAATTTTTTTTCTTCATTTGGTTCATTCATATCATTTTGTGTTCATAATTCATTTCGATATTTTTATAACAAATATTTTGAGTTAAAACTTGATTTGAAGTCCACACAAGACGTAACTGACTGCTGGTGTTTGGGGTTTTATGAATAAAACGAAAAAAAAAGATTGTGGCAACCGGCAACAGCAACAACCTGTGTGTGTGCGCCATATTACAAAGAAACAATAGAAGAATCAGCAGAGGCAACAAACAACTGTTCAAATCAGACAAGCGTTAAATGTTAAAGTGTAAATATTCAATTCAGTCAACCAAAAAACAAAAAAAGCAAAAACGTAAAGAGTGAAAAACTCACTAAAAACCGTTCATATTCAGTTTATATTCAGATAGACAGACAGTGAGCCATTTAGGCATTTAGTTAGTCTGTAAGTCTGTTAACTATCAAGAAAAGTTTGTTTTAGTTTATTTTAGCCATATTTTTATACCCTACACCATCATAAGTGGTGATGCGTATATAAATTTTGTCATTCCGTATGTAACGCCCAAACGGAATTATCTCGGACGCCATAGAGTATATTATTTTTGCATCAGATCAAAGTCTGTGTCGATTGAGCTATGTCTGTCTGTCCGTTTGTCTGTTGAAAACATTCTCACGCCTAGAATAACTGAGTTTTTTTTCTTTGCGCTTTACCGCACAAACATTTATGCAATGTACATTTTGCCAAATGCCCCTGGACCTGTTCGTTCTAAAATTTTATTTTATTTTTGCATTGCATGGGAGCAACCTCTTTCATTGATCCTATACGTCCTACATTTCGTCTAGTAAAACTGTTTGGAACCAAATTTGAGACCTCTCGCTGTTATAGTTCTTTATCATTATTTATTTTGTATGGGGGGATCTCTCTTGGTTTTCTTGGAAAAGTAATTGGAACCAATTTAAATACTCCCGCTTTTACAATTCTTTATATATTCGATTATTAATATTTGCTTTGTATGAGAGTACCTTTACCTTGATCCTACTCGTCCTATATATTGATTAGTAAAACAAACAAAACAAAGTGTTTGGGGTCGAATTTGAGAACTTTTGCTATTATAGTTCTTTAGATATTCGACAATCAACATTTTCTTTGTATGGGGGACACCATGATCCCATACAATCTTAAATCTCTCCAGCATAACAATTACTTGGAACCAAATTTTAAGATTTTCGTTGTTATAGACCTTTATATATTCGATGATCAAAATTTGTTTTGTATAGGACTACCTACCCCGTTATTCCATCTGCCCCACATTTGGCCTTTTAAAATAGTTCCTTGAAAATGTTATTGGGACCAAATTTGAAAATTCTCGATGAAGGGGTTCTTTAGATATTCGATGATCAATATTTTTTTTTGTATGGGGGATAACCTCTCCCCTTGATCCTATCCGTCCCACATTTTGTCAAGTAAAACATTTCCTGGAAGAAGTATTTAAAACAAAATTTGAAAATTTCATTGTTATATTTTTTAGATATTCGAGAATAAATATTTGCTTTGTATGAGAGGTACCCCCTGGTCCTATCGAAATTTTTTATAGCCTATGTTACTTTCGGATATATCAGGATTATGAGGATCAAGTCCCAAACAAACAAACAGACGAACAAAAATTTTTATTATAATCCGTACATATTTTGCTATAGCACCCATATATCGCCATTTTCCGGGAAACGGTTTTGAACTTACAAAAGTTTTATATGAATATGAACCAATTTAGTTTGAAATCGTCACGATTTTTCTCTGTCTTGATTGTATGGTACTTTCTTAGCAAATGTCGGTTCATATTTTGCTACAGCGGCCATTTAATCCTCGTTTCTGTAAAAACTTTTAAACTCAAAAGACCTTTAAACTTTAAACGAATCTATTTAAATTCGGCGCAATTAACGCTCTTACTATCATAAATATATACTACTAATTTAAGGCCCCTTCGTAGAAAAAGGTTTTAAATTTGATCCAATTTTTTAAAGTGTCTTTATACGATAAAACAATTATCGAGTCATACATGGTTTTGACACCTTTATAGTGCACACTTCCCGAAGTAGCGTTTTAGTATTAAAAGGTTCTTATATATGAACTAGTTCCATCGAAATGTGGAAAACTAAATAATTTTCTTCAATAAAATTATCTAATTTCTTGAATATCGCCTCTCATGTAGGAAAATTCTTTCTTTCATTGTAATAAATTAAAGTCTATAGCTCGGTTCCAATGTTTATTTTTATATATGCTGTATTTAAGAATACGTAATTACATATCACTGTAATTCTTATTCTTACGTAATTAGTGTTTAAGGTGATGGACGAATAATAGTTTTTTTTTCTGCAATATCTTCAACTCATGCTATTTTTTGCAAAATATTATTGGTGGAGGATATTAAAGATTCGGAATAACCGAATATAGCATTCTCACTTGTTTCTTTTCCATTTATCTTTTTCGACTGTTTTGAATTTGAGTTTTGAATATTGTTTTGAACCGTTTTATGGTCTTTTTTTGTATGAATGAATTTTTATAAAATAAAATGATATTAAAAACGTTTATGGTTTTTGTTTGTTTTTTTGGTTCTTCAAGTGTTGTTTCAGTTCTTTATTTTATTACGTCTACTATATTTTCTATTTTTTCAGATTTTCATTAAAAAATCATTTTACAATCGAATACTGTGGGCGATTTGGAACGAAGTGTTCGTTAGTTTAAAGAATATTTACGTTAAGACTTACAACACAAATGGTGAAAAATATAATATTTAATTCTTTTTTTATGCAAAAATGACCTAATTATGATGTTGGCTTTAATGTTTGAATTTTTGTTCGTATTACAATAAACAAATTAATAATTTTGCTTTAGGCATTAGATTTTGAAAATTTTTTAAGTTAACAAATTGTAGATTTTCCAAAAAAAAGAGAGAAAAAATCATGTAAAATTGACATTTAAATTGCAATTAATTTTGAATTTGAAAATATTATGTTTATAATGCTTAAAACTTAAATTTAGTTATATTTTAGTTCAGTTTTTATTGAACACATGTTTAAATTTGAAATTCATTAATGATGGAAAAACGGCTTTAATCTCAAGTATCAGCATTGAAATATTGAAAAATATGTCAGTTTTCTTGTTATAAGTCTTTAACTTATAGATTAGATTAATATAACATATAATATACCAATAACAGAGGAGTGTAGATTTACAACTTTGTAACTCATATGTGGTATATTAACAGATTCAAATGATGCATCAAAAAGGACACCTCGGACACACAACAACAAAACAATGAGTCTAACAGAGCCCACCAAATGAAGTGGAGTACTACTACGGAGTAACAATTCTAATGCAGATCAGTTCTTAACTACTACATATTTATAGGTCACGTCACCCAGTTAAAAATTCAACTCCAAACCGAATGATCTAAACGTTTTCCTCATTAAGATCAAAACCGATATTTACACGATAATTTCACCAACGTTCACGTGAGACAGCGGCAAATCAGCAAGAGAGGAGTTGCCAGTAAAAAAAACATCAGTGGGATCGAAGATCCATTGCTAACAAATCTATTTCCATTCGCAAACCATGGATTGACAATATGACAGGAAGCACTATAAAAGGTAATCATATTCAGAAATTGTTTCCACTATTCTATTTCCGATTACCAAAAGTTCACGGGGAAAATTGCAAAACAGGAATAGCAAAGTTGAGCTGAAAACAGCTCAAAAAGCTACCAACGATCCCATGTATATTCACAAACCTGAGAGAGACAACAGCGACACGAGAAGTTCGTTCATGTGATAGGGAGCACAACCAAGGGTGATCATATTTCGAAATAGCCATATCTTTCTACTTCCACTAATCAAAGGTTTACGAGTCCCAATATGATTACTACTCATAAACCTACTCATACTTCTAATATCACGAACACACAGTAGTGATGTGTTCAAAAGTCTAAAGTCATATCCCATATCCACAGTTCGTCATATACACAAACGATCTACACCCTGACATATATCATGCAGAGCCTACTCACCCGTCATTTCAAGTTCAGCGCGATACTAACTCTAGATAAGAATGATGGTCCCTCGTTTTAACTTTCCAATGGTTTTTATACCATTATCCTCTCCAATTACCAGAAAGAAACTGTTATTTCGATATGAGCAAGGTTTACTTCTTACCCTGTTAGGGTTCAACATTTTTCTATATAAGAAGTCAGTAAAAGTCAATAAGAATTAGTTTTTCAATAACGAAATGATTTTAGTAATGTATTTGGTTTATGGTCCAATAAGATATATATCGCCGATATCAGCGAATAGGATTATATATTAGAATAATTTTTAAGTTTTGTTTTTAATGGGGGAGTTTACATCACTGATTAAAGTATTCACGAATATTTAACATAATTACAACACCTTCTGCCTTCCAAGCTTCGGAAAAATGACCGAGGGTCATTCCCAAAGATTGACTTCGAGGCTTTAAACATCTTTGCAGACATAATACCAATATTCGGTAATTTTCCACTTTTGACTCTGTAAATGTGTCTGTAACTTCCGATCTTTCCGGAACTGGATGATTATTCATCTTCCTAATGACTGGAGTGTAACATTGTCCACAAGAAAGCAATATAAAATTTCTATACGTTTTTATATGAAGCAAAAATGTAAAGTTTTTAATAAAGAAAAATAATAAATTTGCGGGACTCATAAGAAATTTAAAAATATACAAATTTGTTATATTAAATAATTATTTAATTTCACCCGAGTTTTGAATTTCATAAATCCATTTCACAATCAACATCAATGATGTTGTTATAATGATAACTTCATTATCTCCTCTTTAGTATCATTATTTATCTGGTTTTAAATATTTTTTTTAAATAAATTATGTTAGTGATTTATAGCAGGTGTTAAATTATAATAATTATTTAATATTTTTTTCACTTTTTTTAAATCGTAATTATAGCCAGTTTTAAATTCTAAAAAAATGTTCGTATCTTTAATACATTTCATTAAACTAATTACATTAATTCAAAAAATGTTTTAATTCAACATGTTGCATTAACATTTATATTTCCTTTAACACAAGTATAATTTAAAAATTGTTTTGAAAAATGTACAAAAAAACACTATAAATTATTATATAATAGATACATTTTGTAGTTAAGATCTAACTATCTATCTACTGCTTCTTATTTTAACTTTATTTCTGTATTTGTTGTTGTTTTTGATCCCCTCTTCAAATTGAAAAGTGAATTTAACAACTCTACAGATTAAAGTCATAATACGAAATAGAAGAAAGAAAAAAGAAAAAACAAAACAAAACCAACAACAAGAAATTATAACAGCAACAACAAATACAATTGTATTATATAGTATTAGTATATATAATACCGTTTTATTAACGTAACAAAATACCTGTTAATCTTCATTGGAATACAGTGAGTGCTGCTTCACGTACTCCATCAATAATAGATTTATTTAACATTGGCATACAATAATAAATATAAAACTATGGACTCTCTAAAGCACAGTGTAACGAATTATGCAATATGAAAAGGGTTGAATATTTTGTTATATAAGAATTCAGTTAAAGTTAACAAGAATTTGTTTTTCAATAATGATTTGATTTTAGTAGTGTATTTGGTTTATGGTCTAATTAGATATATATTGCCGTTATCAGCATAAGGGATTATATTAAAAAGGTTTTTCTACATATAGTTTTTGATTGGGGGAGTTTACATTACTGTTTTAAGTTTTTGCGAATAACAAACATTTCACCAATAGTAAAATGCAGCATAAAAAAGTGCTGAAATATCTCAAACGGTGATGAGACGGTGATGGTAATGCCATAGGGAACTGGAGGTACAGGATGCAAGGTTATGCGAGTATCTTGACAATAGATATTGTTGTTTCCGGACTAATTGGCTATTGTATCCTTTTCCGCTCCAGCAATGAATCTCGGCTATAAAACGGTTGTGTAAAAATTTGTCATACATTGTTTCTCAAATTGCTTTAAACCGATCTTTTGGACAAGTGCTGTCATGAAAAAAATTATTGGTCGACGTTTTTGGTTGATTACTTTATTTAAATCAATGGTTTGTCATCGAAACCTCTGCAAGCATTTGAACAGATTTTGATAGCTTTTAATATAAAACTTTCCTTCAATTCTACCAAATTACGTTGGAGTTAAGGAAATTTAGCCTTTCAATGTCACTTGATTTGAGTTCCTATGGAAGCAAATACTACTTATTCTTGAATATATTTGAACGTTTTTTTTTTTTTGTATTTTACAGCAATGCTTCCAAAATCTCATCTTCAGACTTATTTGCAAATCAGGCTCTGTTATAACCGTGTTGCTAAAGTTTTGCAAATTCTCAGAAAAGCTAACTCGACAAAAAAAATTGCAATCTGACACTATGAAGTTCTTTACCCAATATTTGCATCAAGATCATACAATATTTACTGTCTAATAAAAAAAGTCATAAATGACATTAAAAAACCAAAAGTAAAATAAAGAAAATTTAAAATATTTACACTGCAGTGGGGGGCATTTTGCGGCCCTTTTCACCACTGTGCACTCTAAAATGGTTACTTCAGTTTTATACCTCAAAACGTTTCATATGCATAAATACCTATACAAACATTAATATGTATTAGTAGAAGTATATTTCTTATTTATTTTTCTACAATAATAATTCGACAAAGAGGTTTATTGGTTGCACATAAACAACTTGCAACATAATCATTTAATATTGTTGTAGACATTGAGAGGCATAATACAAATGACTTACGCCTCGCAGTCAAACATTATGAAAACACTATAATATTTACTAAACTAACCACACAATGCAACAAACTTTTTTAAATACATACATTCATAAATACTAAAATATTGTACATAAATTCATGCATACATACATTCATACATACATAACTAATTCACTGAATGTATCCATAAAGTGTGCGAGTATTTAAAGTGTTTGAATGAATGGATGTGGATGATTTTGTTTTGTTGCATGTTTGTTTGTTTCGTTGGTTATGTGATGCGATATGAGAGGAGAGTATAAACATAATATGTAAATACTAAATGCATTCGCACATACAGAAACACACACCATTTATTATAAACGGAATTAGAGTATTAGAAGTCAGTCAAAACAATCTGCCCATACAAAGATACGACTTAGATACATGTGTACAAGCTAAGATTCAACTGATATTTTGAGTGGGAGCTTAAAATGTTTTGATTTACGCCAGACAGTATAATACTTATGTAAGTAGATACTCATGTATGTACATACATACATACTTATCTGTATGTGTTTGAAAAATTTACATTTTACTCAAATTTTCAATAATTCATTTGTTCACTCGTGTATATGTGTTTTTCGTAATTGTATATTGTACAGACAGTTGCATCAATATCTATTTAGCATAAGACAATATTTTTTCTTAATTTGTGGCAACAATAAAACATGATGCTGTAGGGTATTTTGTGTTAATGTTGATATTTGTAATAGATAAAATATTGCAGTTTCATTAGACCAATTTGAAAAATTTTAGTTTTGTTTTGAAATGTGTAAAGGGTGGCGCAAGATTAGTAGATTCCCATTTAAAGCCAGCTATATCGATCAATTAGCAAAAACTTGTACACCGAAATCTGAGACAAATTCTAAATTCTGAGGAAAATCTTTTCTAAATTTTTCAACAAAAGGTTAATATGGTTATATCGGAGCTAAAAGAAATTATGGGCCGACTGCCGTATTATCTTTATAATATATTTTAGATTATATTTATCTTAATTTGACTAGGTTTTATTACAATACCAACGTATATGTGAGATTTATGCCCGTCAAAGTCGTATTTGAAAGTGGACTTGTATGGGACCTATAACAACTAATGGACCGATCCTCGCATAATTTGGCGCATTGTTTTAAAATACTATAAAACTTATTCCGGAAGGACATTTGTATGAGAGGTACGTGAAATATTGGACCGAATATGGCCAGATTTTATAGGCTTCGTCCTTGAGCCAAAAGTAATATTTATCACAACGCTTACATAGACAGCCAGCCGGACAGACAGACATACGGACAGATGGACAACGTTAAATTGACTCAGAATGTGATTCTAATTCGTAGCTTTCATATGAGTCTCCTTCTCGGAACATGGTTTTAAGTTTATCAAATGTTGCACAATTACTTCTATAACTGTCCTGAATATATGAAAATATCGGTCCATTTTTTGCTATAACTTCCAATAATACCCTTCCCGGAATATGGTTCTAAGCTTATAAAACTCTGAAATATGGATCAATATTATTGAAATTCGGGACGTTTCCTATTGTTTCTTAGTTAAATTTATGTTAGTTTTCAAACATCGGTTCATATTTTGATATAGCTTCCATATAAGACCCTTTCCTAGAAAATGGGTTTATAGAACTCTTAAATATAGACCAATTTTAATGAATTGAAATAAAAGGTGAATTGTTGAAATCATTACCTTTTGGAGTCACACAATAATATACTTAAACGTATCATGTTGTTGCTGAGGATGAAAATCGAAAATGTTACGATAAATACAAGCACCATAAATGATATATAAAGCCCCGGCTACCAGTTAAATTAACGTCGAAGTCGAAAATTCCTAGCGCAAATTGTTCAATATTTTGTGGAAACAATTGGTGCTTTTTATTTTATTAGTTTAGGCTTAAGAGAGGAGTTCAATCCTCATGGCTTTTAATGTACGCCTAAGCTGCTTTTTCGTCTTGTAGTGCACTCCTAGTCTGGAAAAGCATTCCGTATGCACATAATTAAGTTAATTCCGCATCAAGTTCATACGTCTTCAATACCTCGAGTCAACTCTTGATAATCATGTTATGTCTGTTAAATTGTCATTTATAATATTTTTTTGACCTCGGAGTCTTAAAGTCTGGACAATAATAATAGAAGTGTCAGTCCAATTTGCTTTAAAACCCTTTATCTCGAATCCCCCAATGGAATCTCTATAATTTTTGGCAACTGTTTCGCTGCTCTCGCCTTTGTGCTAGTTTCGCAACTTTTAAAGCCTCATTCTTACTGTGTTAAAAAGCCTTGGATTTTGTCGTCTTATAACTCCAGCTATGATTGCTAGATTACTTGCCTCTACTTTTACAACATCTCCTTAACGTCCAGGTACCCAGATTATGTGTATAGTTCCATCCGTGCAGAATAGTTCTAAACTCTGGTTTCCGATTTTTCTATATAAAGTTAAATCATGTTCTGAGCCATACTTGTTCATACAAGTTTCACGGACATATGTGTCATGGTTCTGTTCGAAGAGGAGTAACTATCTGGTTAAACGTAATTGGGGCCAAAACCTTTTTGAAAAACTGTGAATGGAAAGTTTTTGCTACTTCCCTACAAGTTCAAATGTTATCCCTTGCGAGCGAGGCTACGTCCTTATTGAAGTACGATTCATATCAGATAAAAAAATTTAATTATTGCTTTACAAAAATATCGGGCATATTTTAGCGTGGGATCTATATGATAGCTCTTTCGACACACTATCGCGAACTTCAAAAATATTTCCCATAATTCTATAATTTTGTCTTGCGCTAAATTCTCGCTTCCTTATCGGTCATATTGATAGAAATATACAATATATCTCTCTGTGGTTAAATTTATCAAACACTGAAGAAAGAAATGTTGATCTTGACTTTCAGATATGACTCTCAGTTTATATTTTGCATTACGGTTGGTACACCCTTTATTCACTTGGTACACATTTCCATGTTTTTTATGTCTGCCTAAATGTCTACTATTTCAACACTATTGATTCATAATTAACTAACTGTATTTGTTATATAATATTTGCAGTTTATGGACAACAAATTGGTCAAGTTACTTTCAGCATTTTTTGTTACCCAATTTTTAGAGGATTTTTATGAAAGTAAGTTTAAAATATGTCGATTTTGGAAATAAACAAATATAGCAAGATTTACATTTTCCAGATTAAATTAGTTAATAAAGGATAATTGAATTGCAGTGTACAATGGTGCAGAATCGATTTTTATTGGAAGTAAATTTGTAACTCTAGATCGCCTGGATAATTTTCACGGACAGCTAAATTGACTAAGATTTTGATTTGATGCAAGAATATACATTATGGGTTAATAACTTTTTAGCGTTATACACGTAAGCACAAATTAATTACGCTCTTCACCATTTGAAGAGTTTACAAATGGGATAATATTTTGTAAAAGAAAGTTTAATGAAATAATAAAACTGACATCGAAATTTTAAAAAATCGGGCCATAATTGTTCATATGTTCTATAGAAGACCCTTAGTGTGTATTTTATTATTGTTCAATCATAATATTATCTCTCAACTCTGTTATTATTTTTAGTGGCAGATCGATGCGGTTTTTTAATGGATTTTTCATTGGGTCGTAATGTCACTTTATTACTTCAAATTATTTTGACTCTCCTTTTCTACTGTTTCGAACTCATCATTTATAAATCAGACAAAGTATCGTTCAAAAGTTTCTTGATTTGTGCATATCGAACGAAAGCTTCAATCGACAATCGATGATGCGATTTTTTTTTCAAATTAAATAAAGTAATCAGACTTCCCTTAAAACATTTTTGTCTTATCGCAAAATTAAGCATTATAATGGGGATTGTAAACTGTGAGTTTACACTTTTTCTTCTATCGAATACTCCTTTATAAAGTTTGTCCAAAAATACCATAATTATTTGGGATCCAAAGCAAAGACTTCCTTTATCATTTTATTTAATGTTATTAAGATGATTTTTAAGATGATTTTTGATACCCAAAATCACTACAAGAACCATTCTGTATGTAACGCTAAGAAATAATCATTTCAGACCCCATAATATATATATATATATATATATATATATATATATATATATATATATATATATATATATATATATATATATATATATATATATATATATATATATATATATATATATATATATATATATATATATATATATATATATATATATATATATATATATATATATATATATATATATATATATATATACATATATATATATAAATTCCTGCATCAAATTAAAATCTGAGTCGATTTAGCTATGTTCGTCTGTCTGGCCATCTAACTGTCTGTCTTTTGTTTATATCCACAATAATTGACAAAGCTCAATAAAATATGTCGTGGGTATTTAATATAAAATTTAAAACTTAAAACCAGCTAAATCGGTTCATTACATTAAAATATATAGGCCGAAAATTGAGGCAACCTCTAAGTTCAAGCAAAAAACTTTCGTAAAATTTTGAAATTATAAATCGAAAAATTAGAATGAAATTTACCACAATATTTACTTCATTACCATTCCAAAAATGATCAAAATCGGTTCAGTAGAAAAAAGTTATGGCCAAAAATATAACTAATTTTATGACTCATGAAGGGAATCGTGTTATATTAAAAAAAAGTATGAGTATGTATGTACGAAACATGAGAGGATTCTGCATATGCCGAATGCACCTGTTTTTTTAGCCAGGGAACTAAAAATCCACATGATAAATTTCAAGAAAAACGATCCACAAAAAATTGTAGATTTTTGCAAGAATCGGTTCATAACTTCCATTCCATATAATCCCCACTTTCGAAACTCACCTCAAATGACAAGCATCTCTCATATATGTAATAACAAAAAAAACTATTAAAAAATATGTATATATAAATATACGAGAGTCGTCCATAAATTTTCCTGTCTACATCATGGTTTAGGTTATTATATAGGCGGTCTCAACAGATTTGTTTAAATATAATCTTAAAAAATTTTAAACTTTAAAAATTTTATTTTCTCTAATTTAATTTTTTAAAGTTTAACTCCATTTAAAAAAAGAAAAGAAATTCTATAGACATATGATGACACACAAACATATTTTTTTAATTTGTATCTTATGAGTGTATATTTTTAAAATTCCCTTTAATATGTCAAACTATCGCATATACTCTTCCATTTCTTTTCATGTGAAAGGAAATAAACATATAAAAAAATCTTACTTAGGCCAATTGCAGTAATTCACACATTCAACCTCATTTAAAGAGTCATTTTAAATTAAAGTAAATATTCTTTCAACCAAAAAACACAACCATTGTATTCTTAGTAAAATATTTGTTTGATGTTTTGTCTAATATTTTGGTAAATGAGAAAAAAAAAGAGAGAATAAATAATATTATTGCATGAATCTGTGGTTTTTAATTGTGGTTTTACAACAGAGAGCAAAAAAAATGTTTAATTAAAAACACGTCGTCACTTTGCAAATGCATGCAACCATTTGTAAGAGGCTGCAGCATAAAGGTGGTATAAAACTACATGTTGTTGCACCACACAAACATATGTTTTATATTATGGTGATATATAAATGAATATAATTGTTGATTTGTAGCAAAAGTGGCATAAGACAAAAATTTATCTCTTCCGAAATAAACAAAAAGAGATGTAAACAAATAGGTGCTTTGTCATATTTATCGATTTAACTGACAGGCTTAAGTACCAGATTTCTTTCTTAGTTCATTCTTATTTTGTTCCCATTCATCAATAATGTTAGATAATCCAACTAATGGTTTTGAGAATGTCACTCAAAGAGAAGATATCAAATATCGATAGATTCACTAATTCATATATGATCATGTATGTTTATTATACATTAGTGGTACTCTTTGGTCCTTCCTGAATTGGATTTCAGTTTTCAGCCAGTAACACTGAAATCCAATTTCTCTAACCAAAATAAATGAGAAAAACTCAAACATTTTCAATGTTTGAACCTTTCGTTACATTACATATGTATTATAACTAAGCCTGCAACCTATTGCTCTCTGAATAGATCCACATATCAACAGTTTTTCTAAAAAACATTTTCGGTATTAAAGAAGTAGGTTTTTAAGCCTCCATGAATCTCTTAATTACGCTGACTTAGATACGAGAGATTTCTAACATTATATTCAGAATAACTTGAGAAGTTGACGACATTTTTGATTCATACTCAGAATCGTGACACAACTTTACATGAATGGACTGGTCTGGGTATAAAAACTGATTCAAAATTTTGAACATTTTTAAATGTTGAAAATTCAAATGCAATTTACTCAAAAACTGTAGGAGGTTAATTAAGATCTTATCAGAGGCTATATGATGGTCAAAACTTTTAAAGTCCGAGATGCTCTATTTTACACACCTATAACTCCGTCCATTAAGCCAGAATTAAGCCAGATCAAAACTCCTATAGATAAAACGCAAAATTCCTCTGCTATCATCATGTTGTATTTTATATATAAATCTGTCTATCCGATCAAATATTACAGATTTATTTCCATAAAAATCAATTCTTACCTACTGTATGCTGAATCTGGTGCTCTTGCAATATGAATCTGAAGTCTCTCTTTCCTTTCTCTACTGGCTGGTTTGGTGAAGCTGTTACGCAGGTCGCTAAAAAGCAGCCTGATCAGAGGTAGTACAGGGGGACCAGCATTAGTGGTCCCAAGTAAGATGTCTGAATAGCAAAACCCTTGGAAATAACTGACTAATTGGATTTTTTTTTATTAAATTGGGTCTGAAGATCCCATGGGATATGAAGTTTTGACTTAATTCAGATCGGCTTGACCTATGACAATTAATAAAAAGGTGAGCGTAACAACAACATTTAGACGGATAGGGAAAGGTATAAAAATACTAAACTACTGTCAGAATATTGCCTTTAATTGTTTAATAGATGTTCAAAAATTTGTTGAGAGTTTATAAAATTTTTGAATAAATTATAATTTTTCGACTTATTACTATCTGTCTAAAAATGTTCACCATGTGAACTAAATACATATCTATGTATTTTTATAGTCGGCTAGTGTCAAAACAAATTTATTTTATGGTCTATAATTAAAACCTTGTTTTAATAAAATAAAAAATAGAGTAAATTAAAACAGATTTTTGTTTGATATGACTATCAACAAGTAAATGCAAAAAAAAAGAAAAAATAATTATAAAAAAACATTAAAACATTCACGTTTTTATTTAAAGTTCATATTTCAAATTCATACAAATTGTTCGTTGTCGTCATCGTCGTATTCATAACCAACATTACCAACTGCAAAAGCAGCAAAAGTTTTTTTCTTTAGTTTTATAGCATGAAAATCTCAGCATTAAAAATGCATATGGATGTTTAAAGTTACAGCATATTTTCTAATACTTTTTGCAAATAAATAGAATTTTATTAAAAAAAATAGATAATAATTTTAAATAAAAATTCATATACACACAAACAGATAATTTTATTGTCTCTGCTGCTGCTGCAAATAAAAGATATGAATTTAAGTTTATTTGTTGGTTGGTGGTTTCAGATTGAAAATACTTAAAAAAACATTCACTTTTCATGGTGATTTTCCATGCTCTGTCCATCCGTTCGCCTGTCTGTCTATTTGTCTTTCCATCTATGTCTGCCTTAATAAGTTTTATGTCAATGCACAGTGATTCCAAAAGGAAATAATTATGTAACTTTAGAACTATTCTTTAAGAAATTTTACACAGACATTTTTGAAGTGCCAATTCCAATTGATTTGTAGATGTAGATGTTCCTAGTGGATATTAAGGTCGAAAAGTGGATCATACCTCGGGTATGACGATTTTTTTAAAAATCGCCAAAATCGATTTAATTGAAAAAATATTTTACATACATACAGCCCTTATAATTCTTTATAAAAAAATATGCTTAAATGTGTTGTATAACTCTTATAGTTTAACAGATATTTAGACCAAAGTAAAATTTTGACACATTTTTTGAAAGTTCTTTTTTAGTTTTTTGAACTTGGTGGGCTCCAAAATACTGCCTGAATTCTGTATAAAATTGTAAATAATTTTTATGTAAGAACCATAGACCTATGTGGATTCAATAAAAGATATTTTATTTCAAAATAGGAATTTAGAAAAAAATGGGATTTTTTTAATAAGGTGGGAACATTTTTTCAGTTAAAAATCAATTATATTCTTCTGGACTATACAATTGTTGTTCTGAATACTGAAATGATTTTTTACGTTTCATATTACATTGGTTAAAACAATTTCCCCCTTACCCTATCAGAATTTTGTTAATTTTTTACATATTTTTCGTTAATTATTTGAGGAGGCAAAAAATGTTAAAGCCAAGATTGTCAAAAAAAGTACCTTTATTATATAGTTACATTTATTAGCTATTCAGACAAGAAACCTTAAATGGAAAAACCCTCTTATAACAGCAGGGTAAGCAATTAACTGAAAAAAGTGAATTTTTTTAAACAAGTTTTTCTGGATTAGAATTTTGGGTATTTTGGAATGAAAAAGTGAGAATTTGTTTACAGTCTTACATTAAGGACATCTTTGTTCATATTATATATAAATTTCATAAAAAGATCTTTATTTTTAAAGAATTTATTTAATGTCAATTTGTTTACATAAGTGCATCGAAGATAAACATTTTTGAATTTTTGACAAATTTATTGAAGATACTTAAAAATCATTTAAAGCTCTCAGCCGACCAAGAAAGCTAGAAACTTATCCTCTTCCAAACTAGTTCATATATGTCAGAAAAAGCTGTGCAAAATTTTATTAACATATATTGGATGGTTAAAAAGTTATGCAACATTATTTAAAGAAAAGTTGTAATTGCCATTCACTTACATACAATACTGCAGCACATATATTTCTTAGAAGGAGGCCAAGTTTCAGTTAATTTTTAAAGGGTTATGTAAATTTTTTATATAGGTATTTAGTATCTTTAGAAATTTAATTACTTTAAAAATAATTACATGTAAAAATATAACATGTTTACAAAATTTCTTTCATCATATTTTCAAAAAAATCAAACATTTTCATTATGAAAATATTTATAATATTTCACATTAAATAAATTCTGCATAAATTAAGACATTTTTATGAAATTTTTACATTATATGGATAAAGTTGTTTTTAATGGAGCACTACTAAAAAATATACCAAATTTTCATACCAAAGTACCTAAAATTTAAATCTGGGCAAAACTTGTTAAAAAATTCCACTATTTTCAGTAAATTGCTCAACCTCTCGTTATAAAAAGTTTGACCAATTAAAGGTTTTCTAAATGGACAGATAAAAAATTTAAATACATATAAATATTTAAATGGTACCTTTCTGACCTTTCTTACATTTTTGTGCTTTTTAAAAAACTAAAGAATAATATTTGAAAATTAACGAAATATCCGATTTGACTTGTGGGGAAACCGTTTCCCCTATTTTTTCGAAATGAAAAGAATTAGAATAAATCATTTTTTTAAATTTCTATTTTAAAACAATATAGTTTTTTATTAAATCCACAAAGGCATGTAAATTTTGCACAAAAGTTATATGAAATTTTGTAAAAGAAAACAGATAATATTTTAAAAAGTTTTTCGGACCCGAATAAACCCAAAAATGTGTCAAAATTTTTCTTTAACCTAAATATCTTTTAAACTATAAGAGATATCCCACATATTTAAGCATATATAATGTATCGTGAGTTTGTGATGATGTTTGTAACATAAGGAAAAAATTACATAACATCCATCTTTAAATATACCGTTCGAATCAGAATCATTCTCCAAGTCAACATAAGGATGTCCCTCCGTCTATCTGTATGTCTTTCTTTGATGAAATTTGTTACGTATTACTAATTTGGCCTATAGACGAATCCTATTGAGATTGGCTATGCTTGGTTCGTTATTTTAGTTACCTCATATTCAAAAGTCCTCCCAGAAAGAGATTTTAAGTTCATAAAAGCCCTAAATATAAAGTGATTTTAACGAAATTCGATAGAAATAAGTATTATTATATTAAAAAACTATTTAACAAATTATGCGAAGGTCGACCCATTGCTTCTCATAGGTCACATACAAGCCTTCTTCCAATTATCATTAAAGGGCAAAATATAATTTAGTATTGTAATAATAATTGGTCAAATTAAGATAAATATAAGTAAGAATCGATGTGAAAAAATATACGAGGGTCGATTCATAATTTAATGTAGCTCCCATTTAATCGCTCACATATATTCATTCTAAAATGTATAAATTGCACATTAATGTTAGTTTAACAGTAATTTAATGCGCACTTAAGATTAGATCAGAAAAAAGTAGAATTATACGATGGTCGTTCTTAACCTCTTTGTAATTATTTATAACCACAATTTTGGTGTAGGCTTCTTACTTATTTTTCAATCAAATCATAAATACAATTTTTGGATTTTTTCAAAAACCGAGGTGACCAATTTTGGAGATCCACTTCCCGACCCCTGGACTCACTAGAAACATGCCCATCTCAAAATTAATTGGAAAACATCTTGATATGTACGTGTATTGAAAATTAATCAATAGTTCCAAAGTCTTAAAATTATTTATTAAAAAGCGTTTTGAGACCACTGTGCCAAAGTTTGTTTGATGTGTTTGTGTATGTGTGGTGGCGATTAAAAAGTTTTGTTTTCAAAACTTCAATTATGTTTCAAATACGCTTGAATTTTTATCTTATTTTTTCAATTTTTATTTATAAAGACGTAATTCAGCTGAAATTGATTTTATATTTAATTAATGTTTTTTTCTTTTTTTCTTATTTTTAATAAAACTCTAACATAAAATTACACAAAACTTGTCATGAATTCATTAAGAGATTTATTAGATGTTTTTTTTTTCAGATAAATTAAAAATGAAGTAAATACAGGTAACTTGATTCTTTTTCTTAATATATTTTTCTCTCCTTTATCTCTTAAATTGCTTCGAATACTTTTTGTAATGTGTGAAAAAACCACTTTTGTTTTCAAAATGACACCAGCAACTTGTATTTAGTTTAGTGACATAGTTTTGCGAATAAAAATTTGTAACATTTATGGAATTTATTAAAACAGATCATTATCCTTCAGTGGTTTACTTTGAACAAAATAAATGAGTTTTTGTCAAATGAATAAACGAGTATTGAAAGCTTAAGTTGAAATTGACAGATTGTACCTCTGAGATAATGGTGTTTGTTTTTCTATTGGGTGTAAAAATTATAAATTATAGAATTATATTATCGATAAATTGAGCTTAATTTTTTATATCTAAAAAAGGAGCTTTATGTAATTATTTAATCAACAAAATTGTTAGATAATTATTTACATTCAATTAAGATTAACTAAATAAATCAGAAAAATTATTATTTAGAGGGAAAATCATGGAGAATTGTCATTCTGTTACTACCACTGCCATCTAAGGAAATAAGTCTTGAATGATACGTACTGTTTCCAACCACACATAATGTTAGTATTAATTAATATAATTAAATGAATCAAACTTTTTAGCAGAAATCAGAAAAGCAAATTATACGAGAATCGTTCCATAATTTTTGTTGATACTATAGGTAACCAACAATATGGTGTAGGATACTTTATTATCGGCTATGACCGACTATGATTATCTTATTTCGATTTGGAGCATTAAAATCCCTAATTCCTGGTGTAGAGCTCTTTTTCCTAACAATTGGCAACTTTTGTATGAAAAGCTTTTAAAAATCGTATATATGATTTGATTGGAAAAACCAATCGTCTTAACAATTATTAAAAACTTGAAACGAGAAATTGCCTGTAGTTTAAGAAATATGTCGGCTATTTTTAATATTTGAAAGCTTTATAGTTTCATATTTATTTATCATTCTGAACCATTGTTAACCAAATGCATAAAATCCAATACGATGAGAATCGATTTAAATATCCAGGTCCATCAGAATTTTGCTTATTTTATTTTTTTTAGTTTTTTGAAGTAGAGTATTAAAAATCAAGCGGGAGTACTAAATTTTGCTATGATGAATCTTCAATGCCCTCCACCACAATTGCATGTAAAATGAATACATTATGCTTCGTACATGCAAACTCACATATACACTCACAAACACATTCTACATATAATAGTTTACCTATTCATATATAGGAACTCTTAATAAGTCATAAAATAAGATAAATTTTTGACAATAACTTTATTCTCTGCTGAACCGATTGTTCAAACTATGTTTGAACACTATTATTGTAAATTATATTTATCAATAAGATATTGTGAATTACTCTGTAATACCCTATTTTTACACGAAGGGCCGAAGAAGAACGAGAAGTTGCTTCTTCCGGTCTCTTTCGCTACTAACCTGGAACTGGTAACATCACGTGAATTAATAAATCTCTAATTTTTTTGTAATCTTCAAAGAAATAATAGTTATTATTCATTTATTTACTTCCATCATCATATGAAAGTAATCGAATAATTTCACTAACGAAATTATATACACCGATTTTGTACATTTTAAGAATATAAGTGATGTACATATATATTAACATATCGGCCAAATTTTATTCCAAACTGTCGATTTATAATTGAAAATTTGTCATATGTTATTCGCTTCAATTTAGAGGTGGCCTCAAATATCATTTTGTGTCCTTTATTATACTGAATCGATTTTGCTGAAATTAGATGTGAACGTACAACAGGCACATAGCTAAAACGACTTTGATTTGTTACAAGTATATAAATACATAATGGAGTCTTAGATGATTCCTTCTTAGCGTTACAAACGAAGTGACAAGTTGAAAGTTGAACCAAAAAAATAACAAAATTATCTTACTTTTATGTTATGGGCGAAAAATGAGTACAATTAATTTCACTTTTTTATTTATTTTTCTGAAAGATATCTTCCATAAAAACAACCAATATCACTCTTTATTTTGTTAAAGCTCCCATATAAGATCACTTTCCGGGAAACGGTTTTAAGCTTATAAAACTCTTATACATAATCCAATTTTATTAAAATTCGGCACAATTAGTTTCTATCTATTCTGAATATATGTTGCTAATTTGCTGAATATCAATTCATATTTTACTGTGGCCGCCCTGGGAGTCCGTTCAACACTCAACACGAACACGCCTCACATTAATCATGTTAATTATTAAGATTTTTTATGTGACTGAAACGTTTCAAAATTGATAAAAGCACTTTTGAGCCATTTTCGTATGTTTCAAAGTTATTCTAGGAAATGGAATTGGCACCATTTAAAAAAAAATTAATTTAATTTAATAATAGATGGGTCTTTCAAATTCGAATCATAATTTTAATGAACTGCAATTTCAATGAATTTTCCTCGTATCGCCAAGTAATGAAATACAACAAATGCCATACTACAGTTATTCAATAAGTTTATTCAAAAAAACCGACATTTACAGAAAACCGGTTTTCTTATTATTCGAAAAATGGGATTTTCAAA
Source organism: Cochliomyia hominivorax (assembly GCA_004302925.2). Classification (NCBI taxonomy): domain Eukaryota; kingdom Metazoa; phylum Arthropoda; class Insecta; order Diptera; family Calliphoridae; genus Cochliomyia; species Cochliomyia hominivorax. The sequence goes on along the minus strand of PYHX02000413.1, from coordinate 45,220,562 downwards.
AAACCGTTTTCGAATACGGTTTAATATTAAAAAACCGGTTTATTATCAAAAAATGGTTTTATTTAAATCCATTATTTTTCCTTTACAAAAATTCTTTGATTTCTGAATATGTTAAAATTACAGCTCTATTCCCCTGGTAATGATGGATAAAAATCTTACAGAAACTTTTTTTACACGTACATTGCAAAATCGACTCAGAATATGATGTATAAAAATGCATGCAATACTTTGTTCGCGTAGCACACGGAAAGAAAAATTTTATATATACTCAGTCATCGTGGAATATAAAAAATATCAAGCTGACTATTTAAGTGAAAAGCTTAAAACGTTCTTTCTTAAAAAAACCCGGTTAACCGAATTATAAAACCCGACATATTGTATAATTTTGAAAATTAAAATTATTCAAAACCGGCCGGCTTTCTGAAATGTAAAAACCGGTTAACCGATTTTGGTTTTCGGTTTTTTTAATACATTATCCACAACTCTATTTAAATTACTTTAATGATTATCTTAATTAAGACAAATAATACTAGTTACTATCAATTACTTCAATTTATGCTAAACGTTTTTTTCTTAAAATTTTCACATTCTTTAAATTCCCATAAACCTAAGATTTTCTAACATAAATAATTGTCTTATTAAGTGACCATTAATTACAAGAAAAGACTATATAAAATATAACATAAAAAAACTATCAAAATTTTCATTAAAAGATTTCTAAAAGACCAGTGATGACAATTTGTTCCAAAAACACAATTATTTTCAACAAAAGAAGAAAAAAATATAAAACAAAATTAACTTTAACTTAAAAGAAAATATATATTAATAGCAACAACAACAACAGTAATAACAAAAAACAATAATAACTACAAAGAAGATGAAGATGGAAATGACCGAAAGCCTACATTAGAAAAGGCGTTAATAACCCATCAACCTACAATTAAGTATTACAAATTTCACACAATGATAAAGATAGAAAAATGGAAATAAGAAGAGAGAAGAAAACATTTATATGTGAATAGAAGACGAAAAGAAAAATATAATAATTTGTATTTAAAAACATGTAATAAAACTACATTTGGTTGTGCCGAATCTTCAATACCCTTCGCCACAAATGCCAAAGAAATAATATACCAAAATATACAACCATCACAAACGCATACAATATATGATTGTATTTCTATATACATATAACAAAGATACCTTTATGAGTCATAAAACCAGTTATATTTTTGACTATAATTTTTTTCTAATGAACAGATTTTAATGATTTATGGAAAGTAATGATATTATGAAATTCATTTTAATTAATTTAATTTTTATTTGTTGATTTATAATTGATAATTTTACAAAAATTGTTCGCTTTAATTTAGAGGTTATCTCAGATATCGGTCTCCTAATATACTGAAGCGATTTTGCTGGTTATAAATAGGAAAGTTCTCAAGACTATAATAAATACTCAGGCCAAATTCTATTGAGATCTGTCAATTATTGCGGATATGAGCATGCCAACAACAGACATACAGACAGGCGGACATAGCTAAATCGATTCAGATTTTAATGTCATGCAATAATATATATAAATTATGGGATTCCTTCTTAGCGTTACACACGGAATGGCAAAGTTCTTCACCACTTGTGGTGGTTGAGGGTACAAAAAATACAAGTAAAAAATAAAATATCTGTATAATCAGTAGCACCTTAGAATCACAAGGCCTACAGTTTTGCATTTGGTAATTAGTTATATCTCAAATTCACTCCTTAGTCTATATAACGATATTGTGTTAAAAGTGTAATGCTATATTGATGATAATTTCCTCTAAGTGGGAGTTATTAAACTTTGTTCCTTTGGCCCATTACTTCTAAAGACTCCATAGAAATGTCGTCAAACAAGTTTTTAAATCCATAAAATTTTTAAATAAAATATTGTTTTGTAATACTTCGAAGCTTTATACCAAATTTTACTAGACTAGATCCATAATTTTTTATAGCTCCCTTTTTAAGATTCACTTAGGAACAGTGATTCATATGGAAATTAAATGCAAATAAATCTGTAACTTATGAAGATCTGAAATTTATAGAGTAATACCCAATGTATAGGCGGTATTAAGTTTGAACATTATGAATGTAATGGGTGACGTTCCACAGAGTCCCAAAGTTGGACACCTTGGTCATAAAGTAATTTAAACTAAACAGCCTTTTATATCTGAACCGATTTTAAAGATTTTTATATTATTGAATTCTTCTATTACAGATCTGCAAACAATTTGAATTTTGAAAATTGAATATTTGACTAATATTTTCAAAGTTTTCATATTATACCGGATATAAAATTTAACCAATTTCTTCAAATCACATAAATCTATGAAAAAAGTGGGACCAAATAATTCTAAATACACCTTTTTCATTAAAACTTTTAAGTCAAGTATTATTTGATTCCTATTCGATCAAGTTACCTTTATAAAACATATCAGTTATTATATTTGATGTCAAAAAATAATATATTGTTTATCTGATTAAAATAAGTAACCCGAAAAAGGAGCATTCTAAAATATTCTAAAATTTTCAACAAAACCCCACATGGTTCTACAAAAAAGGTCTGTCAATGTTATCAAACAGTACCGAGAATACTTGTAGGTAGAAAAAATTGTCCACATTCTAAAGCAAAAAAAGTATATAAAGGTTTTTCGAAAGAGCTCCCAACACATCCGTTAGGAAAAGTTAAAGCTAATGCAGGTTTAAATACATGCAAGGCTAAGAAAGTTCTTGACACAAACGCTGCTAAAAAATTTAGAGAATGAAGTTTTCTTAAAACTTTTTCTTGCTGCATATTGGATGACGAAACATATGTTCCTGGGCAAAAATTTTATGTTGCTAGAACTCGAGGGAATGTTGAAGAAAAGATTAGGACCCACAGGCTGTACAAATTTTCCCAAAAAAGCCAATCATTTGTTACAACGGGCTCTATAAATACCGTAATTTACATCAATAAAAAAATTAATAAAAAACTGTAAGTTTTGTGGTTTTGTTTTTTATTAAAATACATATTGTTGTTCGAAACTTAAGCAACTTTTTCGCACTAAGTATTCACTGTGTTATATCTTCTCCTTAAATGAAAACTTTTTCACTTATTTAATATTTTTATAACAAAAAATAACTTCTACTTCTTTGGAAATCATAATACAATAACAACAAAACGGACTTAAAAAATAGCTGTTCGTAACTTGAGTAATTTTTAACATTATGTATGATATATTTCGTTAATTGTATAAGATTCTTTAAAGTAAATGTAGGCATCGTTTCAGTCTTTCCTTTTGGCCAGTTTATCAGCTCCAAATTATTTCTGAAACGTTGCACCCATTTCTTTAAATTGCCATAGCGGTTCTCTATGAAATTTAAGTCCGAGGACTGCGGTGATAAATCAATGAGCTGGATTCCATTGGCTTTTGACTAATCTTTGACCAACTTTAATTTATGATATGGGCTATTCATTCATATTTCATTTAACATAGCATTACATATTGGGTATCAAAATGTCTTTGAAAATAAAACAGTCCACTTTTGTTTTAATTTTTATAAAGAGGTCCAATTTAACTATCCGAATATTAGGTTAAACTTAAAACACTGTCACACACTTGTCTTTGGTAGATCTCTGATATTGTCGGTTTTACAGATTTTTCCTAAAATTACAAACTTCACCGAAATAGAATTGATTAAATTTAAATCAACCACTTAATAAAACGGTCCTTCATTGTGTTGTAGATATATAAAAAATCCAGTATGAAGGATTTTTTTTATCACTTCTGAATCGAAATTTTAGGGAAGGTTAAGAACATCATAGCGAGAAACATCAATATCGGTTTAATAATAGTTGAGATCATATATATGAAAAAATGGAAATATTTTTTGATAATATGAGTGTGATATGTTAGATTAGTTAGAGAGAGATAGGAATAAAAGAATGTAAAAATAAATATTGCGACAAAAATCATCCAGGGCTAAGTTGATAATGAATTGTTTCTAAAATATATATATGTATATATATATATATATATATATATATATATATATATATATATATATATATATATATATATATATATATATATATATATATATATATATATATATATATATATATATATATATATATATATATATATATATATATATATATATATGTAGTACATATGTATGTATGTATGTATGTATGTAACGTATAGACTCCAAAACAGCTGCGCCAATTTTGATGACATTTCCACAAAATAAAAAAAAATTCCTATAGGACCACGGGGAGGGTTATCCAGTTATAAAGCAAATATTGATTTTCGAATATCTAAAGAAATACCAAGCGAAAATTTTTAAATTTGGTCCCAATAATTTCTTCAAAGCAAAGTGTATAGGATCAGTGGGAGGTACCCCCTACACAAAGCATTTTTACATAAAAAAATATTTAAATCGCATGATAATACAATATGAATGCTTCCTTAGGGCCAGCAACGTCCTAAACATTTGCTTTGGCAAAGTGAAGTGTGCAGGATCTGCTAGTAAAAAATATTATTCCATACTCTACTTGTTCCATAGGAAATGAAGCTATACCATATTTAACAGTTATTGATTTAATTTTTCACTTATTTCCTTAGAATATATTGTGGATAAACAATATGTCATGATCATCACAATTTTCTTCAAAAGCCTTGGTCACAAAATTAAATTGAAGCGACAAAATGAATAAATAAACTTTACTACACCTTTTTTATACTTTTTATCGAATAGTGCACAATAAGCTAAAATAATGGAAACCTAAGTGGACGCTTTCTTGCTGAGCATATCAAAATTGTATACCCTCCACATTCAATATATATATCCAAGTCTTGGATAAGGTTATATAGAAGTACATATTCCTGGATCAAATCAAAATCTAAGTCATTGTATTCTTCAGTCTGACTGTGATTGAGTTAAATTAAATTAGGCTTCATCTGAAAATTTTCCTAGAATATAGTTCCATAACAAAATAGCTTTATACCGATAACTTTAATTATTACAAAATTAAACCGAATACACAATTTATACTTATTTTTAATCAATAAGCACTATTTTTCTTTATTATCTTCACTTATTACAAAAAAAACTTCATTTCAGAGTTACTATACAAACGGTTACTTCCAACTCATAATACTTGCATTTGACTCATTGACTTAAAGTTAGTCCGATTTGAAAAAATAACATAAAAGAACGTTATCTATAATTCATAACATCTGTCAATGTTTCTGCACATATAATGACTACGAAGACCTTCAATGAATAAAAACATAACTCTTCTGAATTCAACAAAATCGTTAGTAATATCTTGTCAATATTTAAGCAACTAACAACAACTACAATAACTAACTTAAACAAATAGAGAAATAACATTTATTATAGACTAGTTTTAAATTCGACATACAGTATGATGACCTACAACTTTTTTTTTCAACATCGTCATCATTTAATCTTAATGATTTGTTCTCTATTTTTGTTCTCTATTTTTCAGTTTAAGACCTCAATGTTCTGTACAAAAAAAATACTTTTTTAAATAACTGGGAAAATAAAATTAAAATGTTAAAAAATAAACAAACAAATGTACATACACAAACATCAAATAATGAAAAAAGGTAAATATAATATTATTTTGTTTTATACATTTTACTGTATGATGATTAATGGGCCTAAAAGGCCACTTGGCAGCTGTAAAAAAATAACTTGTGTCTAACACAACTTAAGCAATAAATAAAGGGGCAGCGGCAGTTGAATAAAGTACAACAACCATCACTGGAAATGAATGATCTGCAAAATGATGAACATGAACATGTATGGAACCGTTTATTTATTTACATGATTTTAAACCTTTTTCTTAGGTCGCATCTCTTTTTTTGTATGACGGACAGATATGATAATTAGTGGCTAAACTAATTATGAACAAATAATTACAGTTTAATGAAGCTGAAGATAAATGAATTAAAACAATGAATTACAAAAATTCATAAAATGTTGTTAATTTCTTAAATATTTACACTCATTATCTGCATGATGTGAAAAATTTTATTGGATTTAAAAATATGTGTCAAAGATACTTTCATAAATAAAACATAATTAAAGGAGATGAAATAAAAATGATCACTAATGTAACATATTTTTCTAAATGTTAAAAGCAAAAGTAGCTCGATTTATAATCAATTTAATTTCATGCCAAAAATCGATATTTTATATGAGAAATTACCAAAATCTCTTTGGGGGTTAATATCTTGGAAATAAGGCTCTATTTGCAATAACTCGGTAAATAAGCGTTTAAATGGAAAAAGGAGATTGATTTGAAATCACTTATGTTTCATACGGAAAATCGATTTTTTATATGAAAAATTACCAAAAAATCTTTAAACGTTAATATCGCGATAAAAAGGGTTTAAGTAAAGAAGGAGCTTATATTTTATTCCACAAATTTCATATAAATATCCTTGAACGTTAATATCTCAGTTAATAAGCATTTACATTGTAAAAGAAGCTCGATTTGTTATCACTTTTCGTTCCTACTAAAAATTAATATTTTATTTGGACTTTGAAATTGTAAAAGAAAATTAAGGCCGACCATATATTTTAATCAATAAATCTTATTTTATATTATTAATAGCATTTACCCGGTGAGCTTTGCAGAGCAAAAATTCTAGATTTTTAAGGCGGTTACCTCTCCCCTGTTAATTGCTGTCCTACATTTTGTCCAGTAAAACAGACCAAATTTTAAACTTTCCCTGTAATATTTCTTGGCTTTGTGTGAGGAATACCTATCTCTCAGAGTCTAATCGCCTTTCATTTTGTCTTAACACTTGTCAAGGGGCCTAACACTCCCCTTGATCCTACCCACCCTATATTTTTGCCTGTAAGGCTGTTTCATAGCAGCATTATTGCTACAAGACCCTCGCTACAATAATTCATTATATATTTGGTTTTATTGGAAGCTATCTCTTTCCTAATCCTTCCCATCCTATATATTTACCACAAAAGCGGTCTGACAGCAGCATAAGTTCAACAAAATTCCAAGACCCTCGCTTTAATAATTCTTTAGACATTCAAAAATTTATTTTTACTTTGTATGGGGATACTTTTCCCCTGATCTTGACCGACCTATATTTTTCTCAATGAAGTTATTTTAAAGCATAAAATTTTAAGACCGTCAAAGTAATATTTCCGTAGATATTCAATAATTTGTATTTGCTTTGTGTGATGGTCGGCCCTCTATCAGGTACAAACAAATATTCATTGAACATAAAAACACACTTTTTGCATTGCATTATATATAAATGCAAACAAACTATCCAACAAAAGAATTATTACGCATGCGTAACAACCTGCTTAAGATGAAGATGTTTAAGATGCACGTAAAAAATAAATTCTCAAATTCAACATCTTTATAGAAAACATTGAACACAAGTTTTTAACATTTTATTCAACTGTGTCCACCTTCTAACTTATCGTTCGTGTGAGAAAGTTGGATTTAATTTTCTAATTTGCAACACGTCATCATACATGTTACGAGTAATAATAAACAACATACAAGTCTTTTGTTTGAGAGAACTTGATATTACAACCATGATGCGAATAATTTTGCAACATGTTACAAGTAATAAAAACATGGCAAACAAGAAATCCCCCAAATTGTACACAACCTTAAAAATGTATCATAGACATGTTGCAATCGAAAAAATCAAAACATCAGGGAAAACCAACTATTTTGTTCAACGTATTCATAATAACTAAAAGGTTGTAACCTGTATTTATAGTTTTTATTTGAACATTAACTTACGTTGGTCAATCAACTTATATGATGTTACGAAAATTGTTTACAAGTTACGTTTAATATTTTAGCATAAATATAACTTTATTAAGTATTTTTAGATTTATTGTGTTTTGTCATTAGAATGTGCAAAATGCTGCGTATCGGTATTTTTATTTTTTTGCTTTTAATAAAAAGTAGTTTGAAGGAATTACCTCTCTTGAAACAAATATCACATTATTGTTCTTTTGCCACAATAGAATTATTTTAAGTCAAGTCCAAAAAAATGGACACATTTCGAAGTCTTATGAATGGAAACAGTCTTTTGGGTTAATATTCCTTGATATAAATTTCTGTATTTTGAGATTTTACGTCAACATACCCCTCGAGCATCAGAATTAAAAAACTTTATGACCAGGAATTTGCAAAACATTTGTCAGAACATACGTTTCGTCTCCCACTATGCAACAAAATATTTTTTTAGAAATCTTGACCTCAATTACCGTGCTCAGCTTTTATTTACCGAGATATTCACGTTTAAAAATTTTTGTATTTTTTCATACAAAATATCGATTTTTGATGTGAAATACAAGTGATTACAAATCGAGCTCCTTTTTCGATTTAAACGCTTATTCACCGAGATATTTACGTTTAAAGATTTTTGTATTTTTTCATACAAAATATCGATTTTTGATGTGAAATACAAGTGATTACTCTACCGAGATATTCACGTTTAAAGATTTTTGTATTTTTTCATACAAAATATCGATTTTTCATGTGAAAAACAAGAGATTACAAATCGAGCTACTTTTTCGATTTAAACGCTTATTTACCGAGATATTCACGTTTAAAGATTTTTATATTTTTTCATACAAAATATCGATTTTTGATGTGAAATACAAGTGATTACAAATCGAGCTACTTTTTCGATTCAAACGCTTATTTACCGAGATATTCACGTTTAAAGATTTTTGTATTTTTTCATACAAAATATCGATTTTTGATGTGAAATACAAGTGATTACAAATCGAGCTCCTTTTTCGATTTAAACGCTTATTTACCGAGATATTCACGTTTTAAGATTTTTGTATTTTTTCACACAAAATATCGATTTTTGATGTTAAATAAAAGTGATTACAAATCGAGCTCCTTTTCGATTTAAACGCTTATTTACCGAGATATTCACATTTAAAGATTTTTATATTTTTTCATCCGAAATATCGATTTTTGATGTGAAATACAAGTGATTACAAATCGAGCTCCTTTTCGATTTAAACGCTTATTTGCCGAGTTATTCACGTTTAAAGATTTTAATGTTTTTTCATACAAAATATCGATTTTTCATGTGAAATACAAGTGATTACAAATCGAGCTCCTTTTTTCGATTTAAACGATTATTTGCCGAGTTATTCACGTTTAAAGATTTTAATGTTTTTTCATACAAAATATCGAGTTTTGATTTGAAATACAAGTGATTACAAATCGAGCTGCTTTTTCGATTTAAACGCTAATTTACCGAGATATTCACGTTTAAAGATTTTATATTTTTCACACAAAATATCGATCTTTGATGTGAAATACAAGTGATTACAAATCGAGCTCCTTTTTCGATTTAAACGCTTATTTGCCGAGTTATTCAAGTTTAAAGATTTTAATGTTTTTCATACAAAATATCGATATTTGATGTGAAATACAAGTGATTACAAATCGAGCTCCTTTTTCGATTAAACGCTTATTTACCGAGATATTCACGTTTAAAGATTTTTTGTTTTTCAAACAAAATATCGATTTTTGATGTGAAGTACAAGTGATTACAAATCGAGCTCCTTTTTCGATTTAAACGCTTATTTACCGAGATATTCACGTTTAAAGATTTTTATATTTTTTCACACAAAATATCGATCTTTGATGTGAAATACAAGTGATTACAAATCGAGCTCCTTTTTCAATTTAAACGCTTATTTACCGAGATATTCACGTTTAAAGATTTTTATATTTTTTCATACAAATATCGATTTTTGATGTGAAATACAAGTGATTACAAATCGAGCTAATTTTCGATTTAAACGCTTATTTACCGAGATATTCACGTTTTAAGATTTTTGTATTTTTTCATACAAGATATCGATTTTTGTTGTGAAATACAAGTGATTACAAATCGAGCTAATTTTTCGATTTAAACGCTTATTTGCCGAGTTATTCACGTTTAAAGATTTTAATGTTTTTTCATACAAAATATCGATTTTGGTGTGAAATACAGGTGATTACAAATCGAGCTCCTTTTTCGATTTAAACGCTTATTTACCGAGATATTCACGTTTAAAGATTTTATATTTTTCATACAAAATATCGATTTTTGATGTGAAGTACAAGTGATTACAAATCGAGCTCCTTTTTTGATTTAAACGCTTATTTACCGAGATATTCACGTTTAAAGATTTTTATATTTTTCATGCAAAATATCGATTTTTGATGTGAAATACAAGTGATTACAACTCGAGCTCCTTTTTCGATTTAAACGCTTATTTACCGAGATATTCACGTTTAAGATTTTGTATTTTTTCATTACAAATATCGATATTTGATGTGAAATACAAGTGATTACAAATCGAGCTCCTTTTTCGATTTAAACGCTTATTTACCGAGATATTCACGTTTAAAGATTTTTTGTTTTTTCAAACAAAATATCGATTTTTGATGTGAAATACAAGTGATTACAAATCGAGCTCCTTTTTCGATTTAAACGCTTATTTACCGAGATATTCACGTTTTAAGATTTTTGTATTTTTTCATACAAAATATCGATTTTTGACGTGAAATACAAGTGATTACAAATCGAGCTCCTTTTTCGATTTAAACGCTTATTTACCGAGATATTCTTTTAGAATTTTTGTATTTTTTCATACAAAATATCGATATTTGATGTGAAATACAAGTGATTACAAATCGAGCTCCTTTTTCGATTTAAACGCTTATTTACCGAGATATTCACGTTTAAAGATTTTTGTTTTTTCAAACAAAATATCGATTTTTGATGTGAAATACAAGTGATTACAAATCGAGCTCCTTTTTCGATTTAAACGCTTATTTACCGAGATATTCACGTTTTAAGATTTTTGTATTTTTTCATACAAAATATCGATTTTGACGTGAAATACAAGTGATTACAAATCGAGCTCCTTTTTCGATTTAAACGCTTATTTACCGAGATATTCACGTTTTAAGATTTTGTATTTTTTCATACAAAATATCGATTTTGACGTGAAATACAAGTGATTACAAATCGAGCTCCTTTTCGATTTAAACGCTTATTTACCGAGATATTCACGTTTAAAGATTTTTGTATTTTTCATACAAAATATCGATATTTGATGTGAAATACAAGTGATTACAAATCGAGCTCCTTTTTCGATTTAAACGCTTATTTACCGAGATACTCACGTTTAAAGATTTTTTGTTTTTTCAAACAAAATATCGATTTTTGATGTGAAGTACAAGTGATTACAAATCGAGCTCCTTTTTCGATTTAAACGCTTATTTACCGAGATATTCACGTTTAAAGATTTGTATATTTTTTCACACAAAATATCGATTTTGATGTGAAATACAAGTGATTACAAATCGAGCTCCTTTTTCGATTTAAACGCTTATTTACCGAGATATTCACGTTTAAAGATTTTTATATTTTTCATACAAAATATCGATTTTTGATGTAAAATACAAGTGATTACAAATAGAGCTCCTTTTTCGATTTAAACGCTTATTTACAGAGATATTCACGTTTAAATATTTTTGTGTTTTTCATACAAAAATATCGATTTTTGATGTGAAATACAAGTGATTACAAATCGAGCTAATTTTTCGATTTAAACGCTTATTTACCGAGATATTCGCGTTTTAAGATTTTTGTATTTTTTCATACAAGATATCGATTTTTGATGTGAAATACAAGTGATTACAAATCGAGCTAATTTTTCGATTCAAACGCTTATTTACCGAGATATTCACATTTTAAGATTTTTGTATTTTTTCATACAAATATCGATTTTTGATGTGAAATACAAGTGATTACAAATCGAGCTCCTTTTTCGATTTAAACGCTTATTTACCGAGATATTCACGTTTAAAGTTTTTTGTGTTTTTTCATACAAAATATCGATTTTTGATGTGAAATACAGGTGATTACAAATCGAGCTCCATTTTCGATTTAAACGCTTATTTGCCGAGTTATTCACGTTTAAAGATTTTAATGTTTTTCATACAAAATATCGATTTTTGATGTGAAATACAGGTGATTACAAATCGAGCTCCTTTTTCGATTTAAACGCTTATTTACCGAGATATTCACGTTTAAAGATTTTTATATTTTTCATACAAAATATCGATTTTTGATGTGAAGTACAAGTGATTACAAATCGAGCTCCTTTTTGATTTAAACGCTTATTTACCGAAATATTCACGTTTAAAGATTTTTATATTTTTCATGCAAAATATCGATTTTTGATGTGAAATACAAGTGATTAAAAATCGAGCTCCTTTTTCGATTTAAACGCTTGTTTACCGAGATATTCTTTTTAGAATTTTTGTATTTTTTCATACAAAATATCGATATTTGATGTGAAATACAGGTGATTACAAATCGAGCTCTTTTTTCGATTTAAACGCTTATTTACCGAGATATTCACGTTTAAAGATTTTTGTTTTTTTCAAACAAAATATCGATTTTTGATGTGAAATACAAGTGATTACAAATCGAGCTCCTTTTTCGATTTAAACGCTTATTTACCGAGATATTCACGTTTTAAGATTTTTGTATTTTTTCATACAAAATATCGATTTTGACGTGAAATACAAGTGATTACAAATCGAGCTCCTTTTCGATTTAAACGCTTATTTACCGAGATATTCACGTTTTAAGATTTTTGTATTTTTTCATACAAAATATCGATTTTTGACGTGAAATACAAGTGATTACAAATCGAGCTCCTTTTTCGATTTAAACGCTTATTTACCGAGATATTCACGTTTAAAGATTTTTTGTATCTTTTCATACAAAATATCGATATTTGATGTGAAATACATGTGATTACAAATCGAGCTCCTTTTTCGATTTAAACGCTTATTTACCGAGATATTCACGTTTAAAGATTTTTTGTTTTTCAAACAAAATATCGATTTTGATGTGAAGTACAAGTGATTACAAATCGAGCTCCTTTTTCGATTTAAACGCTTATTTACCGAGATATTCACGTTTAAAGATTTTTATATTTTTTCACACAAAATATCGATCTTTGATGTGAAATACAAGTGATTACAAATCGAGCTCCTTTTTCAATTTAAACGCTTATTTACCGAGATATTCACGTTTAAAGATTTTTATATTTTTTCATACAAAATATCGATTTTTGATGTGAAATACAAGTGATTACAAATCGAGCTAATTTTTCGATTTAAACGCTTATTTACCGAGATATTCACGTTTAAGATTTTTGTATTTTTTCATACAAGATATCGATTTTTGTTGTGAAATACAAGTGATTACAAATCGAGCTAATTTTTCGATTAAACGCTTATTTGCCGAGTTATTCACGTTTAAAGATTTTAATGTTTTTCATACAAAATATCGATTTTTGGTGTGAAATACAGGTGATTACAAATCGAGCTCCTTTTTCGATTTAAAACGCTTATTTTAACCGGAGATATTCACGTTTTAAAGATTTTTATATTTTTTCATACAAAATATCGATTTTTGATGTGAAATACAAAGTGATTACAAATCGAGCTTCCTTTTTGATTAAACGCTTATTTACCGAGATATTCACGTTTAAAGATTTTTATATTTTTTCATGCAAAATATCGGATTTTTGATGTGAAATACAAGTGATTACAACTCGAGCTCCTTTTTCGGATTTAAACGCTTATTTACCGAGATATTCACGTTTTAAGATTTTTGTATTTTTTCATACAAAATATCGATATTTGATTGTGAAATACAAGTGATTACAAATCGAGCTCCTTTTTCGAATTTAAACGCTTATTTACCGAGATATATCACGTTTAAAGATTTTTTGTTTTTTCAACAAAATATCGATTTTTGATGTGAAATATAAAGTGATTAAAATCGAGTTCCTTTTTTCGATTTAAACGCTTATTTACCGAGATATTCACGTTTAAAGATTTTTTGTTTTTTTCAAACAAATAGTTTTTGATTCGAATTTTTTGATGCTGATTACATACACGTGATTACAAATTCGAGCTTCCTTTTTCTGATTTCAAAATTCGCTTATGTTTACGAGATTTATTATTACGTTTTAAAGTTTTTTGTTTTTTCAAAAAAATCGATTTTTGATGTGAAATACAAGTGATTACAAATCGAGCTCCTTTTTCGATTTAAACGCTTATTTACCGAGAGATATTCAACGTTTTAAAGATTTTTTTGTTTTTTTCATACAAAATATCGATTTTTGATGTGAAATACAAGTGATTACAATATCGAGCTCCTTTTTCGATTTAACGCTTATTTACCGAGATATTCACGTTTAAAGAATTTTTTGTTTTTTTCAAACAAAATATCGATTTTTTGATGTATAAATACAAGATGATTACAAATCGAGCTCCTTTTTCGATTTAAACGCTTATTTACCGAGATATTCACGTTTT